>OY783201.1:15679768-16076707 GCA_963678675.1 Xiphydria camelus
AGAGAGAGAGAGAGAGAGAGAGAGAGAGAGAGAGTTTACTGTATAATTTTTTCCGACTAGGGTATTCTTTTTATTCATTCAGAAACTAATAATCGCTACTCTCCGAAGCGTTAAAAATACATGCAATTTTTCTAAGCCAAAATATGTAGAAAGAACCTTCGCTATACTTTTCGCCTTTCATTTACATACGCGTCTGTTATCTTTTCAGTAAAGGTATTTGCGGAAATTAAGTCGTACGAGGCAGTTCTAGCGGAGTCCGCTTACAGTCTGGCGAGTACTGTGTACCGGACAATCGCCGCGGAAAGTCGAATCGCCCTCTGCGAGTTCGGCGAAACCGTGCTGCCGAGCGTTACGGGGCTCGCTGGTAGCGTGGAGAAGTATAACTTTCTTCTACTCGTCGTTCGAACGCATCATCCGGGTGGCGCGGTTATGGGCCACGACGCCGCTTATGCTTACGACTGGGACAAGTGGAAGGAGATACTTCGCAGCGTGCATTCGACGATATTCAGAGACTGCAAAGCCGACGTGCTTTCGGAGAGCTTTGTCGAGCTTGCGAGCGAAGGTAAGAAGCTCTCGCTTGGAACAAGTATTTTATTTCCTCTCTAGTTAAAATGTACCCTAGAACATACAGCGTGTAAGCCGTAACATTAACAAGCTATAACTTCGTATGTTCTAAAAGGATTAAAAATTGTTCTTTTTTAAATTGCGCGTTAAACTAGAAGAGAGAAGACTACGTAAATGAAATTGTGGTCTGATGTTTACTTCCAGAGATATGTAAAAGTAACGAAAGCACGCGCGTTTGTAAAATCGACTGAGTATGACATACATATTCTTGCATTGCTCGCAAATCGACAGAAAATAACGAAATTACCGTTAACAAACGAAATTAACGAAAGGAATTAACGTTGATTGAAGATATCCTTTCTTCTAAATTATATGCAAGCATAACGTCAGAAAGAATATCTAATGGAAACTAAAATTTCTAAAATGTACAGGGTGTGTCATTTTAATCTACTCAGGCTAGTATCTCAAAAAGTAGAATAGATACAAAAAAATGGTGAATACAAAAGTTTCATAGTTTTGATGGGGAAAGATTACTTTGAAATCTATCTGTTCGCAGGTGGCGCCACTTTCGAGACAGTATACACATAATTTTTTTTTAATGGAACTTGATATTTTCGTTCCCACTATGTTGTAGAGCTTATCCAGATGAATAAGAAAGTATGAGGTGGATGCCCATCCGACGAACTGTTCTTGAGATATTCCCGCTCAAAGTATAAGTGTTGATTACGCTGCATGCGACCATGTTTCCCGAACTTATTGTTAATCGCATGGTTTACTCTTACACTGTTTGGATGAGAAATGCTGCAGCTATGACGATGACGATTAAAATAATAATAATCGATACTGATTATTTATTTTATTAGTTGTTCAAAAGTGCCTCTGTTTTCATCGATACAGTGTTGCAAGCGCCGCTTAAATGCTTCAATCGGTTTCCTCAAGATTTGTTCAGGAATGTTTCTACAAGTTACAATAATGCGCTCGCTGACATTTTCGGGAGCTATGGGTGAGATCGCGTAAACTGCATTTTTCAGATAGCGCCATAGAAGAAAATCGGGAGATGTCAAATCTGGCAATCACGGTGGCCAGGAGACGAATCCGCTGCGACCAATCCAGTGTTCAAAATATTCTTTGTTTGAGAAATCGGTCACCGCGGAGCTGTCGCACCATCTTGTTGCAACCACATATTGTCCCGAGTATCAAAATTAACATTTCCTAACATTTGAGGTAACTCGTTGCGGAAAAGATGTAAGTCATTAAGGCCGTTAATATTTCCATTAAAAAAGTAGGGGCCTACCAAGCAACCGTCTACTTTTCCTTAAGGGGGAACGCCTCTGTGACGGCCCGAAAAATGACCGTTTTTCGTGAATTTTTTTGAAAGGGTCAATAAATAGTTAAAGGGATGCGGTTTGTTGCATGCTATTAAGTAAACTTTCAACTTCATTTATATACATTTTTATTTAAAAATATTCAAAATTGACAATGTTATTAACATGAATGTAACCCTCGGAAAAATGAACCGTCCTCCATTGTCCCACGTGTTTCGGTATGAAGGCTTATCTGAAAAAAAATAATTTTTTAAAAAATATCTATAAGAATGTGGCTATCGTTGTACGTAGGGGTTTTTTGAAATTTTGATTTTTACTATTTTTTCAAGCTGCTAGAATACAAAAAAAACTGCAAAAATAACGAAGAAAAATTTCAATCGTTTGGCATTTTGCGAAAAAAACCCCTACGTACAACGATAGCCACATTCTTATATTGAAAAAAAATTTTTTTTTTAGATAACAGGTTTACAAAAAAAAAAGTCCGGACTATTTGACCGGACCATGGTATTTCGAGGTATTTTTGCGTCCTGAATTCGATCCCGAGATCATCTGAGCCCCATCACGTCAAAAAAACGAGATTTCAAGGTCATTTAGAGGTTAAAATGACCATTTTTTGGAACTGGACCCGGGACAATTTCTCAAGCGACCTGTTGAGTTGGAGGGTAGCTGTTTAGGTCTTGAATACCTTCCAAACATTGGAATGGAGTCCTAAATCTCGACCGGGAGTATCACAGAACTACCCCAGTGGATAAAATGTTGCCATGATCGTTGTATCTTGCGGATTACGATCTCCCTGTCAAGGCATCCAATTTCAGCGATCCGTTCACTGTGACATATTGACAGTGGACCCAGCACTGACCCTAATGGCCTTAGAACCTTGGAGTCATGCTCTGGGTGCTGCTCAGGGCAGTCCCATTTCCTTATTAATTTATTTCGAAATCTCGTTTTTCTGACGTGATGGGGCTCAGATGACCTCGGGATCGGATTCAGAACGCAAAAATACCTCGGAATACCATGGTCCGGTCAAATAGTCCGGACTTTTTTTTTTTTTTTTGTAAACCTGTGTAATCCTTCATACCGAAACACGTGGGACAATGGAGGGCGGTTCATTTTTCCGAGGGTTACATTCATGTTAATAACATTGTCAATTTTGAATATTTTTAAATAAAAATGTATATAAATGAAGTTGAAAGTTTACTTAATAGCATGTGCAGCAAACCGCATCCCTTTAACTATTTATTAACCCTTTCAAAAAAATTCACGAAAAACGGTCATTTTTCGGGCCGTCACAGTGGCGTTCCCCCTTAATTACTTACATCTTTTGCGTAACGAGTTACCTCAAATGTTAAGAAATATTAATCCTGATATATACTCGGGACAATATGTGGTTGCAACAAGATGGTGCAACAGTTCATTAAACTTGCGTAGTGACCGACTTAAGTTCCATTTAAAAAATTATGTGTATACAAATTTCTTAAAAGTGGCGTCACCTATGATAGAATAGATTTCAAAATAATCTTTCTCCTTAAAAATACGAAATTTTTACATTCGCCATTTTTTTGTATCTATTCTACTTTTTGAGATATTAGTCTGGGTAGATTAAAATGACACACCCTGCATACGAAAAACGCGTAGTTTTCAGACAACTGCTGGACGATCGCGATACCTCGTTGAGCGCAGTCTTGCCGTGCGACAGCTTTTACTCTCAACCGCTGAAACGCCGGCGGATTTCGACGGACGGAAACATTCTGGGAAATTTGATCGACGACAGCGACTTGGAGAGCGCTTGGCCGATGGTTCAAATTTTAACGGCTCTCGTGAGAAAGTATCCCGACAGCGTGAAACGAACTGACTTCGAGCTCTGCTTGAAAACGCTAACAGATCTCTTCGCGCGTTCCGTGAAGCAGGAGAAGATCATCGACAGTTTGTGCGAATTTGGCGTAGTTCTCGCGCGACTCGAGAAACAGTTGTCGGACGCTCGCGCGACGTTCGAAGATACGAAACAGTCCTGGGATAAGATCCTCGACGCGACACTGAGGTAACTTCGTATTCGCTAACCATCCGCGCATTCTCTTTATAGGGCACTAGCAACCGTCGGTGATTTCATTCGCATGGATGCTAGATGCATTGTACCTCTAAAAGGAAAAGGTCGTATGAGCCAAAGAAGCCAATTTAAAAGCAAAAAAGGGCGTATAAAATATTTCTTTTATTTCAATCAATAAAAACATCTAAAATACACATAAAAACGCTAAAATAAAGAAATTGGTCGATACGCCCTTCTAGCGTTATTTTTTTTTTGTTTAATAACGAAAGGGCAAAGCGACCAATTTCTTTATTTTAGCGTTTTTACGCGTATTTTTGATGTTTTTATCGATTGACACAGAAAAATAGAATGATCATTATAGACTTGATAGGATCATGGTCCTAAAATGACGTAACAAACGAACTTATCGAAAAGCTCTATAGGTCCTGAGAAATGTATACCTCTTGTACACAGGTATAAACTATACGTGGAGTATTTTGAGACTCGCGGTCAGACGGATCCACCACTTTCTTTTAGTTCTCTATCAAGGCTCTGGATTTAACTCAATAAAGTTTGTTTATCTTTGAAAACATTCTAACTTTTATGTTTTTAGTTATAGATTTTTCGCATAGTCCATTTTTTAAGTGTAACTAATTAAAAAACCACTTTTCGCATTTTTGGTAAAAATAAAAGCAAAAGGGCGTATCAAAAATTATTTGTTTCAACCGATAAAATACGCCAGAAAGATGCAAAAACGTTGAAACAATAAAATTGGTCGGTACACCCTTTTGCTTATAAAAATATAAAAATTCTGTAATTTATCGATCAAAATTTTATTTCAGCGTTTTTACACCTTTCTAGCATATTTTTACCAATCCAAAGGAAAACAAATTTTTACGCCTTTTTGATTTTATTTTTACAAAAAATGCGAAAAGTTTTTTGTACGGCCTTTTACTTTTAGAGATGCTAATGCGGATTTTTTTTACAGATCTGCGTTCTACAATTCGCCCACACATCATTTTTCTGTATCACTTACCGTAAAGGTAGCGTTTTCTAGAAACCCATCTGTTTTTCCGTTTTTACGGTGACCTGCATCACTAAAACCATCATTCGTCAGCTCCCTTCTGTTAAAAACTCATGAAACCTATGTTCATAACCTGTGTTCATTCAGAAAGTCCAGGCTCCTTACCAGTGGAAGATTTTTTAATCGGCTCAGTAGATCCAGAGATTACCAAAATCAAACAAACTTTTCCTCTTTATTATATTAGTGTAGAAAAGTGGGATAGATGCCCCCGCTTTCTCAGCAACATTTATTGTTGTTAGAATGTGAATACATGGTTTATTCACCAGAAAATGTAATAATTTTAATGATAGGAAAATATAATTTGGATAAAACAAGCCAAGATATGCAAAGAAATGAGAAATTTTGTTTTCGGTATTTTGGAGGGTAAAGGCCGACACTTAGGCGGATAGATAACCTGGATGTCTGATGAGATGAAGAATTCATTTTAGACGTAAGAAACACAAATTTTTAAAGAAGGAATATGATCGATATATATCTCACATATATTCTAAAATACTACAATAAAGAGAATACAATTATCAATAAATAGATGAGCAGAAATGATTGAAAGTTCACTGCAAAGCTATTATTATTATTATCCTGTCGACTCTGACGACTTTGTTATTCCTTTCGCTATTTCTTTCTTCTTCTTTCGACAATCATTACCAAATGTATGAAAAAGCCGTTTCCTATTTTCCACAGAAAGTATATAATAATAAAAATGTGAGTAATAATCATTAGTTTTTCAACAGTATACTATCTTTCGTGACTGAGTGTGTGAAGTTAGAACTCAGTTTTAGGCAGAAACGAAATAAATAGGTAGGTTTATTGGTTTGTGTTGAATATGTAGACGTTCCTGCCACTCTTTATTTCATTTGTGCCACTTTTTTAAAATTTACTAAGTGATTAGTTAAGAAACCAAAACCCCAAAATCCGAAAACTCGATACCCATTGTCTTCTTCGTCGTTTGTGCCCATTTATGCCAATATTTACTTTGATTATGCTTCATTTGATAATTAACTAGGGGTGATTAAAAAACCACGAAAACACAAAAATTCGAAATTTTGTTTTTTAGCGATGCCATCGTCTTCTTCGTTGTTTGTGCCCGTTTATGCCTATATTTACTTCGATTATGCCTCATTTGACAATTAATAAAGGGATGATTAAAAGAAGTTACAAAAACATAAAAGTTCGAAATTTTGTTATCGTCTTCTCCGGCGAGAATGATTCTGATCGACTCACTTTGGGTTACGGCACTTTATTGAAGTCCTTCGGAATTGAAAGGTTCAAGCAAATCTTGATATTTTTCCAGAAATTGATGAGAATCTTTCTCGCTGTGTAAATTAGTCGAAGAATGTATACCTGGCGAAGTTGAAAGGTTCGAGCGGATCTTCTTGTTTTCCCATGAAGGACTAATAAGATTTCTGGCAAAACAACAAGATTTGCTTGAACCTTTCAACTCCGAATGACTTCAGTAAAGTGCAGTAACGGAAAGTGAGTCGATCAGAATCATTCTCGTCGAAGAAGATGATGACATTGCTGAAAAGCAAAATTTCGAATTTGTATGTTTTTGTGGCTTCCATTAATCATCTCTAGTTAATTACCAAATGAGGCATAATCGAAGTAAATCTTGGGCCAAACGGACATAAATGATGAAGAAGACGATGGCATCGCTAAAAAATAAAATTTTTAATTTTTGTGTTTTCGTGGAATTTTTTAGTCACCACTAGTTAATTATCAAATTAAGCATAATCGAAGTAAATATTGGCACAGTCGACGAAGAAGACGATGGTATCGAGTTTTCGAATTTTGGGGTTTTGGTTTTTTAATTAATCACTTACTAAATTTAAAAAAAGCAGCATAAATGAAACGAAGGATGGCACATACAGGCACAAACGACAAAGAATACGATGGCAAAGAAAAAGAAAAAATGTTCTAAGATTTTTGTATTTTTTAACCCATTACGCCTGAGTTAATAAAGAGGCATAAACGAAATTAAGAATAGTGCGAACGTCTACATATTCAACAAAAACCAATAAAACTATTTATTTCGTTTGTGCCTAAAACTGAGTTCTAACTTCACACAGCCTTCGTGACGACAAGAATATCGGTACAGTAGATCGTTAATAAAATAGAGGCATTTATCCTCCTTCGCTAGTAGGGCATCTATCCTCGGTCACCAGTGGGGCATTTATTCTCCAACGAAAGACTAATGGTGAGATAGTTGCCCCACCGATAATTATGCCGATATGCAAGATTAAAATCTGGTAGCAGTTATCGTTCTTCATCAGTTAATTCTACCGATCCGCAAAAATTACTTTCATGTCGAATTTCTTCGTAGACATTATCTACAGACATTATTTTAGTGGAGGCAGTTTCACCTGAAATTAACAATAAGTTGTGCCCTCCACTTGAATCTTATAAATACTCAATGAATATAGTTGATGTGAGTAAATTTTTCATATCTTAAGTTCACAAGTATGTAAACTGATGTAACAAATATAGTATTGCCTGAAGCATCCCGGCATATTCGAAATAAAGAGGGCTAGGCATCAATTTTCCGGGGGCATTTATCCCACTTCTACCCTACTATTTATATCGTTAAAAATAATGTCGATTGAATAAAATCTTTATAAAAATTCGAAAATATGTGACAAACTGGTTACAATTCTCATATAAGTTTAATAAGTTTTTACCTGTGCCTGCTATTTTGTTTTTTGCAATTTTATTTCCATAATTGGAATCTGCGATAAAACTTTTTAAAAATGCATTTTTATATGTAGGTATAACTTTGATAAAGCTAACTTTTGGTTAGCCACGCTACGTTTGCTAGTTTGAGTTTCACAATTTTAACTTTATATTCAGAGAGTCAGCAGCATCCAAAATTCCACGTTTATCCTGCAATCTCAAACGTTGTTTCAGGTTCCTCAGCATGAATCAGTGTGAAATGTCGGGACACCGCCTCCTGCAGACTCTCATCAAGCATGGAAAGGCGCCGAATTCGAACGCTTTCGTGCAGTCGTATGTGACGAACGTCGTTAAATGGTCGCCGTCAAGCGTTCGCACTTTGTTGCTCTTCTGCGAGCACACCACGCTGCCTGATAACGTTGCACCGTTCGATAACGCGGATCGCGTGAAGATGGCTCTCCTGAAGTGGGCTTTAGACGTTCCCTGGCGTAACAGAGACATTCCAATTGAAGACTTGTGTGAACTATTGGTCGGTCTGACGGGGAGGACATGGTTCAAGAGCGATAAGAGAAGCGCGCGAAAAAATAACGACGATTTCAAGGAATCTGACTCGACGAGCATTGAAAGGTGTCACCTGTCGCTCGCCTTTGAGACCGATTTGTTCGAGCGGAGCGTCAAGAAGCCCTCAACGTTGAGGGCGAACGAGAAGAGTGCTAATGTATCGTACATCCCGGAGACATTCGCCTATTTGATGGAGAGTTTAAGCAATATTTTGGGTAGCGTTGACGCGAATGGGCGCATTCACGAAATCGTAACACGGACCGTTGTGGCGGCCAAAGTTCTCTCGAACGTGAGAACTTCGAACATGATTCGAGGAAATGCCGATGACGCTCAATTAATCGATCTCCTGACACGGTCTCTGGCAAGGATCAACGAGTCGCTCGAGCAGTGCGACAACATAAAGGTGAAACACAGGTACAAGTACCTGACGGATGCGACGGGAGGCTTGAACGCGCTCTATCGCACGTCGTACGACGACGCGATCGTGAAAGTTGTAATTTCGTCGACTTCCCGAGACACGCTGCAGCGTCTCCTGGATTTAGTTCGAGGCACGGGCGACTGCCACTTCGATGAGCCTTGCGCGCACCACACGCGTTTCGAGGACCGTGAGACGAGCAGGCACTCCGATGAGACGCGTCGTCCGTCTAACCGCGTGGCGCTGCGCAAAGCGGCCGCCGCGGCACTCGCTGCATTCTGCTGCAAAGTTTCCGTCGACGAAAGCCCGTCCAGCCTGCAGAAGGAGTTCTTGAAGAGCGCATTCAAGCTCGACGCGTACGAGCCGACTCGCGCGGGCGACTTCGAGGTGGCGATGGTGCTGCTGGAACATCTGCGCGAGCGTCACTTGAGCTGCGCACGGGAGAAGGCCGACGGTAACGCTTTGAAGATGTTCGTGAATCTGCTCCAGGCGTGGCACAAGGATGAGGAAGCCACTCGGCGTCTCTTGGGGATCATGCCCGACTTTCTGCGGCACGTCGCCGTGGCCGGCACTTGGGTGCAGCGGTATAACTTGGTTCTGATCCTAACGAAGATCCACGAGTTCGCCTGCGCCGAGAAGTACGGGCCGCCGGTGCAGGTGGAGTTGGTTCGCTGCATTCGCGAGCTCGTCGAGCTGGATCCGACGTTCGACTGGACACGGAGGCCTGACGACACGCGATCCCAGGAGTTGTCGCCAGTTCTGGAGCAGCTGTTGTTCTACGTGGCCAGCCCCTTCTACGTGGTGCGTTTGGAGGCGATTCGCTCGCTGCGTGCGATCTTCGTGTCGAGTGAAATCGATCCACGGTGGCGCGCAACGTTTTTCGACCATCTGAAGGAAACCGTGAGCGGTTTGTTCGTCGTCGACAGGGAACTGGAGCGATTGGAAAAGGCGGACGAAAGGACCGCGAGGATTGCCACCGCCGTACACGCCTTCGCCGTCGTGGCGTGCTCCAGCGGCGCGTTCGAAGCGCCCGCGCTGCTGTCACTGTTCGAGCTCAGCGCGGAGAAGGACATTGACGCGAAGATCGTCCGGAAGGCGCTGCGCGTGGTCGCACGCGTACGCGGAATCGCTAGTCCACATCGCATCGTCGAGAGCAACTTGACTTACGTCTTGGCGCACTGGATAGAGTCGCCCCGCGCCACGAGCGAGTTTCCCTGGACTTTGCTGCAATGCGCGTCTGAGGACGAATTCCTGAGGAAGTACATCCATGTGGTGATGCCGATAATGCTCCGCGCTGACAAGTTGGATGATGCGGCGAGCCTCTGTGCGAGGCTTGACGAGGACTTTGACAGGTGCGTCGAGGCGTGCTTTCCGGTCATCCTGTCCTGGTTGCTGCCGCACGTTTCCTCGGACGCGTCGGGGTCGCGCCGCGCGGTCCAAGTTTTCAGCCAGCTGCACTCGAACGAGGGACGTTTTCGCGGCGTTGAGAAGTTCTCCAAGCTACTATACGAACGCTTGGAAGACGTGCTCATCGACGTCACGTGCAGGCTACACGACGAGCAACACTTCGAGGAGATGTTTCGCTCGAAGGTGTCCCTTCCCGCCCGGGATCCGTCGCACTTCGACAGCGCGACGGTGAGGAGGACGTTTTCCTTCCTGGAGAAGAATCTCTTGAGTCCGAACAAGTCGCTGATCCACTACTTGGCGAGCGAACGGCAGAGCGTGCTGCAAGGGGTCTTGCTGAGATTGGCCTGCAGGATCAACGTGTCGGATTTCATTGAGCGCAGACTTGAGGCGTTCCATCACTACGCCTACTTCTGCTCGGCGGTTATTCGCGAGCTGGAGCGCGATTACTTCGACGAACTCGCCACTTACGTCATCAGGGAGATCGGATACACCCTGCTGCACTTGACGAGGGACGAGGAATCATCGCTGGCGAGCCTGGCGTGCCGACTCTTCCACGTCCTCGTCGAGAGTGTCTTACCCGTGAGGCGCGCGGCGGTAGAGGAGATGCTAAGCTTCATCGTGGCGACGTTAAACGTTGTCGTGCGAACGTCCGAGATCGCAGCTGCTGTCGAACTGTTGAAATTCCTGATCGTTGCACAGCGCGACGTTTTGAGCGACGCCATAAAGCGCCTGGAGCCCTTTCCGAGTCACGCTGCTTTCGTGGAGGTGAGGGAGGTTCACGAGAGGCTGCGATACGGCGCGAAGAGCCGTTGCGATTTGCAAAACGTGATCGAGCACTTCCTGAATGCCGGCAACGACGATAGTCCGTCCAGCAGCGTGGAGGGACTGCAGCACTTGAGACGCGAATTGTCCAACGGCAAGATCGAGCTACGGGACATGTACGACCGCCTGGACGCGATGCGCGGCTTCGCCGAGGACTGCGCGACGAGCGTGCCGCATCGCTTGATATACCGACTCGTCAGGCTTACCGCCTCGGCCGATCCCGACGTCGCGCTGGAAGCGGCGCGGTGCCTGGGTGAATTGGGGCCCGCCGATTTGCGTACGATCATCCTGCGGCCGGAGAAGGGTCATGCGCGGGAGGACGTCGATGCGATGGAAGTGTTGACGCATAGGACGATAGCGTTGCTGTCCGACTTTATCATCGATGCCGATGTGGATCTGCGCAAGGAGAGCGCGCGCGCGTTGTACGCCGTGCTCGATTCGCGCTGGGGACGAAAATTGCTCAACGGAAACTACTTCGAGCACATCGAGTCCGCGTTGTCGCACAGCGAGGCGCGGTTGCGCGTCGATTACATTCGCCCGTTCATCGCGCGATTGCGCAGCGCCGTCGACCGAGCAATTCGCGTAGACGTGGTACGGTGTGCGAGCTGCGTCGACCCGATGAACGACCTCTGGATCGGCAGCGGCAACCACGACGACTGGGTGAAGGAGATCACGTGCGCTGTGCTCGGTTGCTTCATCGGCTCGTACCTGGACGACCTCGTGCCGGTCTGCCGATTGAGCGTTCGCTTATGCGAGTCCGTGCTGCCGCGACTCGTTTACCTGTTGATGATGCTCAACAGCAATATGATCGGCGAGATATGCAGCTGCCTCAACCGATTCTTCGAGCACCACTTCCGAGCGACCACCGCGGCGAGTTCGCCCGTGAACAGCGCCTGCCTGAATCACGAATCAGTGCGCTGCATGCTCGACGTGGCGAACTTCGCGAGGTTGCAAGCCAGCGACGTCGTGCCGCTCGAGCTGAACTGCCTACACATCGCCAAGGCCGCGCAATACTGCTCTGCCTACTTCACGTCCATCCTCTATGCCGAGCTCTGGAGCGAGACCCTGCTGCGTGAGTCGCGCGACTTCGAGAGCCTCTCCGTGGTCGACAACATCTGCGAGCGCAAGCCGGAACACGGGAGAACGCTGCGGGACGTGTTGAGGGAGGCGTGCGTGAGGATCGGCGATCCCGACGCGATCTACGGTTGTGGCTCGTCGCACCTGCAGGACCGGTCGTCCAGGATCGAGCGCTACGTTCATCTGCGCGAATGGGACAAGGTGATACTCGCGATGGATATCGAGCTGTCCGGTGGAAACGAGACGGCGATTAGAGGTATGTAATTCGATCGCTGGTATTCGCTTTCCAAGTCAGTTGTACGACGCTACTTTCTTCGCAGGCCTGATGAACGCGCTGCAGCAGTCGGATTTGCGGTACTTGCTGCGTCGCTTCACACGATCGGCGAGCGGAGCGGGCGAGGACGTCGACGACTTTGAATACGAGTGTGCCTGGCGTCTCTCGGACTGGAACCTGCAGACAAATTCGAGAGAGGACAAAGCCCGCTCGGAGCTCGTTCACGGGGAGAGCATTTGCTACCAACATTACAGGGCGCTGAAGTGTTTCTACGAGAAGGACATCGACGGTTTGAGGGACGCCTTGAACGAAGCACGCACGACCGTCATCGCCACGCTTCGCAACACCAGTTTAGGTATCGTAATATGCCCTCGTGAAAAAATGTCTCCAACAAATTTCTGAAAAACTGAGATGTTTTGACCTTTTTCCGATTTTCTGTAGCAATCGTAATATTTTCAGATATTTTCAGGGAAGTGTCAGAGTTCTTCAGAGAAAATTAAGCAAATGTCCAAAAATATTCATTTTTCTTTCACGTATAAAACTTTTCTAAAACATTCTGATAAACTCAGACAAATATCTGACAAATTCCGAAAAATTTCTGACCAACTCTGAGAAATTCGTTTTTTTTTAATTTATAATTTTAGTAAAACTGACATTTTCAGAATTATTTAGAAATTTAACAGAATTTAACAGATTTTTCCATACATTTATCAGTATTTATTAGACTTTTTCAGAAAAGTGTTTGTGCATAAAAGAAAAATGTATACATTTTGGCCATTTCTCCGATTTTCTCTGAAACTCTGATACTTTCTTGAAAATGTCTGAAAATGTTCCAATTACTAAAGAAAGAAAAAGTCAGTTTTTCAGAAATTTGTCGAATAAACTTTTCCTTTAGGATGGGGCTACTTCAACATATTTTGGATAGATTTTCACACAGAAATAGTGTAGTAAGTTCACTTAGATGTCTAAAACTTGTAACAACGTGTACCAAGGAAACCTTCCTTCCTAATTCAAGACTATTTAGTACTTAATGAAATACTTTTGTTAAGTTAGATAATGAATAAACATTGAGTGTCTAAGTTATCCCTTTCATGGGGCTACTTGGACACCTCTCAATATTTATTTATTCTTGTGTAGTTACGCACCACCGTAACTTGCAAAAATTACATTTTTGGAGCCTTTTAATGCCATACGACATTTATTCATCCATCCTCCATATTTGAGCATCTATCCTTCAAAATGCCGAAAATGGAATTTCTTATTTCTTTGGATATTTTAGTTTGTTTTATCCAAATTATATTTTTCTATTATATATATGAGGAGCACAGTTCCAAAACTCATTTAGTCCATTCGCAGTTTGTCTTATAATCGCTAAACTATTAGCAATTATAGGACAAACTGCGAATGGACTAAACGAGTTTTGGAACTGTGCTCCTCATATATATATATATATATATATATAAATTGTTACGTTCTAGTAAATAGACTCTGTATTCACCTTCTAACGGCAATGAATGTTGCTATATAATTTTTATTCCTTAGGACGGGCATCTATCCTACTTTTACCCTATTTAAATTCCTTGCAGTCCGTAGAAAATCGCGAATTACGAATATTCTTTGCAGAGAGCAGCAAGACGGTGTACCCAGTGTTGTCGCAGCTGCAGATGCTCCGCGAAATCGAGGAGCTCAGTTCTACCGCGCCTGAGGCGTACGGCGAAGTGATGGCCCGGTGGAAGGCGCAAGATTCCATTGAGTCAAACGACTTTACGTATGTCGAGCCCATTCTGTCGCAACGCGCGGTTATGTATCGCATAGCGAGTGAGCGGAGCGACCTGCCTTTCGTCCGCGACGCTCTCGTCGGCATTTATCTGAACATCATCGAAGTCGCGAAGAAGCACGGATATTTGCAGATAGCCGCGCGCGCCTTAGGTACATTTTACATCGGCGAACCTTTCCTCAATCTTCCCTCACGTTTCCTAATCTCTCGTTCAGATACCCTGGAGAAACATGCGGGCCTGAGTCAGGAGACGAGGAACCAACTGCGCTTTCAAGACGCCCGATTGGCCTGGTCGCGGAACGACCAGGATGTCGGTCGCTTTCTGTTGTGCAGCTTGATCAAGGAGAGCTCGATAACACCGAGTCTTCATGCGCGGGCGCTGCTGACCTACGGCAATTGGATGGCGGAAACAAAATCTGAGAATCCGCAGGTAACGAAATTTTCATGATTGCTGAGTGCTGGACTTTCAAACGCTTTGCGATTTTCCAACGCAGACCATCATTCGGAAATACTACAAGGAATCCTTGCGCACAAGTGAGGGGATTGACCGTCCGACGTCGCAGGACTCGCGGAGCGCGAACGACGCGCATGCTGCGCTGGCTTGCTTCGCCCACGCGCAGTACCAGCAGATAGCTGATTACGCTAAGTCGCCGCAGTACGAGAGCTTGAAGATATGCGCGGAGTATTCGCGTACAACCGCGGAGCGACTGAGCACCTCAAAGGATCGTGACGCGCGATACGCGCGTCTCTTCAATCAGCGTCAGAGCAGCAACGACGTCGCCGAGTTGGAGAACATCGAGAAGGAGAAGGATACGTATCTAGAGCTGGCCCTTCGGTTGGTAGCGTTGTTATGGCATGCCGTTTTGCTTTTTAATAGCAATCATTTTAAATATAAAATCACAAATAGATCCTTTATTTAAAAGAACCCAAGCGGACAAAAACTGAGCGGATCTAAGCAGTTTCTATTACCTTTAAAGAATATTTATCACTTAGTGTACGATTAACTACAAGCAATTAAATTTTTAATAAGTTGTAGTTTCTCGTAATACATTTTCTACAACTAATTTTAAGATTTTCAAGTTTTTTTTACATTCTAGATGTAAAAAGGAAAGCGCTTCGCGCCTCGCCTCGTAGTATTTGGGGAGCGTGGATTATACAGGCTTGCGAAAAAATTGTGATCAAGCTATTTTTATTTTTTTTTCACCTAATTAGGACTTATAATGAACTGAACTAACCCAATTTTGCTTCTATCACGTAACGTTTTTTTTGCAAACCAATATTTAGGTATTATCTTTAAATATTCCAAGCAAATTAAATTAAATTCCTTCTTTTTGTTCGGAAACTGTGAGATACGCCTTAAAACATTTCGTTTTAAATTTCACATCTATTGGGGATTTACCAGAAGTAACCGGACAAGTCGGGGATTCCCCGGTTTGATACACTCGCTTTATAACAATGCTTTGAACGCGATGTAATTTAGTGTCGATATGGGATTCAAACAAATGTCTGTGTCTAAAGTCTATGTATTTTTTTAAAATTATATTCAGGCTTTTATTATTAATTTTTTGATTTTATTATGATTGTTTTAGTTTATCCTAAATATATATAACTATTCATACTTTTTCTATTGTGGTACTATTTTGTTCAAAAACCTTATGTGATAGAAAAAAACTAAAACCGGATTTGAAATCAGCATTACTTAAATGCCCAACATCAGTTGAAAAATTCAATTCACATTTTATAAGGCATTGAAACGCAGGCCTGTGTTATTAATTCTAAGATAGATTTTCTACCCTAAACGTGTCCTTTGGATGACTTAATCTCTAAATTAAAAAAAATGTTTCTTTAAAAACAATTTTTTTTACAAATTTTTCCGGGAACGTTCTGCAATATTACCGCAATATTTTTACAAGATTGAAATATTGCAGTAACACTTCAGAAATACATTTTGCACATGAATATTATATTTTTATCAAAAATTCGAAAAAAAAATCACCATCCGTAACTTCTGAACGGCTGGTGCGATTTCGACAATTTCTACATCAGAATGTTTCGTTTCCCTTCCTCTACAAGTTCGCTAAATTTCGATGAAATCGAAACACGGAATCAAAAAATGTAAAAAATAAAGTGGTAATTCGTTAAATTATTATTATGTCGTGACAATAAATATTCAGAACCAACATTATGTTCTGACAATTTTAGCTTAGGTACTGAATTATGTATTATCATGGCGAGAGAGTCATTCCATCTATCACTTTTTGGAGTAAATATTCAATTTCCTTCAAATTTGAATTGCATTGCAAATACGCATGCCAAACGATTTTTGAAAATTTTGAAAAATATAAAAGTTATAACACTGAAGTTTGAGGACTGATTTATTTTTAAAAATCATAATATACTAAAAGTAAAAGTCGCAGTTTAATGAAATTTGGTACACCAACGCTGATACGCTTTAGTTTCTTATTATACGAAAAATAAAAAATGTGAACAAAATTAATAATTCATACTTATTTTAAACAAATAAATAATTAAATCCATTTTTTTGATTTCACCACTTTCTAAAAATCTGAAAAAAATGAGCATGTAGCCACACTCATGTACTTTCCGGTCATCCATTCAAAAACACAATAATATCTAGCATCAATAACGTATGTAAGTATTGCAAGCAATTTTAATTGTTTAACAAAATGGATATTGAAGTTACTTACGTGTTACGTAGTCATGCAGATGAGAGTACGGCCCTAGTTAGCGAAGGGTCGACTGGGGACGCGTAATCGCACCCGGAAAGCGCCAACCACGGGACTGCTGAAGTAACGCTTTGCGCTACTATTATAATGATTTTAAAAAATAAATCGGTCCTTAAACTTTCAGGTGTTATTACTTTTATATTTTTCAACATTTTTAAAAACCGTTTGCCATACGTAGGCACTTATTTGCAATGCAATTGACAAAAACATCCAAATATGAAGGAAATTGAAAATTTACTCCAAAAAGTGATAGATTTGGTATGAAATACCTCGAGACATAATTTTAATTTATTTTTATAAATCATAATTTATAAATGGCGAAATTTCTTTTGTGCCATTAAAAAGTAAAACGGCGTATCATAGCCATCGTTTCACGGGAATCGATTCGATTATTCGAGTAAAATAAATTCCACCGTTTCAGACACTACCTTATAACGCTGCGCCAGAGCGAGGACCACAATCTCTCGATATTCCGATTGGTATCACTCTGGCTGGACAACATGTATCACAGCGGTGCGAATCGCCTGCTTGAAGGGCGGCTCGACGAGATCGCTTCTTTCAAGTTCATTCCGCTCGTTCCGCAGTTAGCGGCGCATCTGAGCAACGCGTCAGACGAGTTCACGTCGAAGATCGACGGCCTCCTGACGCGATGCGCGCTGGAGCACCCGCATCACGCGCTGCCGGTGCTGCTGGCGCTGTTGAACCTGTACGGTGACAACGAGTTCTATGCAGACAAGAAGCACGCGCGACCAAGCCCGCATCCGCGAGTCTTGGGCGCGAGGAGACTCGTCGAGCGGCTGCAAGAGTTGCGCGTCCAGCCGATCGTGCGAGAGATGAATCAACTGTCGCGAGCTTTGATAATGCTGGCCAATCTCGAGATCTCTACTAAAAGCTCCGCTCGTAAGTTTTCCTCGACTCGATTCGACGTTAGATTGCATTTTTTCACTTTTTGTCACTTATTTCGTTTAAATCATTTTTTCTTTACTCATTCCAAGAAAAAGTCACATTTTTCACTTGTTCAACTGAGCCACTTAGAAAATTGTTCAATGCTTACCAAAATTTATCAAATATCAATCACAAAAATGTTTATATCGGGATGGTAAATGTTTCCTACAATAAACATCAGGAATATGTAAATGTGAGGGGAAGAGAGAGGGATGAGGGGGAGGGAGGAGAGGGAGTGAGAGGGGGGGGGGGGTGAAGAGGAAAATAACTTTTATTTTCTTATTAAAAGAATTAAGAAAGAATACGGTCAAAGGAGAAAAACTGAAATATAAATAAAAACGCGATTAAAAATAAGGATTTGAAAGAAGAGGCATTAGCGCAGACTCCACTGGAAAGTATGAATGCAGTACAGAAATAAGTAGGTACTGGAAAGATGTACCTACGTGAAGAAAAAAAAATCTCATTAGATTTCAGTGTTTTTCTAAAAAATCAAGAATGTAGTTACATATTTTGCATTTATTTAAATAATTTGGTTTCTTTTTATTTAAATAATGTTTGCTATTTCATTCTTTGTTATGATATTATTGTTAACTTCTTAAGAGGTTTATCAAAATAATGTAATTTAATGATGCCGATGGTAATAAGAATAATGTAGCAGTGCAGATATTGGCAATGCTCCTAAAAATATTTATCTTGTGTTATTTCTACAAGGTAATATATCGTAACAAACCCTTTTTCACCCTTCCGACGAAATAAAAAACGATAAATGAGGTATCATTTTAAAGATTAAGTTCTCCGCTTTTTTGTGACGAATTGCTCATTTACAATTGCACCTTGTATTATTTGTTTAAAAATCGAAGGTAAAAATTGACTTCTGGCAAAGATAACACATAATCTACAATTATTCCGTATTTTTTGTATTTACGTTCCCCAACTTCTGTCGTCTGCGGAATTTCCGTACGGGCTCACTAGTTTACTTTAGTACTTTACCCGTGGGCATTTTTGGCCACTTTTCGGTCACTTTTTCGTCACTTTTTAATGGCGAATGTCACTTTTTCCACTTATCTAGAATTGTCAAACCTCACCTTCGGACGTCGCTTTTTCTGCCGCAGACTCCAAAGTGAATATGATTCCGAAGAACCAGGAGATTCTGAAGATAAGAGACTTTCAGAACAGCGTCGTCCCGACGTTGGTGATGGATGTAAATCCTAGCCGGAGGTACGACTCCGTCATCAGCGTTCGAAAGTATCTCGATACCTTCGAACGAGTCGGCGGTGTGAACGCGCCTAAAAAGATCACTTGTGTTGGCAGCGATGGGATTAGCAGGAACCAATTAGCTAAAGTTAGGATCTTTTTTGTTTCTCCACCATCCGAAATCCTTCTTCGCAAAGTCGAGTTCACGGATGCTAAAAATTCTTAGCAGAGTCGGGAATATTCAGAACAGAAATGAATTTGAAGTAATTCCATCCAATGAACTTGGTACACGCTTCCGAGAGAGTACATGTAGATAATTGTGTATTTTTCTTTGTTTTCTCTCTTTCTGCACTGAGAAAGTAACGTGCAAATCGCTAATGTTGCTCGTTGTTGCAGGGAAAAGACGATTTGCGTCAGGACGCGGTAATGCAACAAGTTTTCACGGTGATGAACTCTCTCCTCAAGTCGAGTCAAGAGACTAAACGACGAAAATTGAATATCAGGACGTACAAGGTTGGTATAATATTTTCAATTCAATTCTTATATAAGAGTACCGCATAAAAGTGGAGGGCTCTCAGTAGGTCACTCTTCTCACTATTTGTTACTCTTATTTTGAAAGGTCGCTATTTTGATACTATGTATTTTGAGGAAGTCACATTACTTTTTTAAAAAAATATTTACAGTTTAGTAGGTCTGAAAAATTTAGGTATGAAACGAAAAAGAAATCGAATCTGATTAAGTATTAATCAAGTTCAATTTCTTTTTTCGATTTCACGCTCCACTTAATACGACTAGAAACATAGGAAACTCAGTCTACGAATCTTTTTTTTTAATGAATGTATACAGCATGTCAGACGAGAATCGCCGATTTTTGAACTTCCGTGACATTTGTCTTCGGTAGTGGTTGGGACGGTGCTCTAGCAAATTTATAGTTAGAGTTGGCTTCAGGAGACTGCACTATAAATTACTAGAGCACCGTCCCAATCACTACCAAAGTCGAATGTCACGGAAGTTCAAAAATCGGCGCTTCTCGTTTGACATATTGTATTAATCGAGTTTGACTTAATCTTGTTCGTTTCATACTTAAATTTTTCAGACCGAATTTTGTTGTCCCTTTCCTCGTCAAATAGTCGTTGCATGCTTTGCGACATACCTTACCTACTAAACTGTAAAAATATCAAATTTCCAAAAAAAAAGTAACAACAGTGACTTTTCTTCAAAAATTTCTCTAACAAATTTCTGAAAAACTGAGATATTTTGATTTTTCCGACTTTCTGTAGGTAATCTGTTCACTGAAAAGTGAACTGGTTTTTTTCTCATACTTCTAATCGTATTGAGCTGATTGTCGGTATAAATCGTTATGCAGTGATTAGTCTACAAAAAGCTTTATTATAATAAAAGACTGCTCAGCAAATTGTTTTATAAAATATCTCTTCACAAAAGTTTAAATCTTATTTTTAACGGCATGGTAGACAAATTTTTCTAATAAACTTCTGAATATACTCTGACTTTTGCTGACTTTTTGTAGTAATTGTGGAATGTTTTCAGACATTTTGAAGGAAGTATCAGTTTGCCAGGGAAAATGGTCAGAGAAATGTCCCAAAAAATATCAATTTTTCTATTATGCATAAAAAACTTCTGAAAAAGTCTAACAAACACGCACATGTATCTGGAAAAAATGTATAAACTACAAAATTTCTGAAAAATTCTGAAAATGTCTGTATGTATTTTTACAGAAGTTATAAATCTTCATAAAGTGACCGAATTTCAGTTCGTCAGAATTGTTCAGAATTTGTTAGGATTTTGTTAGATATTTGTGTGTCTGAATTTTTACGCATGAAAAAAATGGGATATTTCTCGCCATTTCTCTGACTTACTCTGACAAACTCTGATACTTCCCTGAAAATATCTGAAAATGTTCTAATTACTATAGTCAGAAAAAAAATAAAAATATCTGTTTTTCAGAAATTTGTTAAAGAAATTTTTCTATCGGGACGTTTTATAATTTTAAAACAAATTAACGTTTATAAGTTAATTCTTGGCCTATTATTGTTAAAACTCTAATTACTTGTTTGAAAGTTTCTTAAATAATAATTATTGAATGATTATTTGTGTCTTTTAGTTATTATCTTAGTCACTATTTTCACAACCTTTGTCACTTTTATCACTACTTTGACAATGCTATTACGCTGAGAGCCCTGAAAGTTCGATAATAAATAAAGACGCGATATTTTCAGGTGGTGCCGTTGTCTCAAAGGTCGGGCGTTCTACAGTGGTGCGACAACACGGTGCCAATAGCGAACATTTTAGTCGGATCTGAAAACAATTCCGGAGTGCACAGAAAATACTACCCCAAGGATTATACGGCTCAGGCATGCAGAGAGAAAATGGCAGTGAGTATCGACCTCTCGATACGTTAGTTTAGAAAATTCCGTACCGATTAAAACAAACTTATGCTCGATCGCCTCGCAGGCCGCAGCCAATAAAACAAACGACGCTAAGCTTAAAGCATACACGATTTGCTGCAAACACTTTCATCCGGCATTTCACTATTTCTTCATGGAGAACTATCCGTCTCCCGAAACGTGGTTCGAAAGGAGATTAGCGTACATTCGAAGGTAACAATCGTTAGTTAGTGAAATCTCACCAACGCTAACGATCGCTATTCCGCAGCGTAGCAACGACTTCGATAATCGGGTACGTGTTGGGACTGGGAGATAGGCATCTTCACAACATTCTCATAGATCAGACGACTGCCGAAGTGGTCCACATCGATTTTGGTAACGAAACTTTGTGCTCAAGCGTTTTCAATTATGCCACAGCTGCGCCTTTCGCCTAAACAGAAACGTAGAAGGAAAGGAATGTCCTTTGAGTAGGTATCGCCTTCGAGCAAGGTAAAGTCCTGCCGACTCCGGAAACAGTGCCCTTCCGTCTCACCAGGGACATCGAGGTAGCGATGGGCGTGTGGGGAGTAGAAGGCGTCATGCGACGGAGCTGCGAGGAGACCATGAAGGTCCTGCGGAATCAGAGGGAGATAATTATAACCCTTCTACAAGTTCTGCTCTACGATCCGCTCTATTCCTGGGCGATCACTCCTGCCAAAGCGTACAATTTGCAGAGCGACGGTACCGGCGACTCGTCGGAAGGTGTTCAAGGTATGATAAATTGCCTCCTTTTGACAGACACAGAAGGTATTTTGCTTTTGGTCAACTGTACGGGGGAAACGTTGCTTTTCGGCAGTTCCTAACGAAACTAACAAGCTGGCGGAGCGGGCTCTTCTGCGGATAGAGCAGAAGCTGCAGGGGACGGAGGAAGGCGCGGCCTCCAGCATAGCCGGCCAGGTGAATCGGCTGATCCAGAACGCGCGCGATCCCGCGAATCTGTCGCGGCTTTACTACGGATGGCAGCCGTATTTGTGAGCGGTCTAGTTTTTTATACAAGCGCGCGTGATAATATAATATAGGTAATCACAAATATAATGTATGAAGATTGCGTATAGTTTTTATATAAACGAACGAGCAAAACGTCTTAGTCGCCTACTTATTTCCGGACGAATGGTTCACTGCCGAGCGCAGTGCGTTATTTCGCTAACCAAACAACGGAGCGCTGTTCGATAAATTTCTAACAAATTTTTCAAAAACTGACTTATTTTGACTTTTTTTTTTTAAAGTTTCTGTAATAGTTTGAACATTTTAGACATTTTCAGGGAAGTGTCAGTTTTTTTAAGAAAATGTCAGAAAATATCCATTTTTCTTTGATGCGCAAATATTTTTCTAAAAAAGTTTAATAAACACTGACAAACGTGTTTAAAAAATTATTAATTGCTGTAAAATTTATGAAAAACTGGAAATGTGTATTTTTAAAACAAATTATACATTTTTTAAAAAATGACAAAATTTCATTCATTTTTCAACAATTTGTCGCGTTTTTTAAAATTTTTCCCGGATGTTTTAAAAAAGTTTTTATCCTCGAAAGAAAATTGATATTTTTGAACTTTTCTTTGATACTTGCCTAAAAATGTTTGAAATATTCCAATTACTACAGAAAGTCTGAAAAAATGTCAAAATATCTGAGTTTTTTGAAATTTGTTGGAGAAATTTTTCCATCAGGTAGACAGTGCAAAGACTCTTCCGGATGGCCAAGAAGGAGAGACAGGGGTGCGGAGAGAGTCCCTTAAAATTAGAAATCTTACTTTATTCGTTCCTCATTCTACAACGAACTCGTTCTTCAAATCTATCGTAATCTAATGTTCTGAATATCTTCTTATGTACCAAGAAATTAACGAGCCTTTCGGATTCTCTTTCGGCTCGAAGAGATGCCGCAATCTTACTTGAAGAGGTGAGGCGCGCCAGTTTGTATAACACGAGCGCGTGAAGTTTATAAAATAGAATTATTTACATCCGTCAATTTGATCGAAAGCACTCTGCATTGATGCTATTTTATTGACGGAGCGCGAAGTGAACGAGGCGCAGGTAGGAAACAAACTAGTTTCGATAGACGAAGCGAGTAGACTTTGTCGCGTCAAATTTTTCTCGCGACAACTGGATGTAAACAAAGCGAGGAGGCTTTTTAGATACGCCATGTATGAAACGGTATCCAAAATGATGTCATGATCAATTCGAAATTCCGTACCATTTCCAGGCTTTTCTTAGAACGATTTCGGCGCTTCCGAATCGGTTTTGTACGAAGTAATGAGGTTCCCAAATGCTTTTTAACTTTACATCAGGTGCGCACGTGCACCTAGTATCGTACCTAGTGCATCCAGTATCGTCTATTATAATTAAAAACGCACTCACCGGAAGATTAATTAAAGTTATACAAATAGATTTGTCAAATTCCTCATTTTCGATACAAATCTTACGCTATTTCCATGATTTTTTCGCGTTGGCTGGACGCGAGATAAAAAGAAAGGGACCAGAGCTTCATTTTTCCCTCCCTTCCTTACGCGTACCAAGTCCAGGACTCAAAGTTTTAGGTAAAAGCTAGACGCGACTTTCATTGGCCTCATAGTAAATCAACACATCGAGTTCAGTACAATTAATTACATACGTGGCAGAAAAAAGTATTCATACATCATGGTGAGTTACCATTCAACTACGATCCACTTCCAAACAATTAAAGTAAATTAATATCTCTTTACATCAAAATATAGCCTATAGAGAGAGAGAGAGAGAAAGAGAGAGAGAGAGAGAGAGGGAGAGCGAGAGAGAGAGAGAGAGAGAGAGAGAGAGAGAGAGAGAGAGAGAGAGAGAGAGAGAGAGAGAGAGAGAGAGAGAGAGAGAGAGAGAGAGAGAGAGAGAGAGAGAGAGAGAGAGAGAGAGAGTCAGCTTTTAAATAATATATATTTATAGTTGAAGAAAAAATATATACTACAAAATATAAGACGTTTCTTTCGGTAAGTGACAAATGAGGCGGGGAAGAAAGTATTCATACTTACACTTGGTACTTTCGAGAACATACACATAAAATAGCAAAGAAAATACTTGGTAGGGTATCTTTTAAAGTTAACAATAGCTGCTAATCGTCTTGGTATCGAAGCTGTTAACGTGTTGGCCAAATTTGAGTCAATTTTGTTATATTCTTGTATCATTTTTGTTTAATATAGAATGCTTTCGAATATGTCTATCAAATGTTTCCTACATAGTCTTTATGGGGTTGATATTTGAAGATTCTAGAGGTGTATTTAACATATATGGGGAGTATTATAAAGTAACCATTCGCGAATTGTACCTGGTGTATGTTTTGGGTCACTGTCTCATTGAAAATAATAATGACCCTCGATGTGTAATTTTTTAGTACTGGCTTTTAAATTTTCCTTTAAAATATTCAAGTACATGTACCACAATAAGTTATGTCTATCGAAATTCCAAACGTTAAATTTGCTTTCATCGGAAACAATCGAGACGATCGTTTCATTTTAAGAAAAATAATAAATCCATTCGAGAGTTCAACTAATATAGTTGCAGCGTTACAAGAAAGAAGTGAGAAGTGGAAAGACTTTAATTTGCTAAGGAGCATGTTAATTCGTCAATAGAATTTTAAAAAACGGTTATTTCAACCGTTTTTTAAAATTCTATTGACGAATTAACATGCTCCTTAGCAAATTAAAGTCTTTCCACTTCTCACTTCTTTCTTGTAACGCTGCAACTATATTAGTTGAACTCTCGAATGGATTTATTATTTTTCTTAAAATGAAACGATCGTCTCGATTGTTCAGTTTAGGAAACTCGAAACATACGGCAGATACAATCCGCGAATGGTTCATTTATAATACTCTCTACATGTTACATATACCTCTAGAATCTCCAGATATCAACCCTCTATAGAGAATGTGTAGGCAAAATTTGATAGACGTATTCGAAAGGATTCTATATTAAACAAAAATGATTCGAAAACGTGGCTGATAAAAGAATGGAACAAAATTGACTCAAATTTGGCCAACACGTTAACAGCTTCGATGCCAAAACGATTAGTAGCTATTATTAACTTTAAAAGAAACCCTACCAAGTATTGACTTTGCTTTTTTATGTGTATGTTCTCGAAAGTACCAAGTGTATGAATACTTTCTTCCCCTCCTCATTTGATATTTACCGACAGAAATGTCTTATATTTTGTAATATACATTTTTCTTCAATAAAATATACATCATTGGAAAGCTATCACTACAGGCTATACACATATTTTGATGTAAAGAGGTATTAATTTAGGGAAGAGGCTGGTACAGTGGCTACCTTTTCAGTAGATTATTAATAAAAAATAAATAAGGGATTTTTGAAATGCGTTATATCATAAACGAAACTTCAATATGAGTATGTTGTAATACCAGAGTTCGATGTATGAAACGAAATATAAGTAAACAAAAAAAAATTGATTTCTATATTTTTCTATAATGTGGCCACTGTACCCTACTGGTATGGTACAGTGGTCACAAGGATGAGATACAGTGGCAACTAGAGGAGAGGCTGGAACAGTGGCCATGCAGGTCACCTCTCACGAGATGGCGGTGTTATTGGTCGAAAATTTTGCATGAAAACTGCAAGTGGCCACTGTACCTGCATGGCCACTGTCCCAGCCTCTCCCCTACTTTAATTGTTTGGAAGCGGATCGTAGTTGAATGGTTACTCACCATGATGTACGAATACTTTTTTCCGCCACTGTAGTCCTACACTGAATCTTGATCAAGAACCGAACCAAGTGATTCTTACAGAATTTTTGAAGCTGAAAACGGCCTCTATTGCAGAATTTGGCTGTCATGTAAAACAAATTCAAATTCAATGTAGCAAAACTGGCGTTTTTTGCAATATTTAAGTGGAATTATTTTTAGTACTAGACGTCATAAGCTAATTTTGACTACGGGATTAATATTTAGCATTAAAAAATATATATATCGCCTGACTCGGCTTTTGATCAAGATCACGAAGGTGTTCACACCGAACATGACTTAACAAGGAAACACTGCATCGTCACTTTTCTCAAAAATCAGACGTGGTCGCCAACTTCTAATAGAGATCGTCTTTACCATCGAAAAATCTACGTATAAGAATCACTTGGTCCGGTTCTTGATCGAGATTCAGTATAGGACTGTTATCACACGGACATTTACTCCTTTATCACGAATACAATAACCGACGGAACGATAATACAGTCTCCTACTGCGGTATTTAGTTACAAATCTATATAATAATATAAAATAGCATTATATAAACTATCCCGTCGCCACTGTATTGGTAAAGAATGATGGATTCAGGAACCTGGAAGCTATTCACATTTTCGCTTATTTCCTATACACTTTCTTCATTCTACTTATATGTATGTATAACGCAACGATATCTGCCATTTTCGAGAATGCTTTACGTACTTTATGTACGTACATTATTTTCTTTAGAAAAAACCCACCATTTCTCGCTGACACATCAGTGGCGAGATATCTCGTGTATTACACAAATCGTAATTCCGCTTTCAGAAAGGAATACTTAAAGGTACATAAATACGTGGTTTTCTCAGTTATGCGCACGTATTCGCAACGAAACTTTCGCAAAACGAATCGCACCAAACGCAAATCAAAAGGACAGCTTTCCAATTTGCTGATACCTTTGTTTATCACGGAGCATTCGAACGTTTCGAGCTCGCGAAGTTAGTCAAAGAGTTACTCTCCTCCAGTGAAAAAGTAAAATCACCGTACGTACGCGGGCGGGGAAGAAAAGGAGGAAAAGCCTGAAATTCAATCGCACGACAAAAGGAGCGATCCAGTTTAATGACAGTAAGTATATAAGGAAAAAATCGTCGTCTAACGTTATCTTACAATTCCGTAGTTTATCGTTAGTAATCTTCTTACTCGCTAAACGTACATTTAAATATATCCTATGTACTCTCAGAAACGTATCCGATAGGCACGCAGCAATTATAATTTATCATCGGAATCCTGCGGGCGCGCGCACGCGATTTATAGAGTAAGCAGTGACGCCTCTTCTGTCTCGAAATCATCTCACCGCTCCGAAGTACAATCATACCGCCTTCCCGCCGTGCGGGACGTCAAATTGAAAATATACAGCGTCTCGATAGTTCAGTTATTGTACATGATCGAGGCGGTCGCCAGATTGACCTCCGCGTTGGCGTCGGAGAGATCCGGCAGCGACAGCATCACCGGGATTACCTGTATCTTTCCCGAGTCGTCCTGCTGCTGCAAGTGGACGACGGTGCCGGACTGCAGTATCTGATCGGTTATTATTTCGTCGGTGATCATCTCACCGGACTCCATATTGTCCGCCGTGACCTCTTCCGTGTACACCGTTGTGTCCTCCATGTTCATTATCACCTCGGCCGCCTCCGAGGCTTCCCTCGACGTCTCCTCGTACTCCTGAGAAGAAAAAGAAGAAGATGCGTTTATTATAATGACTCTAAAACTAAATATTTCCTAAGAGCACGAAATGAAAGACGTACTCCCAGCGCCACGGTTTTTCTCGCTGTTGTTTTTTAAAACGTTATTTTTAAACGTACTCTAACCAATGAACAATTAATTCTCATACTTTCATTAGCCGGGATTAATATAGCTAATGAGAGCGTAAGGATTAATTGTTTATTAGGGGTAATACGTTTAAAAATTACATATTAAAACGTCACCAATGACAGAATTCGTGACGCCGGGAGTACAAGAAAGGCGATAATAACAAAAAGTAACAAATGACGTAAGAAAAAGAGAAAGAATAGTAGCAGAAACAGTAATGATAGTAATAGCGGAAGAATATGGTAAATAGTAGAAGTAAGAGATACAACAAATAAAAGTAATTTTTGCAATAAATACTAGAACAGACTTCACAGTGCAGAGATAAAGCAGTTTTAGGGAAATGAGGACATAATTTCACAGAAATAGGGAATCATACATATTATGATCTATACAGGACTAGTATCATACACATCTATCTGTTAATGATTAATTGCTATCATAAAATCTGCTGCACTCATTAAGTAAGGCTTATTGTCACAAAGCTACTTCAGTCTTCAGTGCCTCTCATTGACAGGATAATTAAATAAACTGATACAAAAATGTCATAAGTATCTACATGAATTTATATGAATTATATGAATCTATATAATATCAATATAAATTAATGCCAATTTAAAAAATTGTAGATATTTCGAAGTATAGTGGAGATTTATTTTAATTTTAATTTCTTCTGCAGCACACATAATCTACTATACTATTTGGCCTTTTCTTTATATCCTTTTACAGCGTATCTAGCGTAATTCCTTCGTTTCTTTCTCTCTCTTGTAGTCTCTCTAAACTACTGTACATCATCTGAATTATATAAGTTCTTGCAATGTTATTTTTCTCCACGACACTTTTTTTATTTGCATTCTTATAAGATTGTTACACATCTTTTAACTCGTTTTCCATTTTCTTAACTATCCAGTTTTCCTTATTTAAACTCGAACGTACTATATTCTATAAGCTGTAAGTATATACGAATAATAATTTTTAGGGACAAGTTGTCAAGTTTAAGTACTTTTAGGCACTTGAAAAAAAAACAAGGTCTATAGAGACTATCGGGATGTATCTGTGAAAGGCTACACAGATATAGACCCTGTTTTTAAAAGGCGCTTTTAGCAGGCGTTATAGAAGTACTTAATAAAAATAAGCTAAGGGAAGTGCTAAGGGAAGGAACGCAATACCAGGACTCTCAGCGTAGTAGCACGGTTAAAATAGTGGTAACTGACGAAAGTTGTGAAAATAGTGACTAAAATAGTAACTGAAATCCATCAATCACCATTCATTATATCATCATTTGAGAAACTCTCAAATGAGAGTAATGAGAGCTTTAACAATAAGCAAAGAATTGCCCATAAATGTTATTTATTTTTAAAACTATGAAATGTTAAATGTAACATCTGAACTTTTGTGAACAAATGCATTTTATAAGTAAACTAATAACTGCGACACAGATCCATACTAACAATCAGGGCTCGATATGATTAGAAATGTGAGAAAACAATCAGTTTACATTTTCGTGAACGTATTAATCAAGTTCGACTTCTTTTTTCAGTTTCGCGCTTAACTCACACAATAGGATTAGAAACATTAAATGACCACTCAGTCTACATATGCTTCTTTAATACACGTATTATATATTAATTAAATTCGACTAAATTTTTTTTATTTCATCCTTTTGACCAAATTTTGTTCTCCTTTTCCTTGTCAAACAGTTGTTTCATGCTTTGCAACATACCCATTTACTTACTAAACTGTTAAAACAAATTTTCAGAAAAAAGTGACTTCCCCAAAATAGTAAAAAAATAGTGATTTTTTCAAAATAAAAGTGACAAATAATGAGAAAAGTGACCTATTGAGAGCCCTGTAATTCGAATAAAGCGATACAGAATGATTTCGTCAAGCCTTTTGTTCGAAAGTTTCACCGTACCTGTTCATAATTCTGCTCGTACTCCTCGCTAATTTCCTGCGCCTCGAACTTCACCATTTGCTCCTCTTCCTCATACTTCCCGTCGTACTGGCCGTCGGGCTGCTCCTCGTATCGCTCGTCGTCGCCGAGGTGCACCTCGACGCGGTCGAGCTCCTCTTGATCCTGCTCCGAGAATGAGGTATCCTCCTCTTGTTGCTTCATCGCTTTGGTGTTGCGGCCGGTCACAATTCGCTTGAATCCGGATCCGCCGAGGCTCTCGTGCCTCCTCTCGTGCTTGTTCTTGTCACCGAGGTACTTGAAGCGCTGCCGACAGACGCTGCACGAGTACGGCCGCTCGTTGGTGTGCGTCCGCTCGTGGCACACGAGTGCGCTCACCTGTTTGCACCGCCACGGGCAGTAGCGACATTGCAGCGGTCGCTCGTCGCTGTGACGATTCTGGTGATGCTTGATCAGCTGAATCTTCGTCTTGAGATTGAAGCCGCAAATCTCGCAGGTGTAGGGCCGCTCCTCCGAGTGCGATATCATGTGGGTCTTCAGTCGCAGCTGATTGACGAAGCGCTTGGTGCAGTGCGGACAGGGCAGCGTACCCTCGAGCCGATTGTGCGCCACCATCATGTGATGCTTGAGCCGCACGTCCGAGGTGAAGACCAGCTCGCAGTCAAGACACTTCATCGGGTCCTTTTCCATATGTGTATTCTTGATGTGCGTCCGCAGGATCATCTCGGTCTTGAAGGTCTTGCTGCAGTGATAGCAGGACACCCGCTTCTTCTCCAGCGAGCCCGAGGTCTCGGTCTTCGGCACGCCCGGCAGCGACTCGTTGTGGATATGCGACATATGCCACTCGAGGGAGCGCGTGGATATCATCGACCTGTTGCATATGTGGCACGTGTACTGGCGGCCGTCCTTGTGCACGCGGTTCCTGTGAATCACGAGCATGGAATGATTCGGGAACTTCTCGCCGCACACCTGACACGAGCATTCCTTCAGTCCGTGACTGTCGGTCTTCTCGTGCACCCGCATGTGCAACCGCAGGCCGTCCCTGCGGTTGAATCCGACGCCACACGTGTCGCAGCGGTACTGTCGCTGGTCCTCATGGATCCGTACGTGCTGCTTGAGCGTCGAGGTGTTCTTGAACATCTTGTCGCAGTGCGGACACTGTATGGAGTACGCCTTGTGGGTGTGCATGTGCTTCGAGAGGCTGTAGAAGGGTACGAGTTTTCTGCAGACCGGGCACTCGCGTTTGTTGCCGACCGGCTGGTGCTTTCGGATTCTGTGATGTCTGAGGCTGGCAGGATTCTTAAAATCTGCGCCGCAGTCTTCGCACAAGTAGGCCCGCATTGTCGTGTGCACGGATTTCAGATGAAAGCTCAGCTTTTGCTTGAAGGCGAACTTCTTCGGGCACTTTGGACACTGAAATATCTTCTCCCACTTCATATGCTGCGTCTTGACGTGCTGATCCAGCGTGCCCTGGTGCTTAAATTTCTCGCCGCAGAATTCGCAGAGCTGACCATAGAGACTGTCGCAGTGCTTTTGCTCGTGCTGGCGCTTTTTCCCTTTCGAGTCCAGCATGAGATTGCAGTAGCGGCAGATGAGCTTTTTCATGCAGGCGACATTGTGGGTCTTCTTCGCTTTGATCGTGGAGAACTCCTCGGTGCAGTCCTCGCAGTAGTGCATTATCTTGTAGTCGTGAATCTTGATGTGCTCCTCGAGCGTCTCGCGTGAGCCGAAAGTCTGCGAGCAATAGTCGCACTCCAGGTAATTCTCCCGCGGCACGTAATCGGCAGGCTGCGTCTCGTCTATTAGATCGGGAAAGTTCCGCTTGCTGATTGCGTTGTTTCGATCCTCGTAGAGGGATATGATATCCTCGTCCTTCAGTCGCGTGATGACGATCCGCCGCTGCTTGAGGTACTCTTGGAAATCCTGCAGGTTCTTCTCCCTCTCGCCCAAGATCCGCGCCAGCTTCTCCATGTTCCCCTCCTTGCAGGTCTCATCCAATTCCCTCTGCAGCGACTCGCGCTTCACCTTCGCCTCCTCCCACTTCTGCTTAAGCCGCGCTAGACGCGACAGGTACCCCTTCGTGTTTTCGCGCGTCCTCTCGTCGGGCGACTCGTCCACTTCTAGCGCCGCCTCGCTCTCGGCGTTCTCATCGTCGTCCTGCTCTGCTCTTCCACCGTCGTCGTCTTCGTCGTCATCGTCCTCCTCTTCGTCGTCGAGATCGACCCTCTCGAAGTCATCGGCATCAATGTCGAAACTGTTATCGGTGGAGAACAATTCGGACGAGCGTCTGGACGCGTAGTCGTTCTGCTGCTTGACGAAGCGAACTTGCCCGTCCTCGAAGTGCATCGCGACCGAATTGCCGCCACCCAAGACCTTCTCCCGCTTCTTCTTGTACTCTTCGATCTGCTCCTCGATGATCTGCTCCCGAATGTCGGGCTTTTTGACACGATCTGCGAAGGAATCCTTGTCTTTCGTCAGGGATTCGTACTTCTTCAGAATATTCTCCACCGGTTTCAGGTCGAACGACTTCCTGCCGTATGTCCGCACGGTCGTCCTCTCGTCCTTCTTGTCCAGCGGCTTGTCCATCTTCTTCACTTTTACCAAGAGCAACTCGTTTGGCTTGGATCCTTTTACGGTAACGTACATAATCCCGTCCTCCTCGGCGTTTCCGATATTTACAGCGTTGTGCACGTTCAGTTTGTGCAACATCGAGTCTGCATCGCCCGTTGTCAGCGTCTCCGTCGCGTCCGTCTCTCGCGGCAGCTCGGGTTTGATCTGCGATGGGCGTTTTCTCTTCAATATGTTCGGCTGCTTCAGGCCCTCGCTCTTGGGCTCGTCGATATCCAGCGTCTCCTCTTTGGGCTTCACCAATAAATTGGCGTTGAACGAACTCTCCTCCTCCTCCTTGATCGACTCGCTCTTGATGTAAGTTTTCAGCGCCGGACCGTACCTACAGATTGTCGTTTGACCAGGATTCTGCGCGAGATCAATTTGCACCCCTCTCGTGGCGTTTCCCCTGCTGAACGAGTTGTGCGTCGATTTCCGCGACGGAGCGCTCCTCTCGAACTCGTGATCCGACTCGGCCGCGTCGGAGCTATCGGGCTGAAAGGTCGGGTCGTCGGGATCGAACTCCTCGATGGAGTCGTTGTCGTCGCTCTGATGTGCCAGCGAGTAGTCCTCGTCGCACGTCTCGGACTCGGACTTGACTTTGAATGTCGATTTGACCTCCTCTTCGATCTCCATCGAATCGGCGGTCTCTGGAAACTCTTCCAGCGAGAAGATGCCCGAAACCACGGGCATCGCCTCTCGCTCGCCCTCCTCGTCGGCACTCTGCGAGATCTTCGCCGCGCGGGGCCCGTCCGTTCGCGCGACCCTCATCTTCGCCGCTTGATCGTTCAGAGCCGCATAAATCGACTTGAGCTTGACCTCCGCCTTCTTGATTTGCATGAAGAACTTGTAGCTCATCTTCAGGTCGCAGATGCAGTCCATACACATCTGAGTGGAGAGGCTGTCGTGCCGATCGATCTCCTCCAAGTGCTTCATCTGCTGATTCAACCGCATCTGCGCGCCCTTCTCGCTAAAGATGTCGACGAGCGGGAGCTTCAGTCCGGCGCACGTGCGGCAGTACTTCCTCAGTCGCCGCGACGTCTCGTCCGCGAGCCTGTCGCCGTCCGACGCCGCAACGACGCGCGCGTTCAGCTGCGTCAGCACGTTCAAACTTCGCGCCTCATTCCCCAGCAGTTTCACGCGCGGAGTCGCGCGCTTCAGCTCGTCGATATCCTTGATTCGCCCAGCGCACTTTCCCGGGAGCGCGCGTGCCGCTCCATGAGCCTCATTCCCCTCCTCCGACATGTTCGCCTTCCCCTCCGTTTGCATACATTCGGTGTCGCTTGCCGAGTTGTGCAAGTCGTCGTTCTCCAAGCGACAAAGCATTCGCTCCGGAGCTAAAATGAATTGATGTACGAATGTCGAAGGAAAAAAGGAAAAGCTTTCCTAGAAATCCACAAGCGTAAACTTACCCTCGTCTCTGTGAATTTCCGATGGTTTGTCTACTTGTTTCTCTACCACCTCGCTCGTCGGACGAAGCGTTGCGCCATCCCCGTCGCCTTCAAACGACGTCTCCGTCGCGTCGAACGCAAATTCCGCGTTCAACGTGCCGTACTGCGGCTGGGAGACGTCTTGTTTGGGATATAGGTACGTAAACAACACATTCTGTTGGGAATCCGTCTTCGCCTCAGCGGCGTTGTTCGCGTCCTCAGGCTTCCCATTCGCTCCCTCCGCCGCGGTGGCGGCGGGAGCGTGATTCTCCGTTTCCCGGGGCGAAACTTCGCTCGTTTCGTTCTCTTCGTAGGCCAGATAGACGACGGTTTCCTCAGAATCGCTCATTTTCGCTCGGAAGTGAGGTTAGGTTCGCGAAATTCAGCCATATCTGCATGAAATTGCAGCTCCGCCACACGCACGCACTCGGCGAATGCGTCAGCGTTGCCCGCGAGCTTCGTTGGCACTTCTTCGTGGACGTTCCGCGTTTTCGAAGAATATTTTTCAAAAGTTTTTCAATGTTTTACCACCATTCACCCTTTCCGTAGCGCTACCCAGATGGCGCGTTCCAAGATGGCGCCGGTAGCGTTTCCAGCCATTTCCCAGCCATTTCGACGTTCTACACTACGCGAATTCATGACTGTCTTTCGAATATTCTTTTCGCGGATGTCGCGAGGCCTCGCGGCCATGAAATAAATGTGAGTATAGCCGTTACTCTTTGAGTCAAAGTGCGACGAGTATCGTGCTTTTTGAGAATCGCGTTATACTACCTTCCACGGAACGCTGATCGTCACTATGATAAAATGGCGGTCTGTACGAAGCTGATGGATCAAGGGGTCGATTTACAACTCGGGATTCAGTTTTTGTAAAAGGACGCTCACGATTTTGAAGATTTCAACACGTCGGAAAGAGGAGAGAAATCGAACGATTTTTTATTCGAAAATTTATTCGACATTTGTGTGTCGTGGTCGCACGTTTCGTTTATTTTTAACCTAAAATACCCGTTAAGGCCATCACTCAAAATTCCGTAAGGCCGTAAGACGTAAGCGTAAGCGAATAGACCAATCAGGATCAAATATTTTGTTGTGGTGGGGATACGGACAACGGAATACTTGATCCTGATTGGTTTATTCGCTTACGCTTACGTCTTACGACCTTACGGAATTTTGTGTGTGATGGCCATTACGAAGCGCTCCTTCAGTAAAACTCGAGTTTAACACTTAAGGCCGATTTATAAATTGTTCCGTTGCCGCTACCGTCCACTGTTCCCGTTACCGTTGCCGCTGCCGTTTCAAAGGGCCATTTATAAGCTTCGTTCGCAGAGCAGTCACAAACCGTTGGCAACTGATCGACGCATGGCAAGTTCGTTAAAAGCGTTCGCACAGGAGCAAACCCAAACTGCTGATCGAATAAGTTAGGTGTTCGTACAGAAAAAATCAGGGGGTCGATTTTGTATCGAGAATCTAGTGAAAGTGCTAAAAGTGAGCAACTCCCGCGATTTTGTAGGTTTCACTCGGGTGAAAATGTGAGATGTTTCACGTGAGAGAGTTCGACAAGAAAAGTTGTGTCGAATGGTGAGATTAGAGAGAGACACAACGATAAAAAGAGAGAGAAAGAAAATCAAATGGCGCGACGCCGTCGTAGCCAGTCGAAAAAGTATTTTGCGTCTGGATGATTAAAATGGCTCTCTTAATGGCTGTAATAATGGTGATTGATGATGATCGGGAACCTCCTGTTATGCGAATAGCTAGAAGACGACTTCAAGATGCTAGCGATCCATTTGAGATTCCAGAAAATCAATTCCGCAATCTATATAGGTAAGAATACAGTAAGCCTAGTTTGTAGATTACATTTTTCATTGAATAATTATAGTATAATTGTGTATTAAAGATTATCCAGAGATGCAGTACGGGCTTTGGTCAATGAACTGAGGCCTTTTATGCCTATGAGAAGGAGAGTTACGGCGATTTCAAATGAATTGCAGATGAATGCAGAAAAATCCATGCTCTCTCTCTCTCTGGTCAATCCCATTTTATTGCTGCAAGTACTCTTTTTTTTTCTTTTTATACAGCATTGATTTTCTAATGGAAATTAATAATCTATTGTTAGATATTGGGGCTGCATTACATTTTATGGCTGCAGGATCATATCAAAGAAGAGTCGGTCAAGACTTTCTCACATGTATGTCCCAAACCATGATTAGCAATTCTCTTCATGTGACAGTGAATGGTCTGAATCACTTGATGAGAAATTGGATTAAATTCCCCGTAACTGCTGCAAGACTTGATGCTATTAAACAAGGTTAAGTTCTAATCTTAACTTAAGAAATAATTTTAAAATATAAAAAAATTTTAACAGTTATACCGTAAATAATAAAACACTTATTTCAGGTTTAATGGGTATTAAATTTATTTATGAATTTTGCACATATATATTTATAGGATAAATAGACAAATTACAAATATTATAGCCTAACCTTATTTACAAAAATACCCTCAATACGAGTTGAACTTATCATTTTTCTTTTATTTTGCGAGCTATATCGCAGTCTCTCACTGCCTAAATCCGGATTATCTTTCATAAATAAAAGTACAATTTTTGTTTGCTTCTCTGTTACATTCATCTTTCAATATCAGAATTGTAGGTTACTAAATAGTACAGTCATGCACAAAACCTTTCCCCTCTAGTTCCAGTCTAGTGATCTCGTATTTTCACTCAAAGGATATAGAATCGAATGAATAATCTCGCGTGAGATGAAAGTGCGAAAAGTGAGCAATCTCACTCGAGATACAAAATCGGCCCCCAGGAGTTGGAAACCGATTTCCAACCGTCAGAATAATTCGCTGACTCACCAAATTTCTGGTTTGGAGTCTGCGCAGTGCGTGCTCCTTGTTTGTGTTTGAGTCTAACCTCAACTTTATGCATTTTCTTCACTGACCTATGCTGTGCATCGGTTGACGGTTTTATGATTGAAAAATGTCACGTGTAAAATTGCATGATTAGGGTAAACCATCCAGTTATTGGAAACTTTGCAGTTATTGGATAGTCTGATTTAAATTTAAAAAAACAAGATTTCTAGTTTTTACTTAAATAAATATTATCAAAAACCGTACCTGGCTTATTAATTCTTGACTGTCCAATAACTAAGTTTTTGACTTTATCCCAGTTTTTTATATTGTTGAAAATTATATTCTTCCAAACTTAAAATTGTAAGTTACTAGAATGTAAAGCCAATATATTTTCAATTAAAACAAGCCACTACTCATATCTCTAGGTAGAAAAATATCTTCTTAACACTGTCTCAAATGTTGTTAAATGCTTAAGTCGGAACGCGTCGCTATTTCTCCTTATAAACGAATTAAATAGCCGATGGTTGGCGGTGATTAGCAAAGTGATTTCGATGATGCGTGATTAATTAGGAACCGTCCCGCAATTAGCCTTCCAGGAAAGATACAGGACTGCGAGCGCATTCACAGCCCCTGTTTGACCTTAATAGAGATACTTACATAGTAGTAATAAAATATATTAGAGTAATCCCATGTAAAAATCAATCCACTTTCACATGCTATTTAACACTCTATGTAACACGTGATTTAACACATTTTGTCAGACCTTTCTTAATATTCTGTTAGAATTTTTTCTGTTAGACAAATTTTATGTTAACATCTGTTTTTGATAAATTTATTAGTACAATTTTTATTTACTATGGAACAATTAATTTATTAGCTAAATTAAAAAAAGGTAATATACACACATAGAGATGCAGAAAAGAACAAACATAATCTTATAGGCTAAGGGCCGGTTTTACCAACACGGTATAAACGCCGTATAGCGCTATACTGAGAATAACCTGTACGCAAGCGTTTTACCACGATGGTATAAGTCTGGAATAGGATAAACTTTGGAATAAATGCAGGGATAGCTTATCCGGCAGTTTCAGCGCTGGATAAGCTAGCTATCCTCGGGATAACCTAACTTTTTGTTTGCGTCTTTATTATTCCGTGACAGAATCACAACCGTGACAGAATCATAATAATTGTTATTAGTTGTGTAATAGAGTTGAATGATGTGCCAGTTTTCGAATCATCATCTGATGATGAAATTGACGTCTTACAAAGAATGAGAAATCTTAGGAAAATACGTGCCCGGTAAGTAAATAAAGGATACCTATACCTACTATAATTTATAACCAATACCTAATACAAAACTATTCCAGAGTTGACTATTTCGAAGAATACAATGGTTGTAGAATTCTTCACTTGATTTCGTTTGGAAAAACAAACCTGTCAGAGATTATTGGGCCAAATACGACATCGCATTGCTACGAGGTCGCAAAGAAATGCAGCAATTCAGCCAGCAACGAAATTATTGCCAACTTTAAGATTTCTTGCTTCGGGATCAATGTTAATTACTATAGGTAATCGTTTTTATCATAATGTTAAAACTTTTAATTAGTTATTATTATATGCCGCCACCTCTGCAACCTCCGACGACTCCTAACATTCCGAGAAGAGCTAGTTCACAGGACTAAAAGTTCGTCGATCGGCATAAACCGCCACTGATCTCCCAAAAATCAATGGGTGACATACTGAAAAACATCGACAAAGTCAAATTGAAACTCGTCACAAGGTACGATTAAACACTTTTATCCCGGTAAACTTTTAATTCACCAGGAACAAAGAGGAGTTTCGCATTGTCAGAATGTCGTGGCTGCGAAGGATTGATTTTGTTCACAGTGGGCTTTTAAACGTGTTTTTCAGATCGCCGGGTGGGAAACCTTTGCGAGCCAAACGAGAAAATAGCTCTTACAACGACCTTCAAGAGATCTTACGGAAACGATATATCGCAATGCAATCGCCGGACAGTAGAAATTCCACCGCGACGTTGACGTTCGATAATTCGTTCTAGATTAAGAACTCGATGATGCTCAAGTTCTCTAGGTCGCAGCATTTTCGCGTCTGTCGGTGCTCCGAGGAACGGCTATTGTAGCCTTCCTTTCCACGCGTGCGATTGAATCATGATTATAATTTTATCTAAGTCAGAGTTCTAGAGAATCAAAATTAATAGATCTCTCTTCTTTTTTTATAAATGAGTCTTTCCTTGCTAGGTAATTTCGCGCGACACATTTTAGATTACAGTTCTTTTTTAATAGGAGAATAGAAGCTCATAGAAACGTCGGGAAAATTTTGTTTTCTCTCTTCACTCTTTTACTCAGAAAATGCAAGTTTAAATTTAAAATTGACGCACGCGGGTCTCTAATCGCGAGAATCTCAACGGTATCCAATAATATCAACCAAAGAAGTCATCTACCATTGCATTGTCTCCTATAAGTAACATTTAAATTTATCTAGGTAGACATTATACCTTTCTTCAATTCGCGTGATTGCAGAGTTTTCAGGAGCAGAAGTGATACATCCGTCGTACGATGTAGAATATGAAAAAATTTTAGATTTGCATTGATACACTTTTGTAAGATACCTCGGCATTAGACATCAAGTCGTACAACGCTCTTTGTATACTTTTTAGATAGGGTCGCGTATACTTAAAAAAACGATAACATTGTACCGCTCTATGTAATCTCAGAGTAATGTCACCGCGTGATAAATCTTAAGTTGTAGCGATTTAAAAGTTTATAGATTTTAGAATATATTTTGTCCGATACGAGATTTGGATCAAATGGTGCAATTTTACGTTGTAATTACTATTATTGTGTGACGACCCTTATAGTTTTTTGAGACTGAACACATTCTTGTTGGTGAGATATCGAATGTTTGGACGTGTTTTGTACCTGATGCTTTTATCGACGACTCGAAAATAAAAGTTATTGTTACGAAAATGTAAATATATTGTGTTATAGATATCTTTTATTTACCGGGCACGTATTTTCTTTGGATTTCTGATTCTTGGTAATACGTCAATGTCATCATCAGATGATGATTAAAAAACTGATACATCAATCAACTATTTCAAAATTAATAACAATTTACCAGAACGATCAGGTTATGATTATGTCATGAAAGAATAAAGACGTCAAAAATAAAAAGGTTATACTGAGAATAACAACTCCGAATTTCATTTATCGCGCCGGAACAGCTGTAAAACGACCAAATGTCATGCGCAGTACGTACTTCTTACTACCAACCTAAAAATAATTTTAGATGGCCAACGCTTATACCTGGAATAGTTATCCCAGGCAAACTTGGAGCTGGTAAAACGCCTGCGCTTTATACGCCTCTTGCGTATCTCGAAAGTGCGCCGAAAGCGCCGCGTAGTGGCTAAGATTGGCACAAATGGGTTACACTGTCAACCAATCAGACCTTCCGGCTTGTGCTTAACAGGCGGTCGCTCTATGACGCGAGGCGCGAGGATCGGGCACCGCGCGCGAGACGCGCGATTTAGGAACAATCCGAAAGGAAACAGGGAAGAAAATTCCATACAGAGGTTGCCGGCAAAATTCGAATTTATTCCTTAAGCAAAAATCGAAGTTCGACGTTATTCTTTAAGCAAAAGGAAAAGTCGCGTTCGGTTCCGTGATCGAGTTGCGTCTCTCCCAAAAAATCTTCCAGCGTTCCAAATCCCTCTCGGCGTCGCCCGGGAAGGGGATGCTCCGGTGGGTGTGCCTCGTGCGATGTCCAATCGGGGTGAGTCCTCGAGAAAGGGGGTGTTTCCTCGAGGACGAAGACGTCGGGTGCCGTAACGTCTTCCAGATGTGTCGATGCGTCCTGTCTCGAATGCGCGGGTCCTGCGTTGGCGAGAGTTTTCTGCGAAGGGACTAAAAAAATCGGTTTATAGCCCCTCATTGTTCCTGGGCCTTAGAGACGTTGCAGCCTTCGCTCCCGCTGTTCTCGGTCCGTGAGAAAGTCGCCGTATCTGCTTTCCTCCTACCTACCCTACCTCATCCCTAGAGTGACCATTTCTCTACAAGAATCTATGCGGAAAAGGGAGATATGCTAATGATGGGGATTTCTCATACGCAAGTCTTAATTCGAAGGCTCCTTGAACAGCCCGCGTTCTACAGCGGAAAACAAGGCGATCGTCGTTCGTGTAGGCTTGTCCAAAGAACCGTCGCTCTATGAGAACGTGACGTAATGTCACAGTACCGTATGTCCGCGATCATTTGAACCATAGGAAAATTGCGAGTTTTGCATGAGCACCCCTTTGGGTCTCCTCGTCCAATAGAATCACCGGAGAAGCGTGAATGCGCATGCGTAGTCATCCGCGAGTGTGGCGTCGTCAGCAAGTTCAGATCGATTATTTCGATAACCGATCTGAACTTGCTGACGACGCCACACTCGCGGATGACTACGCATGCGCATTCACGCTTCTCCGGTGATTCTATTGGACAAGGAGACCCAAAGGGGTGCTCATGCAAAACTCGCAATTTTCCTATGGTTCAAATGATCGCGGACATACGGTACATGTGACCACATGTATAGTCGTACACCCCCGTGCTGTGTAACCCAGTACAGCACTTTTTGCTCACCAGGCGAGTAAGACGGCGCCACCACCGATGCGCACAATGCGTATACCAGGTATAAAGAAGAGTATAAATTTATCCTCGGTATACTTATTCTAGGTATAACTTGGCTTTGGTAAAACTGGCCCTAAGGGCCGATATTACCATGTCAGGTTAAACTGCTGGTTGAGTTAACCTTTACCTTCAGTTTAAACCTAAGGTTAACGAAAATGCGTATTACAAAACGTTTTCTACCCAAAGTTAAGTTAACTAGGAGTGATAGCATTTCAAGCAAATATCCCTAGATGGAACATGCCGTAAACTAGTTTATTCCTGAATTAGCGGCAAAATTTAACACGTTCCCTGCCAGACCGTTTTTATGAAGACTTTCCGCACACGCCGCGTGGGGCGTATAGGTTAAAATACGGTTTGAATGGTTAAAAAATTATGAGCATTTGAAGTTCGTAAGCTCATAACTTTTAAACATAATTTGATTTTGGATGAATCATTGATTGATTTTGATATACGCATCGAAAAACGTTGAATTTAGAGACTTGGTTCTGAGGACATTTTTTGCAGAGCATTTCACTTTCTTTAAAGTCATATATTTGCACAATTGTTTACCACTAACTGGCAGAGTAGTCCCAACTTTAGAAAATAATCAACCTTTCTCATGTTAATTAGATGGGAAAACTATTAATTTCCTGAGCGACTTTTTAGTATTTAATTTCGGCGTCGTTATTCTTTCGCGACAATTTTTTATCTATATTTAAAAAGTGTATCAGGTGCGCAAATATTGCCTTGAAACGAGTCACCCTGATGCACGTATTAAACCGATATTTAAATATTCTGTAAATGCAACGCAAAAATGTCATACTATCACGTCTGCGAATTTAATTTTTGCAGCGATGGAGCCTGAAAACTCCAGAAGGGCAGCGAATTTTTCTAGCAAGGAGGTGGAAATTCTTTCTGAACTTGTTTCGAAGTATCAACACATTATAGAATGCAAGAAATCTGATGCTGTCTCGTGGAAAGAGAAAGAATCCACTTGGGTAAAAGTGGCTCAAGAATTTAACAGCACAAGTGGTGTAGTATCTCGCACCACCAGGAATTTAAAAGAAAAATATTTAAATTTGAAAAAGACTGCGAAAAAGAAACACGCTGCAAATAAAATGTAGTTATTCAAAACTGGAGGTGGTATATCAGCGAGGATAAACACAACGTTAACAGTGGAAGACACTGTGAAGGACTTGACAGGCCTTCCATCTTTGTTCGATGACGACGCCGAAGAAAGTATGATTGAGAAGTTGTCAATGAGACAAACCATCAGGATGCAGAGTCGACACTCCCTGTACCGAGCTGGTCGTCATGGTCACCAACTCTTCTTCGAGTGCCAAAATCTCATAAATTAACAGTGAATAATAATTCACAAGGTTAGCTCGGTATCAATTATTATCACACTTCCAAAGTTCGGTTAGGTTAGGTTACATTAAAAATTAGAACTTCAAATTTTAGAAATGAAAAGAATATTTGGCGAGCCACGAAAAATATTTTTATTTTACAAACTTAATATTCAAAATTAATTTCAATTAAGTGGATATTTATTTTTTTTGCAAAAACAGAAGAGCAGCCTAGGCAAGTTGAGGAGTTGCTGAACATAAATCCAAGCCAACAAGTAACGACCAATCATCGATTTGTGGGATGGGATATCACAGGTTCGATTTCTTGTAATAATAATTCCGTGCTTCCTTTGGAAATGCGGAACCTGTCCAAAAATTCCTCGTCATTCCACTGATCTAAATGGTTCACTCTGGGCCGAAATACTTTGGGTGCACGAGGCATTTCAATCTATAAATTAACGTTAAATTTGTGACAGTTATAATATTTATGCTTATTATTTTGAGTATCGTTACTCTTGGCTTCCGGGTTTCAGCCGCGTCTGTTCCATTTCTCGGCGCGGCTTCAACCCGGAATGAAAATGTAGCAATGCTCAAAATAATATATACACACGTAGGCCGTAAATGCCTGAAATTTTTGAGTATTTCTACTTTTCGTATCTACTTTGTAAGAGTACATACCAGCTCCATGTAATCTTCCTCGTCGTCGGTTAATATTTCCTCAAAAATGTCCTCCATATTCGTAGCGGTACAACTTCAAACACGTAATAAAATAACCACACAACCAAAATGTAAAACACGAGTCGTGAATGTTTACAGCTGCATTCCCGGACGTTTGTAGGTTAGAGCAGCGACCGACCACTCTGCGCATGCGTCAACCCCGAGTTAACCTGAACTCTATGGTTAACCGACAGATATCTGACGGTAAAGTTTTTCAGGAAGTTAAACTCCACTCCTTAGTTAACCACATTTTGTAATACAGTCATTTTGGCTAACCCGAAGATTAACCTGCAACCTTCGGTTTAACCTGACATGGTAATACCGGCCCTAAAAGGAACATCGTAAGTAAAAAATATAAGTAGACAAAGAGATTAAAGTATGTATAAATATCGCCAGAATATAGATAACAGAAAAACGCGATATGGGCCGTTGAAAACCAGAATGGTGTAAGACACATTTCATGTAAGCTGAGATTATTTGACTGCAAAGTTAAGCACAATTTGAAAAATCTGTCTAGATGATACAAACAGATATTTTAAATCGTACATATCTGTTTTATATCATCTAGACAAATTTTTCAAATTGTATTTAACTTTGCAGTCAAATAATCTCAGCTTACATGAAATGTGGCTCATATGTAAAAGAATATAAAAGGAACAATATCGTGCAGAACGTTATCGTAGAAATTGCATGGCCAATGCACTGGAGAAAACTTGCACACTGCTTTCAAATGGTAGATATCGTTGTTAAAGAGTCTTCAGGAGATGTGGAGCCAAATCTTCAATGACGACTGGATTGCTCTGCATGGTCGGTCCTGCGATATAGCCCGTGCTCTTATACTCCTTCCTCTGATCTGAAATACAAACTTGATATTGGGAATCGACATGGGGGCGTGACCTAACCAATATGGCGCCAAATAAGACCTAAACCATTCGACAATAGTAAAAATGTCAATAACTGTAGATTAAATTTATGATTGGGCCCAAACAAATCCTTCCCATCGCAATGTGATTGAAGGAAATCGTTACCTTAATGCTAATCACATCATAAAAATCGATAGAAATGTGGAAAATGTGACACCCGGTTATATCAGTTTGACAGATTTCTGTCTTCAAACGTCTCATTTAACATAGCACGTTGCCATGCCTTCAATTTATCTATTTTTTCTAATTTTTCAAAAAGTTTTTCAATGTATACTACGCGATCATTTGGTTTTGGAAAAACCGTAAAAACACAAGGATAAATGTTTTTTCGTATTACTTTCGCAGCAACTAACTGCACAAGACTTTACATATTTTTTTTATTCATTCTACGAAGCTTACACCACTCATTATATTCTTTAAACTTTATACATTCTCACGTAAATTTCATTCACTAAACACGATCAGGGGCCCCTTTCTCGAACTCACTCGTATCTCTGCGTGCACGCACCTTAGCGAATAGACCAATCAGGGTCAAGTATTCCGTTGTGGTGGAATTACGGATAACGGAATACTTGAACCTCACTGGTCTATTCGCTAAGATGCGTGCACGCAAAGATACGAGCGAGTTCGAGAAAGGGGCCCCAGCTGTCTGTACTTTGTAAATAGAGTCTTAATAATGATTGGAGGGATCCGCCACCAGATGGCGAGCATCCAATGTCGATTGCCAATAATACTCCTCATAAAATGTTAATTTTTTTTTCGCTGACTACCGTATGTCCGTCTCTGTACTGGCCAGTTTGAAAGTTACCTTCGGATAGGCTTGGTCGGTAATCGAGACATTTATACCGTAATTATAATTATTTTCGTAATTTCCATTATTCGCAAATTCACAATTTCGAGGTTAGACGCCTTGATCTCCCGAATTGACATCAACTCTAACTGCCAACTCGACTTTTACCGTATTACCGTTAACTTTCAAACTGGCCAGTACCGTACCCCGATAGCAAAGTGGCACCACAGTGACTGCACCCTGCTTTCACGCGGTGCATTCGAGTGCATGCACTGGGGTGTCCATCTGTCTGTGCACCGTGAAGCCACACTGCAGTCACGCAGTGTAAGTACGATGGTAAAAGTAGAATTTTGCAAAAAGGGGGCGATAAAGTAGGATTTCCCGCCTGCCTTATCCGCCTACTAGAGAGAGAGAGAGAGAGAGAGAGAGAGTGTCGGTTTTTTTTTCTCAAACCGGACCCGGCCAAGACTCGAACCTGCGATCTTTAGAAGACTGCGAACGCTTCTCGCATTCTACCAATTGCGCCATCGACTCTTTGTGGTGGAAGTCGACTAAGTTATAGATATAATATCGATACCTGAAAGCAACAGTACTGTGACTAGTGAGATAAAGCCGAAAGCCGATTTCGAGCTATGTCAAACGTAAACTAAATTTTAAATATTTTTGCCGAGATATCTCAGTGTTGCATTGTGTAAAGGCCGGTTTATATATATATATATATCTCATTAAATTTTTAAAAATAATTTGATACTTTCTTTTTCAAAACAGTAGCGATTATGATAATTAATTATTCATTATTTATGAAATAATTCAGTACAATTTGCACTGTTTGAAACATTATTATAATATCAATTTTGTTATTTTCTAATTTAAAAATTCTTCTATCGGGGTGTGAAATCAATTAATTGTAAGTTTACAACCGCACACATCCGCAGATCAAAATTTGTAACTAGTCACAAATTGCTTTCTGGGAACAAACCTATTATTATATCAATTTTGTTATTTTCTAATTTAACACATTCGCTGCCACTTTTAGATTGATTGCATCGCGCTCAGTGACGGTAACAGACTGAATAATTATGTAATGTGCACGTCAATGTGTCTCCGATCGGAGCCGGCGGCACAGGCGCGAAGTGTCGACTGGCTCCGATCGGAGCCGGCGGCAGCAAACGACGTGTTAAAAATTTTGTGAAGACAATGAAGTTACCGACATTCATGGTCGGTAAATTTACGAAGTGTGCACGTCAAAAAGGCACCTTGACTGCACTGAGTGTAACTACTGTGTCTTTACGCTGTGAACCACTCAGTGTGTTCACTGTGTAGCCATGGTGCTTTTAGTTTGTGCACGCCACGCTATCACGCCACGGTGAGACCACAGTGGTGCCACAACGTGGCAGCACTGCGTGCGGCTAGCGTGTAAATCCACGCTTTGCTGTCGGGGTAGGTACTGTTAAACTCAGTAGGCCTATTCTGTAACTCGTTACGGCCCGTAACGACGGTTGTCGTTAGCATTAGTCCAATCAGGATCAAGTATTCCGTTGTGATGGGGGTCCTGATTGGACTAATGCTAACGACAACCGTCGTTACGGATCGTAACAAGTTACAGAATAGGCCTACAGTAGGCCTATTCTGTAACTCGTTACGACCCGTAACGACGGTTGTCGTTAGCATTAGTCCAATCAGGATCAAGTATTCCGTTGTGATGGGGGTCCTGATTGGACTAATGCTAACGACAACCGTCGTTACGGATCGTAACGAGTTACAGAATAGGCCTACAGGGACGTTACTCACTCGATAGCCCAGCTGTCGCGCCGACCAATGCCTCCAGTCTCCTTTCTATGTTTCTTCACCTCCGAGGCGATGGAATATCTGGCCTTCCTGAAGCTCGCGTACATTTTCCAGTCAATTCTTTCATTTTGGCTACATCGATGAAGCTAATTTGCAACATGATGAAAGACGACGAGCACATGAGACGATAAAGAAACTCATTCATCTATCTGCCTCCTGCAAATAATTTCATTACATTAATTATTAATACTTACCCTTTTATGCAGGAAGCTGGATAATCCTTATTTCCCGCTTGTAGGTCTTTATTCCAAAGATCTTGCCCCAAATGTTTTAATTAATAACACGCGTTAACGTTAAACGCTGACGTCTTCTTAACCAAAAAATCACACGCGAATCGAACTGACAGCTCGCAGACGCTCGCCTTCTTCCGTGGTGTCGATGGAGGTTGTAAAGATAAAGTCAACAAGTTCACGCCAGGTGGCAGATAAATCGTTGAAAATCGCCGTTCGCAGAGCACAAAATCAGAATTCACAGTTTGAAATCGGTTTCCAACCGCACATGTGCAGACAAAAATGCCCATGGACATGCAGTTTAAACTGCACTGTGCGAACAAAGCTAATACTTTTAAAATTGATTTGTATCAGGGTTTCGATCCTTAGAATATACACGTAATTTGTTCTCATTCTACATAGGAATTAATTGAAGGAAATTACCGGACGTAACTATTTCTAGACCTATTTTATTAGAAAAACTTTCATCAAAGCTAAAATACCCTTCGTTTAAAGAAACCGTAATGCGCGTAAAATTTATACTGCACTATTTCAAATACAGTTTCCTTAAATGGTACATTTGAGATGTGTTGGCGTAAGGAAGTGAAAAAAAGACTAAAGCAAAGTAATTAAATTTCGTGTAATATAATTACAAGCCAGGAATGTGTTAATATAATCAGATTATCAAGTAAATTTCTTGAATATTTCTTACATGGAGAATATTTTGCCTCAACTGTGATCATGATCATTTCATAGGAACTTTCTTCAAATTATCACCCAGTATACATCAATGAATAGGTATATTGAAGGCGATTGGCCCTAAGAATAAAGACTATAACTATAACAAGAGAAAAAACTGGAATTTTCTTTGAACTGGAAGATCGATAGTACCACGAAATTACGGAAAACCACAGTGGACGGATGCACCAATTGTTATACAACCCGCCATACTAGCGTGTATTAAAATAAACACCTCAGATGTAATTAATTTTAATATCTTTCAAGTCGTTCAAACTTTCACAAATTGAAAGAGTCAACAATGGACCAACGTGATATTAAAAAAGCCAAGTCTGAGAAACTATGTAATTTAAGATGCACTAAAATGAATTTTGATTATGTATCCGAAATCAACAACTCCAAAAACTTCTAGATAACAATATTGTCGTAATTAAAATATTGTAAATCCGTCGTCCTCGAATATGTATCTATCGATATATCATATATCTTACACCTTTAAAGTTACAAAAACGCGCGACTATTTTCGTTTTTACGCTATAAACGCAATTTACATTTGCAAGTATCCTGCAAGTGACTGACCATCGTTTACGTAAATCGCTATACCTCATTGACTCTTACTTTGTGCTCTCGACTTCTGTTACAACCTTAATTGTCGTAATTTTAAGCGCATTTTAAATTGCGGAAATGCATAAGTTTCGCTTTCTAAACAGGATTTATCTACTATCGACTCCAACGAATTCATTCCATTACCAACGAGATTTTTCTGCTTGCTGGCAAACGAATCCCGTTTCCAAACGATAACAAAGAGTTACGCCTTTATTCTTAAGAGCCACGTTCAGTCACAAATCAATTATTTTTACAACCACGAAACGTACACACGATTCTAGAGTTGCACGCAGGAATTGGAAAATTTGTTCTTTCCAATGAAGGAAAAGAAAGGAGGAGAGCAATGGATGAAGGAAGGACGAAACAGGATCGATGTGCGATAGCCTGCTTTACTCCAAAATAGTTCGCTATAAAGCGATTCTACATATGCAGTTTTATACCATAGTTCATTCAGATTGGTACAACAGATAATCCTTTAACATCTTGGGTAAAGGAAGAGAATCAACCGCAGTTCTATTTGTATACTGTAATATAGCGTCTCTGCACGCGCTTTGCAGTGTGGATACAGCTGAAACACAAAATTGTCGCGAATGATTGTTAGCATGTGTAAAGAAGGCAAATTGGTGGTACAAGATGCAGAAGCAAACTAGTATACCTACCACCATAGAGCTGCACTATCCTAACTTGTTTGGTAGTGCCGTAAACATCGACTATCGCATACAGAGGACCCCTTTTATATGGAATATCCTTCGCACAAACTCCTTGATCCTCTCCATTTACGATGAAGTGCATCTCTGCTTTATCAGAGCCAGCCTGCGGCACGTACATTACTCCAATGCGACTGCCAATATCAGTGGGCAAGATGTTTTGAGAGGAATCCATAGTATTAGGTCTGAGAGCGCTGAAGGGAATAACACCATGTGAAGTTTGAACGTTGACGCCATCCGTGACTAGCTTCTTTTCGCGCGAAGGCATGCCTTCCCCTTGTAAAATAGAACAATTAATTTGCAACACGTTTCTAGTAAAATCGTTGAGAGATTCTTACCACAAACGGTGCTGACGATTCCCTCTGAGCTATCCCAAATATTGGGATTCTTGTGTATCGCGACGATCCAACTTTTCCCCATTCTTATCAAATTTGGCAAGGCGTACTGCGGCAGACCTGTGCCGCAAATGGTCATTGGATCGATTTGCGTCAAACCTAATCTCATGTGACCGCTCCATCCTCTTTCGTCCTTTTCGATCTCCAGTAAGAAAATCTCCCCTAGTTTAACAGGCTTCTCACTAAATGTCAGTGCGTCTGCGAAACTAGCTTTGCGGTAGGCCACGGTGTTATTCTCAAAGAGTACTATATTTTCACTGTGGTTTGGATGAAATCTTGTAAAGATTTTTCTCATTTCCTCTGCCATTGCATCAGGCTACTCTGTTTTATCCTGTCTGACAAGAGAACTCCGTAAATCGTTTCCACGGATCTTCATGGGATATTTGAGAATAAACCGGTATGGCAAGCTAGCAGTGGTCGTAGCCGACTTTGAGTTTAGGAACTGCCATTTAAAACGACAGTGGTGGCGACACACGTTGGTTAAGACGGCGCAAACATTGCGCTACACAACCCAAATTATAGCGAAACCGTGGACAATAGTCGGCTATGCAGTATACACACATATATTAAATCTTAGTTGTAAATATCTGGTGTAATACTTGCTACATCGTTAAAGAAGTAGATATTTAAAATAAGAGTTGTGAACAATATGCAATGAAAAGAAGGGCTTGTTAACTTTTATTACCGAGTGACACGAAAGTAATGGGCGCGTTCGAATTCTTTCGCGAACCGAAAGCTAACTTCATTCGTTGGACTTGCGATGGATAGGTTTTGGGACGTGGCTAGTGTTAAGCGTGATTCAGATGGGTGCGGAAGGCCTGCGGAATGCGGAATGCGGAACTTGCGCGCGCAGCACATTCCGCGCGGAAGGTTTCGAGTCCGTTCACATGCGTTGCAGTAGGTTGCGGAAATGCGTATTCCTGGCGGAAGGGCGGAACAAGAGGGAGTTTAGAGGTTAGAATGAAATTACGATGGTCCCGTTAGGTGCATGACTCAGGAAAGCGTCATCCCTCGCATTCAATTTGAAAATGAAAATATAATTATTAATGACGATTTACAGGGTAGAAGTAACAGTAATTCACCGGTCTCTCTCATGCAAAACGATGATGAAGATTATTACAGAATATCCTGATATAATTAATTACTTTTAGGGCCGGTTTTACCAACACGGTATAAACCGGCCCTTAATACGTTTTAATTAGTTTTAATAACCTCTTTTAATTGTATAAATCCTTAATTCTTTTAAAAATAGTAAAATAAATCATTAAACCTTTAAACAATTGTTTTTCTTCTGTCACGTTTTGTGTCCAACTTGAACGTAATTTTTCTCTTTTATTAGTATTATAACTAGTATTAGTAAAAATGATCAAAAACCGAGGTTGAATTGCTATTTTCATTACCTTTAAAACAAAAAAATTATTATCGGAAAATATCAATTTTTAGTGAAATCAGAGGTATTTATATAATTATCGGAAAATATCAATTTTTAGTGTGAAATTAGAGGCATTTATTTACGAGGGCGCGCGTTCCCTTCGGCGCGTATTTATATAGAAAATGCAATATCTTGAGAACTATTCATCGTAGCAAAATGAGATAAAAACCAATCGTTTCGTCTTGAAATTCCCTAAATTTTCTTCGCAGCATATCTCGATAATTTCTCAACAGTTTTATATTTAAGAAAAAGCCGTACAAAAAATACATTTTTATTAAAAATTAAAAACCATACTTTGGCTTTATGTAACACATTTGTTCTATATATTTTATCGAGTATTAAAAAAAATAAATAAAATCGGACACTTATAAAGAAAAGTCGACAACAAAATATAGATTTTCTCAGCCCGTCTTGTACTAAAATACCGTCAGCTAATCAGCGCTCTTCCGCGTGCGTACGACCTGGGGCCGTATGCTCGAGTTCATGCGACCAACTTTCGCATGCGAATGGAGGTAGTTGCGCATGGTAAGTGGTTGGCGGTATGCTCGAGTTGCGTAGCGTACTTTCGCATGCGCATATTTTCGAGTGAAAACAACGATTGGTCTTTAGCATGCGAAAGTTGGATCGCACGATGAAATTGCATTAGTATGAGAGTAGGTACGGTTAGTGTCGAGGAAGACGAAGGAAAGTAAATTCAAACTTGTGACGAACGAAATCATATATATATATATATATATATATATATATATATATTATGATTCGTAATATTATAAATGCGGAAGTTATGGATATGCTAGATGGTGAAGAATTAGAAGCTGCCCAGGTTAGGAGACCATTTTATACTCGAAAAGATCCGTTTGAATTATCTGATCGACAATTCATGAGTAGATATAGGTTAAGTAAGGCTATGGTAGATGATGTAATAAATATTGTGGAAGAACGGAGCGTGGAGCCTTCAAGAAAATCAGCGTTGGACCCCACTGTCAAGGTAATAAGATATACATTGTAATAGTGCTAATACTTATTGTACCCTTTGCTATAAGTTCGTAGGTGTACAAGATTTATACTTCCATGTCAATTACTTTTTGTTTCACATTATAATTAATATATATCGACTGGTACTAGAGAAAAGTATGTAACTTTTCTGTACCATTGCGTGAGATACAGCATAACTTGCAGTCGTACGAGTAGAACGAAACTTAGTAACTCTCCGCTGTCAACATGGAACCTCATAACTATGTACTGCTCGAGAAAAATAAACTCTCGACTGGCACATGTAGAGTTTGAGAAGCAGATAATTACAAGTATTCACGTTGGGTAGAAGATAGCTATTAGGTTCTATTTTGATAAATACGAGCCACACTGCCTATCAATGGTAAAGAAAAGTGTGCTTGTCTGTAGTACTAGTTGATTTTTAAAATTGTAAGGAAGCATTGGACTAATATACAACACTTATTCAATCATTTACAGGTTTTGACAGCATTACGGTTCTTTGCATCAGGAAGTTACCAAGTTTGCGTTGGACACAATATCTACTCAGCAATGCATCAGTCATCAGTCAGTCGAAGTATTCGAGATGTTGTAACAATTTTTAATGAAGACGACGTTTTCAGTCGTTGGGTCAATTTTCCTGAAAACATGCAAGCTCTACGAGAGGTGCGAAATGGGTAAGTAGTGTTCCTGTTAAAACATGGTTGCAAACTGGTTGGGTGTTAAATTCACCATGTGGATAGAATGGCGGTATTATTAAGTAATTAAATTTCTTCCAGATTTTACACGAAGTATAATTTCCCAGGCGTCATAGGCTGCGTTGATTGTACTCACGTTGCTATTATTGCACCTCAAGAGAACAATGTCCTTTATCCAGAACATATTTATGTGAATAGAAAGCAATATCACTCAATCAATGTACAATTGGTAATGCACTGACTGCAGTGTTGCAAAAATAATTGTTATTATATTTGTAAAAATGACCATATTCCTTACTTCATTTTCAGATCTGTGATTCAAATATGAAAATTATCAACGTGAATGCCAGATTTCCAGGTAGCACACATGACAGCTTCATTTAGAATCGTAGCGCTGTTCTTCCCTTATTAAGAACTTTAAATGCTCGTGGTTATGAGAACTTTTATCTATTAGGTAATGATGTTTGCTTATAATGTAACAATCGCTATGTAGTTCATTACTATTGCATCCCATTATAATGACACTTTTTACAGGTGACTCTGGATATGCTTTGAGACCCTGGCTTTTGACACCTCTGCCAAATCCTTTACCAGGTACGCCGGAAGCCGCGTACAACGAACGCTTAACGAGTACTCGCTCAATAATTGAGCGTTGTAACGGATTATTGAAAATGCGATTTAGGTGTCTTCTGAAACATCGCACACTACACTATGCGCCAGAAGTAGCATCAAAAATTATTAATACGTGCACAATTCTTCATAATATGTGTATTGAAAATAATATTCCTCAACCAGACATGGATGATATAAATGATGTGGATATAGGGCTCTATCCCCATGAAAATAATGGTGTTGCCGGTGTTGAAGATGTAGTAGGGCATATTCATCCGGATTTGGCACGAGCACGTATTTTACAGCGACGTATCATAAGAACTTATTTTTCATAAATGTTATTGTTATGGAACTCTTTCTTATTACTTCATGCTAACTGGGATGTAATTCATGAATATGACTACAAATTTTAATGACACGGTTCTGCTAATCAGCTAATAAAGGAAACTATCATAAATCAAATTATTACTTTTTATTATTGAGAAATAGAAAATAGGGAAATATAAAATAGCATTTCACGCTTCTAATTCGTTACACTTGCCTCTAATGCAGCCGCAATACGCTCTAAAGCGGAGCACTTTCGTTCTTTAGTGGATGCCATGCGCTCCTGTGCAAGAGTTGTTCGCTTAAGCAATTCAATTTTTTGTTTATAATATTGTTTTCGCATGTCTATTTCTGCTGCAGTAACATTTATAAACTCCTGCTTCTGCGTAAGAGTCGTTTCAAAACGTTTAGAGGTGACACTCCTTCTTTTCCCAGCAGGTGTTTCTGAAGCAAATGATATAGGAAATCTTAGAAGAAATATTAGAAAATGTTAAGTGATTTAAAGAAATGAATGCGGTCCTTACTTCTCACTATTTCCTTTTTCTTTTCTACAGTCTCGACCTCATTCTCGTCAGTGACGTTTTCCGACTGTGGCATTATGTGTGGTAGTGCATCGTCGAGATAGTCAATGATTACAGCTTCATTATCTGCGTCACTTTCGTGTCCATCAGAATTAAGCATCGTACTGCTCAAAGTCTACAAAGTATGATACAAATGAATATGATTGTTCAAATAACATACACCGAATATTCATGTAAGCGTGCACAACACTTACAAATCCTACTCTCGATTCTTTACTCTGCATTTGACCACCCGTTGCAGTGGTAGGTATCATATCAGCCACTTTGTTCTCAAAGGCAGTTAGTGGACTTTCCATTGATGGACCTCCACCAGTTCCACGCAACTCTGATGTTAATTTAGCTTTCGAGCCTTTCGCTTTTGTCCTTATATCTTGCCACGTCTTATAAATATAACATTGTACTATGAATGTTTTCCTATATATATTACAAATTTTTCGCTTATACACAAACCTTTCTCCACTGCATCCAATTTTTACTAGCGCCTGGAATTGCATTAAGAACCTCGGTAATTTCTCCCCATTTCTCCTGCCCCATTCTTTTCGTAAAGTTGGCATTAAATTTGCCACTAACTAATTGTGGGTTTTGTTGTAGGACTTCCACCAGCACGTTATCTGTTCCAACGTTACATTCCCTGCTCGCTTAATTTTTGCTTCTTCCATTGCCGTTTATCTGTACTAAAATATTTTGATGATATACATTTATTTATCCTTCTTCGGATTCATTCCACAATTTTACGAATTTACTTTAAATATTTGATAAATTCTACATACTTACTCGATGAAGATATTATATATATGTCGCAGGTGTATTGTAATATCAGTCGTATTACAATATGCCTAGGCGTATTGTAATACTACCGAAATCATGAAGAATCTCACAAATTGACAAATTTAGGCGTATTATTTGTAATACCACCGAAATAGCTTTTGTGGCTTCGTTCGCTTCGCTCGCTTCGCTCGCATAACATGTTAAAATATAAATAAATTAGATTCTATAAGGTTAGGTTCGGTAGTATCACAATACGTCTGCGACGTATATATTCAGAAATAAATTCAATAGTACGCAAGCGTTCTACAAACCTGAGAAGTGCTCTTAACACAAAGTTTTAAGGTTTCAAATTACTTCAGAAAATGCAGTCTTTCAAAGTATTCCTGCAGTCACGGACTCCGTCGCTAGTGACTTTTTCGTATGTCATTTTTAAACGTACTGTCCAATAATTAATTAATTCTCATGCTCTCGTTAGCAATGGCGGTATTTGTCCTGGTTAATGAAAGCACGAGAATCGATTTATCATTACTTAATATGTTTTAATAATGATATTTTAAAAAAGTCACCAGTGACGAAATCACTTGCAGAGGGAGTAGTTTGCACTCCTTCTAATGCGGCAACAGCGCTTCATTCTTCGCATGCGAACATTTCTTCGCATGAACTTCGAGCATACCATTTCCGATCGCATGCGCATCTTTTCACACGAAAGTGATCGCATGCGATAATATTCGAGTGAACTCGAGCATAAGGCCCCTGTAGGCCTATTCTGTAACTCGTTACGATCCGTAACGACGGTTGTCGTTAGCATTAGTCCAATCAGGACCCCCATCACAACGGAATACTTGATCCTGATTGGACTAATGCTAACGACAACCGTCGTTACTGGGGGGCCTTTCTCGAGTCACTCGTATCTTTGCGTGCACGCAACTCAGCGAATAAACCAATCAGGATCAAGTATTCCGTTGTGGTGGGAGTCCTGATTGGTCTACTCGCTAAGATGCGTATAAGTTTCTTTTGCGAGCGGTTCGAGAAAGGGGCCCCTGGGGCCCCTTTCTCGAACCGCTCGCAAAAGAAACGTATACCGTATGTCCGCGATCATTTGAACCATAGGAAAATTGCGAGTTTTGCATGAGCACCCCTTTGGGTCTCCTCGTCCAATAGAATCACCGGAGAAGCGTGAATGCGCATGCGTAGTCATCCGCGAGTGTGGCGTCGTCAGCAAGTTCAGATCGGTTATCGAAATAATCGATCTGAACTTGCTGACGACGCCACACTCGCGGATGACTACGCATGCGCATTCACGCTTCTCCGGTGATTCTATTGGACGAGGAGACCCAAAGGGGTGCTCATGCAAAACTCGCAATTTTCCTATGGTTCAAATGATCGCGGACATACGGTACGCATCTTAGCGAGTAGACTAATCAGGACTCCCACCACAACGGAATACTTGATCCTGATTGGTTTATTCGCTGAGTTGCGTGCACGCAAAGATACGAGTGACTCAAGAAAGGCCCCCCTGGGCCCCCTTTCTCGAGTCATTCGCAAGAGAAACGTATACTCTTCTTAGCGAATAGACCAATCCGGACCCCCACCACAACGGAATACTTGATCCTGATTGGTCTATTCGCTCAGATGCGTATACGTAACTTTGCGAGTGACTCGAGAAAGGCCCCCTGCCTGTCCGCACACCAATTTGGCATGCTAGATATTTTCCGCACGTTCCGCGCGGAGAGCGATAGTTCTTTGAACAAGTTGTCACAAGATGGCAGCACTATAGTGTTATAAACCCGCTTGGCCATTGGGATTGTATTTTATCAATTTATCAGGATCAAATTATCAATTTTCGATTAATATTTATTTAAAATAAATGTCAAGAATGTTAAGAGATTTGTAACATTCAAACCTTGACCTTCAAATTAGAGCAAGATTCACCCTGCGACTCGGATTCTGTCGCTGGTGACTTTCTAAAGTATCATTTTTAAACATACTAGCCAATGTGAACAATTAATTCTCATGCGCTCATTAGCTACGGTGGTGTCTATCCTCATTAATGAAAGCATGAGGATTGATTAATCATTGGTTAGTACATTTAAAAGTAACATTTAAAAAAGTCATCAGCGACAGAATCCGAGTCGCAGGTTATAGGTATCTAACGGTCTGTAACCGTCAACGTATTTATCATATATTGATAAAACAGTTTTCACCGTGGAACGATAATTAATTATTAATTACATAGGTAAGTATTATTTCCCAAATGAAATTAACAATAGGGTTCAATTCCCCAAATGATTTCCACTTGATTCGTCTGTAATTTGACAATTTCTAATTAATATTTGTTATCTAGGTATACGGTCAAGTAAAAAATAATTTATAATAAATTAATTAACGTTTCCCAAAATCTGAAACTAATTTCCTAAATATCCCCAAACTATTTCCAAACGATAGGAGTAATTCCTAATTAATTATAAAATGATTGTGCCTGCTAGGCAGACGGTGGTCAAAGAATTGTCGCTCTACGCGCGCAACGTGCGGAAAATATCTAACCAAGGGTGCGGACAGGAGGCAGTACGCACGCGGAAGAGCGCTGATTGGCTGACGGTCTTTCCGCGTTCCGCACTCCGCAGGCCTTCCGCACCCATCTAAACCACGCTTTACGACCTACTTTTGGTTACCCTAGTTCCCCTAGTTTAACGGATGATGGCGTGTCGCGTCTGCATCCAGACTTGACCTAAAATCCCCATAACTTTTGGAAGTTACTAGATTTTTGGCGGCGCATTCAAACTCTTTGTATTAACCTCTAATTATTGTCATTTTATTAAGCAAGTAAGGTATAGATGGATTGTAATAGAGAGAAAGAACGAGAACGTCGAAGACTGCGTGATAAGTTAAATAAGTCGCAGGCCACCGTGGTTTCTATTCGCGAGATTATAAACACCTTTATTGCGTGATGGATAGGGGATCTGAGTCGCGGGCCGCTGCGAGCTCCGTTTGTAAATATGGTATCCCCTTTCGCGGACCGATAGGTCGTAGTTCATTTACCTAGCAAGAACAGTTCTCCTTTCTTTGAGTCACGTAGGCGTGCGCGCATAAGATTTGTTATCAATACGCGCTTCGGATTGCGGGAGTTCGTGCGCGGTAGACCCACGGTTAATGAGGGCATGTTTTCTTTCGAGTACGTGGAATTGTGCGCGCCGGAGTCAGGGTCGATGCGTGCTTTCTTCGCACGTGGACGCGTGGGGCGTGGATTAGATCATTGTGCGTAGACGAAGAAAGTGGGAGTAGAGTCCTTGACTACGACTAGCGTCGAGTATCAGATTGGTTCCCCACATTAGCGCTGAGTATTTGATTGGTTCCCCGTTGTTACCGAGAGGCGGGGACTCTTGATTTAAAAGGATGCACTTTGCCGCTCGAGGTGCACTCAGATACCGATTTATAACGACAAATTATATTCCAATTATGTGTTAAAATATAATTCATTGGTGATCACCTAATTCTTGGATTAAGAGTTTTCCTTTCTCCACCTGCAATAAAACTCTTCATCTTCCGATCCCGCTCTTTCCGAGCAGAGTGGTTCAGCACTCCACGGGCACGGACCTGCCCCCTACAAACGGACCAAGAAGACCAGCCCGGCACGCAAAAGGCGCAAGATTTTATCGCGGATCGAAACGTTCTACACCCGGCGCCACGAAATCTGTCGCTGGTGACTTTTTTAAAATGTTATTTTTAAATGTACTAACCAATGGTTAATCAATCCTCATGCTTTCATTAATGAGAGTAGATGCCGCCGTAGCAATGAGGGCATGAGGATTAATTGTTCATTGGTTAGTACGTTTAAAAATAACGTTTAAAAAAGTCACCAGCGACAGATGCCGCGTCCCCGGGTGTGGTATGTACACCCGGGCTCACGGAATCTGTCGCTGGTGACTTTTTTTAAATGTTATTTTTAAACGTACTAACCAATGATTAATCAATCCTCGTGCTTTCATTAACGAGAGTAGACGTCACCGTAGCTAATGAGGGCATGAGAATTAATTGTTCACTGGTTAGTACGTTTAAAAATAAGGTTTAAAAAAAGTCACCAGCGACAGATTCCGTGAGCCCGAGTGTACCTATAAGCGTTGGCCATCTAAAGTTATTTTTAGGTTGGTAGTAAGAAGTACGTACTGCGCATGACATTTGGTCGTTTTGACAGCTGTTCCGGCGCGATAAACGAAATTCGGAGTTGTTATTAGGGAGTTTTTGAGCTCCTTAATTTTAGAACGTTAAACGTAAAACGTTATGTTGAGCATGCGCAGTGGCTTTATAATAACCGATTACGCTATTAAACGATAACGTGATACCTTATTAGGTTGGCTGGTGGTCGAGGAAGTAAACTTCGGCGCCACCGAGCTAAACACCCTTTTTGACCGCCTGATTTAAAATATCGACACCTTGCTTTGAAAACCTCGAAGTGCAATTTTTGACAAAAATGCCATTTATAACTTACTATGTTAAGGTTTAAAATCTGAAAACAGTAAGCTATAAATGGCATTTTTTTTCAAAAATTGCACTCAAAATTTTCGAAGTAAGGTATCGATGGAATCGATATATTAATATGGCAGCCTACTTCATAGTAGGCATGGAATTCAGATATTATCAAAATACCTTTCAATCAAATTTTGTTTTCTTCCACCAGTTTTAGCGTTAAGACCAACTAATAATTCCTTCAACTGCTTCACTTTCAAATCACCGTAATTCATTTTTACCAATTTTTTTACCAGTCACATTAGTGCAACATTAATAATGTATTATAACCGTTTAAATTTGCCCGCGGGTGTTTGGCTCGGTGGCGCTATCTGCTTCAGTTTTGCCCAGCCAACCTCATTAGACGGAGAATAGGGTACTACACTTAATAAGCGATAACGGAAATGCACTGTCGCTAGAGTGCGCTTAGAGAGAAGAACCAATGGCGTCAGAAGAAAGACCGAGTCTGGAGGAAAGCGGCACGTGCCCGACCGATGACAGCGTTGTACCATATGTCCGCGATCAATTTTACCATAGGAAAATTGCGATTATTGCATGAGCACCTCTGCGGGTCTCCTCGTCCAATAGAATCACCGGAGAAGCGTGACTGCGCATGCGTAGTCATCCGCGAGTGTTGGCGTGACGTTTGCGAGTGCAGTTCGATTTCGATTTCGATTCTCGCGTCGAAGTCGAACTGCACTCGCGGATGACTACGCATGCGCAGTCACGCTTCTCCGGTGATTCTATTGGACGAGGAGACCCGCAGAGGTGCTCATGCAATAATCGCAATTTTCCTATGGTAAAATTGATCGCGGACATATGGTACACCCGTGCTCACGAAATCTGTCGCTGGTGACTTTTTTTAAACCTTATTTTTAAACGTACTAACCAGTGAACAATTAATTCTCATGCCCTCATTAGCTACGGTGACGTCTACTCTCGTTAATGAAAGCACGAGGATTGATTAATCATTGGTTAGTACGTTTAAAAATAACATTTAAAAAAAGTCACCAGCGACAGATTCCGTGAGCATGGGTGTACACCCGGGGACACGGTATCTGTCGCTGGTGACTTTTTTAAACGTTATTTTTAAACGTACTAACCAATAATTAATAATCCTCATGCTTTCATTAACGAGAGTAGACGCCACCGTAGCTAATGAGCGCATGAGAATTAATTATTCATTGGTTAGTACGTTTAAAAAAAGTCACCAGCGACAGATGCCGCGTCCCTGGGTGTACCGTATGTCCGCGATCATTTGAACCATAGGAAAATTGCGAGTTTTGCATGAGCACCCCTTTGGGTCTCCTCGTCCAATAGAATCACCGGAGAAGCGTGAATGCGCATGCGTAGTCATCCGCGAGTGTGGCGACGTCAGCAAGTTCAGATCGATTATTTCGATAACCGATCTGAACTTGCTGACGACGCCACACTCGCGGATGACTACGCATGCGCATTCACGCTTCTCCGGTGATTCTATTGGACGAGGAGACCCAAAGGGGTGCTCATGCAAAACTCGCAATTTTTCTATGGTTCAAATGATCGCGGACATACGGTACATAACCAAATTCCGATCGGTGGTTCGAAACAGAGGAGCAACTCTCGAAAGTCTCAAAATCTTGAAGGCATTTTTCGATTATTTATACTTGTTTGTGGCTCACAGTGGTTATTGAATTAAGATGGAGGATGATTTAAGCGACCAAGAAATAAATGAAACGAATGAAAAACGATTATTAAAGGAATTTATACACTTGTGGGAAACGCTGCCAGTGTTATGGGATACCTCTAGGAAAGATTACCATAATAAAGTAAAACGTAATTCTGCGTTAGATATATTATTAGAAGTGTATACAAAGATAAAACCAGGATGCACACGGGATGATGTAAAAAAAAACTAAATTCTCTGAGAACAAACTTCCGAAAAGAAATGAAAAAAATTGTACAATCAAAAAGGTCCGGTGCTGGAACTTCAGATATTTACACGCCCACATCGTGGACATATTATGAATTACAGTTTCTTAGAGAACATGAGCAGCCAGTGCAGAAAAGGCAGGTTTGTATAATCATTTGTCTTGTTACTTTAATGTTAGTAGACATTTTTTATGTGTAGAATTTGAATATGAGTATTATGTCGTAGGCTGAGTCGTAGGTGTATTGAAATAACGCAGATTTTTTCAAAAAGCATAGTTTTATTACCAAGTAGGTACTATTACAATAATAATGATATAGATAATTTAAATATTGCCTTCATTACAGAAATAATTGCGGAATTTTTCCCTTATTAGTTTGGCATCTGTTCCAGCATTTCGACTCAAAGTTGCTTGTAAGTTCATTAGGCAGTCGTTCGTTAAGTCCTCATTTCGTTGTAGATAGGTAGACTCAGATTCCTTAATTAAAAAATTATGCAGGTAGCAACAAGCCAAAGTTATCTTACCCAGGTAGCACATCAACGTCGAAATGACGTTCTTTGAAGGTCAGTTCTGACGTCAGATGACGAAAAATATGACGTCATTTTAACGTCGCAAAGACGGCTTAATTGCACATCCACACGACGTCAGAAAAATCACGTCATAATGACGTTCTACCGGACGTTGTGATGACGTAAAAAATAACGGTTCTAAAAGGTTAGGTCTGACGTATATCTTTTCACCGTGAGCGGTCACCCATCCAACTAGTGTCCGCACTTTTTGCTGCTTAACTTCGTTGATCGGTTGGGTGTCCTCGATTCCTCATCTGCTGCGCGCTCTTGTGGTTAAGAATATTATTACTATTGGTGTTCATATGAAGTTTGATGAATAAATGTATATTGCTTTTCCTGTCAATAAGAAAGAGCTTGAATAAATAAAATTTTATAATTGTATTATTCTTTTCTCAACATTTTTCTAAATTTATGATTCTTTTGATAAATATTCTTGCATAGACGCAAATTGATATTAATATCAATTTGCGTTTATGCAAGATATAAATAATAAATAAATATAAATAAATAAATAAATAATTATATGAATATTTATTCATCCTACATTAATTGATTGTCTTTCATTTACTTTAATAATCTGTGCTTTTTAATAAACAGTATAGTTTATAACTTGCTCAACATACTCTGGAGACTCCATATGAAATAATTTATTGATTTAATAATTGAACAAATTACAATTTTTGTCCATTTATTCACAAATAAATTTTCAAGTCGCTATACCTATATGCAGGAGACCGAAATTTTTCTAAGTCTCGTTCGTCATTAAAAATGACGGAAAAGTTCCGTCAAAAAGACGTTGAATTTTGACGTCCAAGGTACGTCGTAAATATGACGTCCCTGTGACGTTAATATTACGACAATTGACGTCTGAAACCCTATACTGACCAAAAAATGACGTCTGAGACGTTATTCTAACGTCAGTGTGCTACCTGGGTAGTGGCTTTTCCCGGATCGAGGTTCATGGGTTTTTGGAAAACTCCAAAACGGTTTGCTAATATGCCGAAGGTACACTCAATTGTTGAACGAGCTTTTGACAACCGATAGTTAAATGTTTGTTCATCATGGCTACAATTTTTCTGTCCAAACGGTTTCATTAAGTTCGGGCCAAGAGCGAATGCTTCATCGGCAACAAACACAAACGGGAATACTTCCCTGCTTAAAATTTCGGATCACTTCCGGATTAGTTTCGGATAAATTAATCCGAAGTGATCCGGAATTTAGACGGAATCTTTCCGAAGTTTGTCCGATTTCATCCAATTTCTGTCCGGAAACACAATCTGATCTGAAATAAATCCGCAATTGTCTGGAATTTATACGAAATAAAGAATCAGAAATTATTTTCATCTACAGATAAATCTGGAATTCATCCGTTTCTGTCCGAAATTTGTATGAGCATAAACTTCAACCCGAAAATAGTCCGCTTCAGTCTGGAACTTAAACGAGTTAAAAAATCAGTTCAATGTACACCCGTGCTCACGGAATCTGTCGCTGGTGACTTTTTTAAACCTTATTTTTAAACGTACTAACCAGTGAACAATTAATTCTCATGCCCTCATTAGCTACGGTGACGTCTACTCTCGTTAATGAAAGCACGAGGATTGATTAATCATTGGTTAGTACGTTTAAAAATAACATTTAAAAAAAGTCACCAGCGACAGATTCCGTGAGCCCGGGTGTATTTGTAAAGTGGAATCTGGAATTTATCCGTTTTTGTCCGAATTTTGTCTGAGAATTATCTTGAATCCGGAATCTGTCCGACTCCATCTGGAACTTATAAACGATTTAAAAAATCTGTTGAATTTATTTGTAAAGTGGAATCTGGAATTTATCCGTTTTTGTCCAGATTTTGTCTGAGAATTATTTAGAATCCGGAATCAGTTCGACTCCGTCTGGAACTTATACGATTTAGAAAATCTGTTGAATTTATTTGTAAAGTGGAATCTGGAATTTATCCGTTTTTGTCTAGATTTTGTCTGAGAATTATTTAGAATCCGGAATCAGTCCGACTCCGTCTGGAACTTATACGATTTAGAAAATCTGTTGAATTTATTTGTAAAGTGGAATCTGGAATTTATCCGTTTTTGTCCAGATTTTGTCTGAGAATTATTTAGAATCCGGAATCAGTCCGACTCCGTCTGGACCTTATACGATTTAGAAAATCTCTTGAATTTATTTGTAAAGTGGAATCTGGAATTTATCCGTTTTTGTCCAGATTTTGTCTGAGAATTATTTAGAATCCAGAATCAGTCCGACTCCGTCTGGAACTTGTACGATTTAAAAAATCTGTTGAATTTATTTGTAAAGTGGAATCTGGAATTTATCCGTTTTTGTCCAGATTTTGTCTGAGAATTATTTAGAATCCAGAATCAGTCCGACTCCGTCTGGAACTTATACGATTTAAAAAATCTGTTGAATTTATTTGTTAAGTGGAATCTGGAATTTATCCGTTTTTGTCCAGATTTTGTCTGACAAGGAAACGTTTCGAGGCCGCCGCTTCCGATCTTGATGAAACTTCGTAAATTTAAAGTTTATCGAAAAATAAGAGACCCCTATTTTTTTATAGCGGCCCAATTTTGGTTTAAGGGGGTGAAATGGACCCCTGAATTTTCACCCCCTTCGAGCTATCTCCGAAACGAAGCGAGATAGATGAAAATGTACGTTTTGTTTGGTTTTTTTAGTATAATAAAATCCCCTAAACAGATTTTGAAAAAAAGCATTATTTTTCAAAAAAAAAAAATTTTTTTATCTAATTTTTCGAAATTTCGGTTTAGTCATGTGGACAAAAATTTAGGAAATTTTATTACAAATTCAACCATGTATGACATGATATATTTCCCTCCTACAGTTTTGCAAATTTCTAACTTTTATGTCTGATAATGAGCGGGCTACCAATGGCAGTGACGGGATAGGTCGGGGGTTATTACTTCTATGTATTTTAATGCCACTTTTCTTTTATTTAATAAAGTTCAACTTCTATGGCTCATAATTATGACAATAATGGTATTCCGTGAAAAAATGTTTCATACAAAGTTGTTTCTTACACCAAGCACACGTAATAACGGCAATATCGCCACATATGTGGCATCGTGGTTCCGAGTCCTGTGCAAAACAAAATTCTACAGGATGTTCAAATTCAGGAGGTCTCCTGAATATATATCCACTCTTGAACCACGAATATTTAATAAAGTTAGTAAACCGTGGTGAAGAAAACTGATTATGAGTAAGAGATTGAAGTTTTAAAATATTATCTCTCGAATGAAGGTTAATATCGTAATTGAAAAGAGTTACAATATCTGAAAACCTCCTTACAAAATTCTTCCACATTCGAAATCCGTATACGTCTAGCGGTTGAATCAGTCCGGTGGTGCCTTGTGGAATCGTCATTAATATTATTGTCTTGTCTTCTGGTGTAGCTTCTCGAACACTTCGCTCACATTGTCCACTCCAAGAGTCCAGCAGTAAGACGCTTGTAGATCCAGTGTTAGGGAAGTAAACTTCTTGCAGCCATGTTTTCATGAGATCGGTTGTAAGTTTCCCAGATTTGGAAGCCATGAAGTATACATTTGGCGGCCTAAACACGGTTTGTTGCACTCGTTCTCCCAATTGCCCACTAGCCTCTTTTAATACCACATAAAGAGGCGACAGTAGTTTTCCATCAGCAGATATGGTGGGTTGTATAGTATAGCTGTGGGTTGTAGAAGATATTGATTGTACCACAGCTTCAATTTTTTTTTGCCCCGATGTAGCTAAAGTTCGGCCAGAATGTATTTCTAAATTAAATCCACTCTGATCAGAGTTAAATACATTTTGTGGTCCATATTGTGTAATGAGTGGCTTCACTTGTTCTACGAAGGCATGGCTTCGTACTTTCACTTTCCTCACCCTCAACGTTTTTTCTCGTTACAAACTTTGTGATCTTTCGAGAGACAATTCTATATGCTTTCTTGAATGACCTCAACCATGTTTGACTTGCTTTGAAGGTTGGAAGATTCTCTACTTCTTTTGCTTGTAAAGCCCATCGTTTAAGGTCTACATTATGTACTATTATTTTCGATCTACTAGCTTCTACAAATTTATCAAAAGTATATTTCGCTATGCGTATTAATTTATCATTTTGAGTACCCCCCTGTCCTACGTGCGCAGCCCATCTTCGTAATTGTCTATCAGATTTCACTTTTTTAAACTGATGTTGAACTGCTGCTACGGTTCTACGTCTTCTTCCCACTGTTCCAGTAATCTATGGCACTTTGTTTATATTCAAAGCTAACCGCTTCTTCATCGGGTGTACAGGGATATGGTTCTGGAGGTATAGAGGTTTCTACGTGAGGAACATCCTCGACATCCGATTCCAGCCAGTCAGTATTAACAGCGTGCATTTCACTATCCTCGATTGAATCTTCCAATTCTAATTTATTTTCATGTTCGACTCGAAATGATGAATCCTCCATGCTACGTATAATAATATTTTGTAATAAATCTTTCAATTGCACTTCTGCACTATTCATTGGAGTTTCTCTTCCATTTGGTACACTGAAAACGGCCACCAATAAAGTTAACACATTGATCGGATTTATAATTGCCATAATAATAATATGAACTGCTGTGCACCATAGAAACTGAATATTCAGACTAAAAAGCTTTCTCTTTCGCTTCCTTATATATAATGAAGTCGCCTCACAAGAATGAAACAGACTGAAGAGGGTGGGAGGTCCGACTTCCCAAAAAGGGGCCATCATCCTCGGAGTCCGCGTACGAAACTCGAGAGCGCGTACGAAAATATTTTTACATGGGCACAGAGCCAAGTAATAATAAAGCTTGTCCAAAGAACTAAACTCCCTCTTTCGCATCACCGGGGCCATATAAGGCAACCCTACAAATAACAGGAATGTTGTTTACGGCATTTTCGAGGAGTATATATACAGGGCCGAGAAGCAAAGAGCTTCAGTTTCATTGGCTGCGTCTATCATTCAAGTAATGGGTTCAAACGAGTTACCGACTTTTGAGAAGATCGTGGAGGATCTTAAAAATGGGCACATACCATTGCCGTCTCCCGGGAAATCGCTGGATCTGACATTCCGCACAACAGGACCATCCATGGCCGAAGTAGAACGAGAGCTGCAAGAATGTGAGGAGCACTGGAGGAAACAGTACGCGAAGAAGAAAAGTAAAGAAAGAAATGATTCCAACAAAAAACTATAAAAATTCAGACAATTTTATCTAACCTGTGAGTGAATTATTAGTTACTTACACACAAACAGAAAATAATATAAATAAATTAACGGTCGGATTTATTAATAAGATTTCTGAACAATTTTTGTCCATTTTATTTTGATAATATTCCGCTAGACGTATACGGCTTTCGAATGTGGAAGAATTTTGTAAGGAGGTTTTCAGATATTGTAACTCTTTTCAATTACGATATTAACCTTCATTCGAGAGATAATATTTTAAAACTTCAATCTCTTACTCATAATCAGTTTTCTTCACCACGGTTTACTAACTTTATTAAATATTCGTGGTTCAAGAGTGGATATATATTCAGGAGACCTCCTGAATTTGAACATCCTGTAGAATTTTGTTTTGCACAGGACTCGGAACCACGATGCCACATATGTGGCGATATTGCCGTTATTACGTGTGCTTGGTGTAAGAAACAACTTTGTATGAAACATTTTTTCACGGAATACCATTATTGTCATAATTATGAGCCATAGAAGTTGAACTTTATTAAATAAAAGAAAAGTGGCATTAAAATACATAGAAGTAATAACCCCCGACCTATCCCGTCACTGCCATTGGTAGCCCGCTCATTATCAGACATAAAAGTTAGAAATTTGCAAAACTGTAGGAGGGAAATATATCATGTCATACATGGTTGAATTTGTAATAAAATTTCCTAAATTTTTGTCCACATGACTAAACCGAAATTTCGAAAAATTAGATAAAAAAATTTTTTTTTTTTGAAAAATAATGCTTTTTTTCAAAATCTGTTTAGGGGATTTTATTATACTAAAAAAACCAAACAAAACGTACATTTTCATCTATCTCGCTTCGTTTCGGAGATAGCTCGAAGGGGGTGAAAATTCAGGGGTCCATTTCACCCCCTTAAACCAAAATTGGGCCGCTATAAAAAAATAGGGGTCTCTTATTTTTCGATAAACTTTAAATTTACGAAGTTTCATCAAGATCGGAAGCGGCGGCCTCGAAACGTTTCCTTGTGAGAATTATTTAGAATCCGGAATCAGTCCGACTCCGTCTGGAACATATGATTTAAAAAAAATGTTGAATTTATTTGTAAAGTAGAATCTGGAATTTATCCGTTTTTGTCTGGATTTTGTCTGAGAATTATCTTGAATCCGGAATCTGTCCGATTCAGTCCGGAACTTATACGAATTAAAAAATTATTTTAATTTGAGTGTAAAGTGGAATTTGGAGTTTGTCCACTTATGTCAGGTAAGTATAAAAATCGAATTAGAAATGCAGCCTTTTTCGCCTGGAAGTTGTTTGAAACGCGGGACCAAAATTTATTTTTATGTAGAACGTTATTTGAAATTCGTTAGCATTTATATAATTGAAAAAGAAGGTTTTGTTATAATTGACATATATATATTTAACATTGTTTTGTTATTGTATTTCAATTGTGTTTGGTAATGTTGATATAAACATTTCACTATCTACATTGATGACAATACATTTTTTGCTTATATTGGTAATTGGTAAGAGTTTTACATCGTGTTTTGTTTTTACTTTGACTAAGTTCTTCGAAGTAAAATTGCTTAATTTACATTTTGAACACGTTGGATCTGCATCTGTACAAGTGATAAGTAATTCATCGACTTCAAAGTATTGAACTTCTACCCAGGTTTTTTCATCAAGGTAAATTAAGTTCAGAATTTGAATAAATTCTCCACTACACAGACGGAATACAGTATTATCTGATTTTTTTCGGACGGCTATATTGCAGACTATGTACAACCATGTGGCGAAATATGCATCGGTCAAAAGTTACAGCTTTATTAGTTTTCAAAAGCAGAGAGTACTTAGAATCCACTGTGCCTTTGCCTAAAAGCACGACATCATTAGAGTTACTGTGGCAAAAGTTCACTGTTTTGTTTCTAGTAAATAATGACTCACAATAATTAAAGCAAGAAGATATTTCTTTTGACTCTTGTATAATACTTTTGAAGACGCTAGCTTGTAAGGATTTCTTTGCCATTTGCTCATATACTCCTTTTGGACCATGCGCATACTCTTTTAAGTAATATATTGCGTTTTCAAAGGGAAATGTTGATGTGGCCCATTGTGGACCGCTGAGTTTAATGTGTTGAATTAAGTGCGTTAGGCTATGCACATTAAATGTAACATTGTCTTCGCCGTATAAAATTTCAAAAAGGCCGATGAAATTCAACAAATCTCTTTCACATTGATCTAATTCTATTTGAGATATGTTTCTTTGCAATAAAGTAAATATGCTGTTGGACAGCAAAGCAAAATGCTTGACAGCACATTCGTTCAAAATCCCATTAATACAAGGTATAGCATAGAATAACAACCAAGATCGCCATTCGGAAGCTTTCCATTTACACTTGTACATTAATGGTCTTACTAAACGATGAATTTCGTTTGGTGGAGTCATTTTCAATAGTCGTTCATTAATTTCAGTTAACTGCGACTTTGTAATGTGAATTGGACTTTTCGAATTTGTCCAGATATTCCATAAATGAACAACTACCCCAAGTAAATCGGCATGAAGATAATCCCTTACAAAGCTCCACACTATATCCAGTGACTCCAATTCGGATAACACCGAATAACCTTTTACGCCATTAATGGATTTTGTAGTTTTTGCTTCCCTCGTCTCCTGAGCTTTAGCAATTTTCATTACAGCTTCCATATCATTAAAATGCGATTCATGAGTCCTAATTGGTGGGTCTGTTTCTTTTAAAAGATACCGCATTGAACCTCCGACATAGTCACCAAAACTATAACACCATGAACAGCCATAATGGCCATTAAATAGAACACGATTCTGTATAATAGGTCGTGCTACAGTATCCACGCTACATAATAGAGGTTTCAAAATAATTTTCATAATCTTGCCTTCCTCATTTATCCACTTAAATCCTTCTGTGCTTAAAACTTTAAGTTGGTCAACGAAAGGTCGAAGATACATGTTCATTAACGCAGGTGTCGGTTCTTTTGTGCCAATCCATAGACCTGCTAGAATTACAAATTTGAACCGTAAATGTGGAGGCAATTCATTTATAATAATAAGAATTGGCCAAAAACTTCTTTTAGAACTATTAAACAGTGCAGCTCCATCGGTGTTAAATGTACAAGTTAATATTAATGAATTATTTACATAGTTTCCTAAAGAAATTAACTGCTTGTACAGTTCACCATCGTTAACATCAGTAATATTTCTCTCATGTTGAGAGGCCCTGATTTTAGTTTTTCTAGATTTTCGAACAACCCGTTTCGTATGAGATCTATATTTAAAAAGGTTCTTAGTTGATACGTAATATCAATGGAAATGAAGTAATTCGGAGAGTTCATTGACACGAGATAATGCTTTTTACATTTTTCGCAAATTTTCTCATGTTTTTTGAAACTTTTTTTCGAAGTACATGCCTCTAAAGGTAAAAAACAAATTGAACAATAAAAATAATATTGAATTACCTCATTTGGTGGATCAAAAATATTTGAGAGATAATAATCGCTGATTGTCCAAGTTTTAAAGTTTGGCCCAGCTAAAACTTTTACCATATTTATCAACTCTCGACGACCTTTATAGCTAAGCGAAAATCTTAAACTAAATCCGAGGATCATTAGAATAACTTCTGATACTTTTATTCCTGCTTCGGAAAACATAATTCTATTGTCATCTAGTAAATACTCTTTCATCTTAGGTACGTCAAAAGAATTTGTATCACTATTTTCTACTGATTCACCGAGAAGGTTTGGATCTTTATCGTGATCAAATCTTGATGAAAAGTAGACTCCAGGAATTCTCTCGTTATTAGTATCTTCGTCAGATGAATTGTCTCCAGAAAAATTCTCGTTGGAAACATTGATCAAAGAAGAAAAAGAATCTTCAGAATCAGCAGTATTTTCATCCATAAAAAGTTGATCGACATCTAATTGACTATAATTCTTGTTGATGGAGGTTTTCTTTTCTATCCCTAAAAATAAAATAATAATATAAAATGAAATGAAAATGAAGGCGGGAATGTACAATCACGAACATTTTCTATTTATATATAGCACACATAAAAGGCTTACAAAACGCTCATATTGTACTTGAAACATCAAAATTTACTCTAGTCTCGATTCATATACAAAACTGTATTAGCGATATAATGTTTTCAAAAAGTTCCCGTTTTTTTTTACAAAAGCAATAACTAACTGGAAATGATAAATAAATATTTTTTATAATCAGCAGAATTTGAAAGGGCTGTTTATTGATACTACAGAGTGGATATTCTTGGATCAAACATGACTATTAGAGGCCTAAATATATTTTGTACGTAATTAATTCACTGACCTTGAAATGTGCTTGGGTTCGACTGCAAATGATGCAAATTTTCATCAAGTGATAAAACTGTATTTTCCAGATCATTGTTGAACTCATTATCCTTTGGAAGTTGATACTCGACAGTCGGAAAATTCTCTGACATTTCCACATCTCTCTCTAAAATATCACAAGTAAGTTATAATATTTATAAAAAATAAAATCGTTCACTAATTATTTGCTATTTTATTTAAATTAATTAAATTCGTTCCAGTTATGCTAATAGATTATCTTATTACCTCCATCGATGTCCATATGCATTTCAGGTGAACTAGGTACCAATATTTCATTCTCGAAACTTGGCTGTATTGATGAATTTCGTGAAGTCAATTGTGACAATTCTGGAAAAAAATTTATATTAGAGTATATAGGTTATAACCAAAACAATCTCAGAAATAACTAGTTGTTCATTTTTGCAGCTTTATCAAAGTATCGACATATACAGAGGGATTTCCTCGAGGATTTTTTCAATAGGGTATTATATGCATTATATGATAAATAATCGAATTTTAAGGTTATAGTTTTCTCTTTTTAAAATTCTCTAAATTAAGAATTAAGTTTACACGTACAAATAACAGGTGAAAATTCTTACCAGCATTCAATCCATAATCTAATTTTGATTTCCAACGTTGCACAGTTCTCGGATGAATATTTTCGTTTTTAGAAGGATTTTGCTTGTAGCTTCTCTTCACCGGTGTTTTATCTCTACACTTGCTCTCATTAGAATCACTATCACTGGAAGACATGTTTCTCACAAGAAAGTGTCTAATCTGACAGCTGAGAACAAGTAATTCATTAATTACAAAGATTTATTAAAAAACCCCGATTCTTTCAATATATATTTTGAAACCACAAAAGATCGTCGCTCTACGTGCTTGACGAGTTTTGAACTGAACTCGGCTGGGCTCCACTCAGCTGCTTGACCTCAACGATGGTACCTATCACACATACACAAATACTAACCAATCAACGTCGTTCTATTTCTCTTTTTAAAATACCCGCGTTTACGATTTCCATTGTGTAGACCAATAGGATATACGACCTGGGATAACTTTATTTGTTGGAATGTGAAAAGTCAACGGCATTGGTTGTCTATGCCCGTGCGCACGCATGCTTCGTTAATTTTGCCTCAAAGGACGCCACTACCACAATCAAAATGCAGAAGAAAGGTTCATGCGGGCACGTGATGTACGTGTTATGCCGGTTAGCAAAAAGTGTTTCGACGTATGATTTTCTTTTAAGTTTTGAATTTTGCGAGTATTTACATTGAGTGTATTGAATTATTAAAATGTTACTTTACTTCAAATTCACCAAAAAGTGTCCCCAGTACCCATCAGCAAACTTGACCGCTATTCTGTCCTCGGACATTGTGCTGAATTTCAAGAAAAATAATCCACCAAACACAAAATACAAAGTAGTTTGTGGCTGTAAAGATAAAAAATGCACAGGAACCGTTGGTCTAGCTGCAAGTAAGTTTTATTATTATTCTATTGATTAATAATTGAAATAATGTGTGCGGTAAAAAGTGCCGTAAAAAAGAAAAAAGTAAATTACTGCGAGCACGTGCATGGTGCCCATATATTTCATTTAATTTCAAATCAGTTTTATGCATTTCCAAAAAAAAAACAATAACTATTAGAAGTGGAATAAGAAAGTTTTTATTTTTAAAACCCTTTATTGAGTCACAAGGGAAGTAGGTATACATTTTATGTTATAATATTTCACTTTTATTGTAATAAATAAAGCTAATTGAGGAAATACTTAACGTTTCATTAGATTCCGAGGAAGAGCTTAAAAAGCTAACGACGACTACAAGGCTGAAATGGCCTCCAAATAAAGTTTTGCAAAGTGCTGCTTCCGACACTTCTTCGAGTGAAGATGCTATAAAAAGTAGCAAGGAAACTGCAGTATTAAAAGCAAAAAAAGTAAATATAAATTAAACGTACCTTTTCACTTTAATTATATATTTTTATTATTCTCTAAAAAAATTTTTTTATGACACAAATATAAGTTTAGGAGCTACATTTTCTGTTGATTATTTTCAAAGTTGAAAATTTTCATGTTACTTAATGTACACAGGAACGTGAAGCAAAAATGAGTCGATTAAGTGTGAAACTGTCCAAATTAAGTGACAGTGAAGCTGTAAGTTGTCAATAATTAAGTACTATTCTCTAGCTCTATTTCATATATATTTTAATATTTTAGTTAAAATGTATACATTTTCAACAGAAGGCTCCCAGTGTTTTAAAACAAATAACTGCAGTTTCAAAGTCGTCAACAAAACGAGACAATACAGTGAAAAGCACAAGTAGTCCTACTAGCAATAAAATACAACCTGCAGTGTTAAAAATTGGACAAATTCAGGTATTTTTAAATATTAAACAATAAGAAATTAGTTTTAGCACAATTAAATAATTAAGTAGAATTTTCTTTTTAACCCTCTGACGGCAAAGCTCGATTCCCCACTACTGCGCGGGGCAGAGTCAAGCGTGAGACGTTAGTGTAGTGGGAAGAGAGTGACAGGGCCGTCGCAACCCGTATGGTCGCTGGGCACCGACGAAACGTTAAAAGTTACCTGCGGTGTGATTTTAATAAGCCATTTTTTTAATAGTGACAATGAAGTAGTCTTCGACTAAGTAAATCATTAACTATGTTGACATACACTATCGATTCGTCGTTTCAATCAGTTTGAAACGACGGATCGAGGCAACGAATCGTACCGTGTATGGGGCCCCTATTTCATTGCCGTGCCGTCGCGCGAAATCCCGTGAGTGCGAGTGAGCACGGTATATGAGTGAGCAGGCCCCTAACTGCGAGCCTGGCTGAATGAGAGTGGGGGGCCATTTCCGTGACGTCAGTCACTAACACATAAAGCGACCGCGCGCGATTGGCTGTTCCCTTTCTCCAGCTCACGCGACAGGGATTGCTAAGAGTTTAGCGTCAGAGGGTTAATATTAACAATGGTGCTTTTTTCTAATATAATTTTTAATTGACATTTTTTCATATATCAATACATTCTTTACCTCTATATAATATTTTTATATTTTCTTTGAAAATTTATTTCTTCAAACAGAATGCTTCCAACGTCTCAGAATCAATAGATCCCGGTACAAAGAAATCGCCGACAATCAAATCGTCAGTATTGGTTACAAAGCCAACGAGTGTCGTAAAACGAAATAATCCGAGTGATGAAGAACAAGGGGTTCAAAATGAAAAGGTACAAAATTAATTTTTGATATGTAAATTATATATATAGGTATGATTTTTAAAACATTAAAATTTATTATTTATACCTTTATGTCTATCTTTCTTTCAATATAATAAGGAAAGCGACGGAAACGATGAGAGTGGTCTCATATTGGATTATATAAAACGAATCAGTGAACTGGAGCTCGAGAATAAATCTTTAAAAAGCATTATTCTAAACATGAAACGTAAAAATGTAAGTTGCTTAAAACAAGTGCAATTTTAAGTATATATAGATATATATGATTTTAGTACTTATACCGTGTGTTTTCGAGGAAGCTTGACATAGGAGACACGCGAGTGCGAGAGAGAACATACGGCGAGTGCATAAGAGTCTCTCTATAGCACATTTCCCTAAACTTGTCCAGTTGGAGTCTGCGACAAAGAGGCTCTTATGCTCTCGCCATGTTCTCTCTCACACTCACGTATCTCCTATGTCAAGCTTCCTCGAAAACACGCGGTATAGACCACTGTTTTTTTTAAATAGAGTGATGATAATAGTAATGGTGACAACATCTTCAACGAAGAAACAGAAACTCTTCTACGTGATTTTCGACGCCAAATTATCAAATTAGAGATGGAGAATAGGTCCTTGAAAAATTCGAATATACGAATGCAGAATAAAGTTGTCGATTGTTTTGAACAAGTGCACTGTAACTTTTTGGATAAACAATTGCATATACAATACTTTTTAGATTTCCATTGAAAGTAATGTATTTTTAATATTATTATTCAAATTATTTGCAGCAAGTATCAAAAAAGTTGATATAACAGCTCAACAAGAGCTGGAAAAACAAATTATATCCGGAGAAATGCTTGAAATTGGAGAAGTGAATCCTGCAACAAATGAAGTATGATAATTTAGCTATTTTTCATATGAGGAGCACAGTTCCAAAACTCGTTTAGTCCATTCGCAGTTTGTCCTATAATTGCTAATAGTTTAGCGATTATAAGACAAACTGCGAATGGATTAAATGAGTTTTGGAACTGTGCTCCTCATATGTACTTCTCATATATTTTTCGATAAAATTTGATAAAATGGTTTTTTTTACAGATTCATGCGGGCCACGGGGTATGGATTGATCGAGACATGTATGATACTATACGCTTTCAACCAAAGATCAACGCCCAGAAATTTATAAAAGCCATCGCCACAGCCATCTTTTCGAATGAAGTCTTAAAACGCAGTACAGTGAGAGGCTTCAAAAGTGAAAAATCTGCACTTTCTCCAGTAGGTCTCAGAGCTCTCACCGGTAATTATTATTTTGCATAATATATCCTTAATCAAAAAAATGAGATATTAAACTCATTGGACTCAATTATTGGCTGAAAGTTGAGTGAAGATGGCCCGTTTGAAGGGTAAAATTCTTTTAAAAATCTCTTAAAATTGCATGAATTTCTTTAAAATTCCACGAAATATCTTGAAATACCTTAAAATTCTTAAACACCTTTTGAAATTTCTTTCTAAATAAAGTTATATCAAAAAATGTCTCGAAAATCTGCTATACTGTTATTGCACATTTGACTGGCTTCTGAATGGTTTGAAGTTGTAAAAAGGAAAAAAAATAATCGCAACCTTAACGCGAGTGTTGGTTTACTAATTGTTTTCAATTTATTTTTTCTTTCACATTTTTAAAGTATACCATTGTATATATTGTGTACATATACTGTTTTTCAGACATTTCGAAATATTGGATGGAAAAAGTTAAGAAAATGGATACATCTCAGCAGTTCAGAAAGAACTACGTTCCATCACCAGTTATTTAAATCACAAAATAGCAGATCTGAATAGAGACGACTCTAAAAAGGAAACAATCTACGAAAAAAGACACAAATAAATCCAGAAAAAAGCAGAAGACTCAAAAATCTCAAGAATTTATTGAGAATCTTGATTCCAATGTCGAAGAAAATGACACAAATAAACCGAATGCCGTCCAACCTGAGAAAGCGGAAGATCATGGAACAAATAAAGGATCTGATACGATCTTTTTTGAAAGTGTTGAAAATAGAATAGACGAGTTAGATGAGTTGGATCCTCATGATTCAGATGATGTGGTTCCTCACGAGTTAAAAGATTTGGATCCTCTTGAATTAGACGATGACGATCATGAAGACGAAGAGGACGAAGGAGATCAGGTGAATGATTTTGCAAGTACCGAAAACGAAGAGGTTGACGATGTTGATCATCGTAAACTTATAATAGATCAAGATGATGATGAGATAGAAGATGAGAGAATGGAAGTTACAGAAGGTGAGGTGTCTAACAACGACGAGGATTAAAATAAAGCTGTTATAATCGCGACGTTCTTGAAAGTAATAATATATATTATAATAATTAAGAGTAATTATTTTTTCGGATTATTAATAGTAATGATTATTAATAGTTATGATAGTCATTAACTTTAGTTGAAACCTAAGAGAAATGTGTTCCGTTGTTCGTAATGTACATATAATAATAAATTATATGCAGATAATGAAAAAAAGATTAGTTTTGTATTAAATATTTTTTCACATTCTAAATTTACATTCCAAAATATTAGTTATATAAGATTGAACTTTTTCGGTTTTTATCAAATCTCGACGTTTCGAGCTAAGCTAAATGAGAAAAAGGGATTTTGACGATAGCATTTGTTTGTATGTCTGTCCGTCGTTGTTCTCTTTATCGTTTTTATTATCGTCCTCTATGAGCATGGTCATTTTTAAAAGAATGCGATGTAGTTACTTTTCATCGCCTTGACACATTTCTTTGAAGCCTAAAAAGAAAGTGCAAGTTCGTTCATCATTGTTGAGATCCTGATTAATCACAGTTTTCAGATCGTATAAATTTCAAGCTTTACCGGATGAGCTCCGGATTAGTGACATTCTTCAAACTGCAAATATTTCAGACTTCAAACAGGATGAGATCCGGATTAACCGCATTCCTCACACCGAAAAAATTTCGGATTTAACGGGATGATATCCGCATTACCTGTATTCCTTACGCCTACAAATTTCGGACTTAAACGTATGAGGTCTAAACTAATCATGTCTTTTAGACCGGGCAACATACCGATATAATCCGAATTGATCCAACCCACCTTACCATATAAAAAACGGGCATGACCGGATACAATCCGGATTCATCAAATTAGTCAGTCCGTAGAAATTTCGGATTCTACCGGACAATATACGGATGCATTATAATTCCAGATAAAATCCGGATTCCGAAATTTATCCGAAATTGTCCGGGACGTTATCCGGTTTTTGTCATCCGGATTTTATCCGGTCATGTACGAAAATTTTCTGGAAGAGGTAGCAATTAAAAGGTACTTCATGCGGACAATTTTCGAACAAAACCGGATAGAATCCGGATGACAAAAACCGGATAACATCCCGGACAATTTCGGATAAATTTCGGAATCCGGATTTTATCCGAAATTTTAAGCAGGGTTGTGTTGTATTTGGCAATGCAGTGGGGTTAGGCAAATGCAGATCTCTCCTCGTTCATACCTTGTCCAAAATTTAGAATAAAATAGAACACCCCCGTCAGATATGCGACCGTTCATTCCGACATCTACCATCAAAAACTCTCTTTTTGCATTAGCCAAGGCCAATAAAATAATACTGTAAAATCCTTTATAGTTAAAGTATCGGGCGCCTGAATGAGATGGTTGCTTTATTGAAATATGTTTGCCGTCTAAGGCGCCTGTACAGTTCCAGAATTGATATTTATGTCCGAACTCCTCTGCAATTGTTGTCCATTCTTCAGGGGTTGATGGTATCTGTAACAAATAACAAACATTCTATATCGATATGAGTTACTAATATTCCTATTTATTATTGTAGAATAATTAAAAACTGTTAAGTATCTACTGTTCAGTACTCATGTAAAAATTATTTCATTTTTTCAGGAAGAGGAAGAATTGTATGACATTACACTAACAGAATCAGACGATACCAGCCCGTCTAATCAAAATGATGATATTGCTTATTCAACTTCATCTATGGCTCCACCATCATCTTTACCAGAATCAAGAAAACGAAAAATGAGATCTAGTGATAAACAAACCGAACTACTTGAAAAGGCCTGTTCATATCTTGAACAGAGTAACAACCCAACGTCATCAGACGCTAACGATGACGAATTTCAAGTGGCTAGACTTTGGTCAAAGAAATTTAAAAAACTACAACCTTTGCAGAAATTATATGTAGAAAAGGCGATAAATGATCTGCTTTTTAAAGCACAACTAGGTAACTTAAATATATTTCCAGTCAAAACCAATGAACATGTCACACTAAATCCAACTTCAACTTCAAATGCGCCGTTAATTACGTATTTCCACATTTTTTCTTCTGCAGGGCTGCTGGATTTAGCGCAATCTCAACCTCCAAATAAATTTTATGCTGCGTCTTCTAGTCCTTCACCTCAACATCAGTCTGCAGATGCATTTTACATCTCGTCTCCTAGTCCTTAGCATCTACTCAATCTTTAAGTGGATTATATGTTGAATCTTCTAACTCTCCACATATCAATGTTAAAATTAAACAAAATTCCTCATAAAATACTGTTTTATATACCTACCTTTATATAGTCTTGAAGAACATAAACCAATGCTTCACATGTACCCATAACAGCTGTACTTATGGCTCGAGCTGATCTTATAACCGAGAATTTTAAATCCTCAAAACTTCTACCGGTTGCAAGGAAGCGCAATGTTAAAGCCAATTTTTCCTCCGGTGTTATAGCTTCTCTCATATGCGTATCTTTTTTCTTCAAAAACGGTCTCACCATTGCTAAAAGCTTGTCGTAACTATTACCTTTCATTCGAAAGTAGTTTTTAAAATCATCATTACTCAAACGTAATTCCGTAATAAGATTAAAATGTGACAATTTGTCTCGTTTTTCCATCCAGTTTTTTAGCCATCGTTTTCTTTTTGATCGTTTCTTCTTTACCGCAAGTGCCAAAATTATTGCAATATACATGCTTTTTTCTTTGAATCCATATTTTGCAAAGCAAGTTTATCAACACTAATCACTTCAATACTGTCCAAAATATAGTGGTAGTAATGGTAAGTATTGACAATAATATTGTTTAGTGTGCGGTATCAATCAATATTTTCATCCATATTTTTTCCATCAATATTATTGTCAATCTTGAATTGACAATAATATTGACTGTGTGCGGTTAGCTCATGTCCTCCGCACATGGCACGGAATCGTTAACAATAAATAAAAAAAATGATGTTACATTTAAACATAAAAAAATATACCGAATATACCGTATGTCCGCGATCATTTGAACCATAGGAAAATTGCGAGTTTTGCATGAGCACCCCTTTGGGTCTCCTTGTCCAATAGAATCACCGGAGAAGCGTGACTACGCATGCGCATTCACGCTTCTCCGGTGATTCTATTGGACGAGGAGACCCAAAGGGGTGCTCATGCAAAACTCGCAATTTACCTATGGTTCAAATGATCGCGGACATACGGTACACAATCCACGGAATTATGTTCGAAGTGTTCGAATAACACCACATGACCGTTATTATAATGATCTATTAACATCACGTGTGAGTGGCGCCACGGAGCGGAATTGTTTCCAGCGGCTTCAATGAGGTTGGCTGGGCAAAACTGAAGCAGATTGCGCCACCGAGCCAAACACCCGCGGGTAAATTTAAACGGTTATAATACATTATTAATGCTGCACTAATGTGACTGGTAAAAAAATTGGTAAAAATGAATTACTGTGATTTTTGAAAGTGGAGCAGTTGAAGGAATTATTAGTTGGTCTCTTAACGCCAAAACTGGTGGAAGAAAACAAGATTTGATTGAAAGGTATTTTGATAATATCTGAATTCCATGCCTACTATGAAGTAGGCTGCCATATTGATATATCGATACCATCGATACCTTACTTTGAAAATTTCGTAAGTGCAATTTTTGAAAAAAATGCCATTTATAGCTTACTGTATTCAGATTTTAAACCTTAACATAGTAAGTTATAAATGGCATTTTTGTCAAAAATTGCACTTCGAGGTTTTTAAAGCAAGGTGTCGATATTTCAAATCAGTCGGTCAAAAAGGGTGTTTAGCTCGGTGGCGCCGAAGTTTACTTCCTCGACCACCAGCAAACCTCATAGTGGGGACAAAATTTATATAAGGCGCATTGGTGTATAGACGTCACCGTAGCTAATGAGGGCATGAGAATTAATTGTTCACTGGTTAGTACGTTTAAAAATAAGGTTTAAAAAAAGTCACCAGCGACAGATTTCGTGAGCACGGGTGTAGTTTTATAGAGCTGGTATAGGTATCCTTTATTTACTTACCGGGCACGTATTTTCCTAGGATTTCTCATTCTTTGTAAGGCGTCAATTTCATCATCAGATGATGATTTAAAAACTGGCATATCAATCAACTCTATTTCACAACTAATAACAATTATTATGATTCTGTCACGGTTGTGATTCTGTCACGGAATAATAAAGACGTAAACAAAAAGTTAGGTTATACCGAGGATATACGAGCTAGCTTATCCAGCGCTGAAACTGCCGGATAAGCTATCCCTGCATTTATTCCAAAGTTTATCCTATTCCAGACTTATACCATCGTGGTAAAACGCTTGCGTACAGGTTATTCTCAGTATAGCGCTATACGGCGTTTATACCGTGTTGGTAAAACCGGCCCTAAGAGAACCAAACGTTGGAAAGGTAAATCTGGCGTTTGCAACGTCGCCACATTTCTCAAGAAATTCGTTTTCTCTACAAATGACATTTTCCCTATTACTTTATTTAATTTCTCGACAACGAAACACAGGAAGAGTTTAAAAATAATACCAAATTAAAGTTGATTAATTATTCTATAACGTGTAATTTTTGTAGAAATTCACCATCATTTCTTTTCAAAATATCGAATTTCTTTCATCGACCCTGCATTGCAGAACTATAAGTACTGTCATTATTTTAACAATAATTAATCAAAATTTGATGAAATAATAGGTTTTAGTATATTTTAAATAAATGTTGACTAACTTTAATGTTATTTAATTTCTCGACAACGAAACACAGAGAGGAAGAGTTTAAAAATAATACCAAATTAAAGTTGATTAATTATTCTATAACGTGTAATTTTTTCAGAAATTCACCATCATTTCTTTTCAAAATATCGAATTTCTTTCATCGACCCTGCATTGCAGAACTGTAAGTACTGTCATTATTTTAACAATAATTAATCAAAATTTGATGAAATAATACATTTTAGTATATTTTAAATAAATGTTGACTAACTTTAGCATTGGTAAAGTATTTTATGTAGCATGAAGTTCAGATGAGGTTAAAAAAGAAATGAAATTATTTTTCTTTTTTCTTGAAAACAGTACACATGAAAAATCTGAAAAAATTACAGTCATTAGAATAATTCCATAATTATTTGATAATTTTTTCAGATTTTTCCCATCATTTTGACTTTACTCCCCAAACTCCTTAAACAAACCTCAAACGATTTAGATCAATATACGTCAAATACACTTATAGATATCGAACTTCATCCCTCTAAATTTCTAATCTCTAAAATCTCTAAATTCTAAAATCAGTGGCTTATGTATCATATTTTAGTTACCATAAACCTATTGTTTCTCTTATACATTCAGGAGAAATAAACAGAACTGAATAAAATGTCGTGGTATTACTATTGTTCATTACTTGTTTTGTCTTCTACCCATCAGTATCGAAGTTTCACTTCTTCCGCGCGAGGCGACCACGCGTTTTGGTTTTTTTATGGACATTAAATTTAGTGTAAGGAATATCATATTCATGGGATGTATTTTCAACGGCATTGGATCCTCCAGCTCTTCTGCATTCTTTAGTGTTTTGGACTGGTGTTGATCTACATTAGTAGATACACCAATATGTAATCGTGTTAATTTTATTCTCTCTCTCCATTCTCGAATTCGTTCTGCATTATAATGCAAATAACACAATCATGTCCACTATTTCAATATTTAAAATACATCGTACTTACTCTATGTAGAATGTAAGAAATTAAATTAATGTATTAAGTTAACCAATTTTATAGATGATAGTAACTGAATTAATAAAAATGAAAATGCATCTTGAATTTGATTTACTTTAGCCTTTTCCTCATTCCTTGTAAAAAGTCGCGCATTGACAGATTGGTAGATAAAGATCGGATAAACTCGTATAAGTTTCCGCATTGAAAATGAATACGGTTCTATACAGCTCGCGCGCGCGCGCGCGAATACATATTTTATTGTTTTCGTCTTAAATCTCAGTACAAGATCCAAACTAGAAGCGTCCTTCACCCATCTGCTTACCGGATGAAAATTATTTTTTATCAAACATAATACGTTAATGAGTATATCACGAATGGGTTACCTAATAAAATATGTTCGACTACCCTTAATCAAAAATATCGTAATCAATTTTTTTTCGATATTTCACTCACGTGCTTACCAAATGAAGTTGAAATCCCCGATATACAGGGTGTTCAAAAAGTCCCGGTACGGCTGATTATCTCAGCGGGAAATCATTTTAGAGAAAAATGTTTAATACAAAACTTTTAGGATTTTTCCCTGGCTACCCAATGGTCATATTAGATTTGATCTTGACCATGACCTTCAAGGTCATATCAAGGTCAGTCATTTTTTTAATGGGAACCCCTATTTTTGATACCGGAAATGAAAAGAGCGGGAAATTTCACGTTTAAATGTGTCCTTGACCATTTTTTTCATGTGACCTTTATGGTCAGCGGAGGTCAAATTGAGGTCAAGTACAGTTCGGCTTTGTACCATGAAAGCTATGGGCCCTAGAAAAATTCTTTTTGATGGTAGGGTTTAGGATTTTTCCGTGGATATTTTCGGGGTTGCTCTCTATGGATCTGAAGTTAGATGTAAGAAATTCAAAATGGCGTATCCAATATAATCCAGACGAAAACTTAAACATCATTTTGCACGGAAGTACGCACTAAGGGGTTTTCGGGGTCACTCACTGCGAGTCTGATGTCAGGTGTAAGAATTTCAAAATGGCCTATCCAAAATGGCGGACGAAAACTTAACCCTCTAACGGCAAAGCTCGATTCCCCACCACTGCGCGGGGCAGAGTCAAGCGTGAGACGTTAGTGTAGTGGGGAGAGAGTGACAGGGCCGTCGCAACCCGTATGGTCGCTGGGCACCGACGAAACGTTAAAAGTTACTTGCGTTGTGATTTTAATAAGCCATTTTTTTTTAATAGTGACAATGAAGTAGTCTTCGACTAAGTAAATCATTAACTATGTTGACATACACTATCGATTCGTCGTTTCAATCAGTTTGAAACGACGGATCGAGGCAACGAATCGTACCGTGTATGGGGCCCCTATTTCATTGCCGTGCCGTCGCGCGAAATCCCGTGAGTGCGAGTGAGCACGGTATATGAGTGAGCAGGCCCCTAACTACGAGCCTGGCTGAATGAGAGTGGGGGGCCATTTCCGTGACGTCAGTCACTAACACATAAAGCGACCGCGCGCGATTGGCTGTTCCCTTTCTCCAGCTCACGCGACAGGGATTGCTAAGAGTTTAGCGTCAGAGGGTTAAACGATATGTACACCCGTGCTCACGGAATCTGTCGCTGGTGACTTTTTTTAAACCTTATTTTTAAACGTACTAACCAGTGAACAATTAATTCTCATGCCCTCATTAGCTACGGTGACGTCTACTCTCGTTAATGAAAGCACGAGGATTGATTAATCATTGGTTAGTACGTTTAAAAATAACATTTAAAAAAAGTCACCAGCGACAGATTCCGTGAGCACGGGTGTAGTTGCATGAAAGTTGGCACTAAAGGGTTTTCCGGGTCACTGATTGTGAACTTGATGTCAGATGTAGGACATTCAAAATGGCCGATCCAGAATGGCGGATCCAACATGGCGAATGAAAACTTAAACGACATGAATCTGCATGGAAGTAGACACTAAAGGCCATCACACATGAAAAAACGTAAGCAGTAACAGTAAGGATTGACCAATCAGAAAGCCTGTTTAAGCATAATTCCGTAAGAATGATATTTCTGATTGGTCAATCCTTACTCCCAGGTAGCACATCAACGTCGAAATGACGTTTTTTGAAGGTCAGTTCTGACGTCAGATGACGAAAAATATGACGTTATTTTAACGTCGCAAAGACGGCTTAATTGCACATCCACACGACGTCAGAAAAATCACGTCATAATGACGTTCTACCGGACGTTGTGATGACGTAAAAAATAACGGTTCTAAAAGGTTGGGTCTGTCGTATATCTTTTCATCGTGAGCGGTCACCCATCCAACTAGAGTGTCCGCACTTTTCGCTGCTTAACTTCGTTGATCGGTCGGTATCCTCGAGTCCTCATCTGCTACACGCTCTTGTGGTTAAGAATATTATTACTATTGGTGTTCATATGAAGTTTGATGAATAAATGTATATTGCTTTTCCTATCAATAAGAAAGAGCTTGAATAAATAAGATTTTATAGTTGTATTATTCTTTTCTCAACATTTTTCTAAATTTATGATTGTATCTTTTGATAAATATTCTTGCATAGACGCAAATTAATATTAATATAAATTTGCGTTTATGCAAGATATAAATAATAAATAAATATAAATAAATAAATAATTATATGAATATTTATTCATCCTACATTAATTGATTGTCTTTCATTTACTTTAATAATCTGTGCTTTTTAATAAACAGTATAGTTTATAACTTGCTCAACATGCTCTGGAGGCTCAAAATGAAATAATTTATTGATTTAATAATTGAACAAATTACAATTTTTGTCCATTTATTCACAAATAAATTGTCAAGTCCCTATACCTATATGCAGAAGATCGAAATTTGTCTAAGTCTCGTTCGTCATTAAAAATGACGGAAAAGTTCCGTCAAAAAGACGTTGAATTTTGACGTCCAAGGTACGTCGTAAATATGACGTCCCTGTGACGTTAATATTACGAGAACTGACGTCTGAAACCCTATACTGACCAAAAAATGACGTCTGAGACGTTATTCTAACGTTAGTGTGCTACCTGGGCTGTTACTGCTTACGTTTTTTCACGTGTGATGGCCTTAAGGGGTTTCCGGGGTGACTCATTGCGAGTCTGGTGTCAGATGTAAGAAATTCAAAATGGCGGATCACCCATGGCGGACGAACATTAAAAAAATATGAAGCTGCACTAAGGTTGGCACTAAAGGTCGGGACACACATTACCGGGCCGTGCCAGGGCTGGGACACGGCCGTCATTCGGCCCTGGCACGGCACGTTAAAGGGTGAGACATACATAACCGGGCTGTGCCACGGCCGAATACGGCCGAAGAGGAAGAAATGATCAGAAGCCTTGCAGGGTGCTTGTATCTAGGAACCACACATATCCGTCAGTCGTCAGTTGTCTTGGAAACTGCTAGGTTGCTAGGCGCTAAAACACGTAAATTACGGAAACACGAGAAGCGCGGCCGGACCGTCACCGTGAAAAAGTAAAACTAAACTAACTGGCCCGGCTCGGTGACGGTCCGTTGGCGACGCCCGGTCACGGCCCGGTAAAGTGAGAACAAAAGCATTTGATTCTATTGGAAGATCGTCCGCCGGACGACGGACGATACTCGGCTGTGCGCCGGTCCTGGCACGGCCCGGTAATGTGTGTCCCAACCTTAAGAGGTTTTTCGTGTAACTGATTTGGAATATGTCAGATGTAAAAAATTCCAAATGAAGGTCATGGTCAAGGTTAAATCCAATATCACCATTGTATATCCACGAAAAAATTCTAAACCCTACTATCAACAAGAATTTGTCTAGGGCCCACCGCTTTCATGGTACGAAGCCGAGCTACTTGACCTCAATTTGACCTCCGCTGACCATAAAGGTCACATGAAAAAAATAGTTAAGGACACATTTGAACGTGAAATTTCCCGCTCTTTTCATTTCCGGTATCAAAAATAGGGATTCCCATTTTAAAAAATCAATTTGACCTTAATATGACCTTGAAGGTCATGGCCAAGGTCAAATCCAATATGACCATTAGGTAGCCAGGGAAAAGTCCTAAAAGTTTTGTATTAAATATTTTTCTCTAAAATGATTTCCGGCTGAGATAATTAGCCGTACCGGGACTTTTTGAACACCCTGTATATATCAGGGTACAGGAAAATGCAACGAATGGGGTGCACCAACCGATATGCAACCCGCTCCACTGGCATGTATTAAACCAAAGACCCTATATATTTTACGTATATTATACGTGTAATTAATGTAGATTAGCCAGTCATTTAGCCTATACAAAAAATCTACCTATAATTATGTATCTGATACGTACATAGTACGTATACAAATATTTACGTAGATAGAATATTTACAGATAATCTACGTCAATGTGTGTGTGTTGCGTGTGGGAGACTAGTGTATTGAACAAACTTCATACCTAGGACGCAGAATCGTTGCCCGCGGTAACCGACGTAGGTAAGCGAACATAGACGGAAAAGTGCAGCCGCGAAGACCACCTTTTGCGTTTCTTTTAGTTTGCGCGTCGACGAAAAGCAACAACTCTCCATTAAATTCGCGTAAATGCCACAGTACAGCGCATTCTATATACATACATTTTCTATATACGTACAGCGAATTTAAATAAAGCGTCAAATCCTCGAAAATTTTCCCGATATGTCAACGGTATTGATTACACATCATAACGAAAATATAACCGACTTAATATCCAAAGAAGTCGTAGTACGTGTCAAGAGTCCAAGGTAAGATACGTTTTGTCTCGAATGATAAGTAGAGATATTTCGTGCAGTCGCTGCATCAGCCACTTTTCTCAATACATATTTTAATCGATATATGATCATAGTGACAAAATAATACGTAGGATAGAACAACATATCGTAGTAAACTCCAATATATAACTTAGAATCTATCACAGTATATTTTCATATATCTGATCTTCTGTACATAGGGTGATATGTTGCTTTAGACTTTAGATTGTATTCCAATTCGGCTTTTGAATAAAAAATATTGATATTTAAAAAAATATTGATATTTTTAAATTAAATTTGTAATCTATATACTTACATACATATTCGATATCACACAAAAAAGAAGATGTGCAAGAAAATATAATTATTCGCAAAGTTATTAGTGCGCTTCCTTCTACAAGATTGTGACATCATCGAAAAACCACAAAAACACAAATACAATGAGTGTGAGAGAGATAGTCTTACAAGACGTTAACCCTGTTGAAAAGATCCCATAGATTCCCATAGACAATTTCTGTGAAAATCTGATGTTCTCGTAATACAGCAATTCCAGATATCCACTAGAAAAGTTTAAGAAGGATGAATAGAAATTTACTATATTCTATGAGTAACAAAGATAGGGATTTACCAAATTATATACGTATCCGTAAAAACAAGTAAAATAACATAAAGATAATTCTGTTTGTAATTAATAGTAGAACCTTAAAAGATTTTATTTGTTTTTACAGCGATACACATAGAAATTCAAACCATCTCTATTCATCCCTCTCAGATTTTAACTAGCGGGTATCCGGATTACTGCGTTAAAAACATATAAAATTCCAATGGAGATTCTATATGATTTATATGTTATTTCTATGAGAATCTATGAGAATCTAATATTTGTTCAACAGGGAATGTAGTTACATCTTTAAATATTGTTTTAATATTTAAATAAGGTCGAAACGGAAAAATAAAGAAATACGAGGTAAATATTTTGATCTAAATTTTCCGAATCTGTAATAAAAAAAAAATAATGAGAAACCCAAATAATATTCGATGGAACGAACTCGGCCCATCGGCCGATAGCCAACAGCGTAGAGTCCATTTTAGCATATTACTGCGTACGACTTGCTTAGCACGACCCTATATCTGACCCGCAAAACGCTTTCCGAAACAGATACCGTTCAAAATATCGAAAGAAAGTTTCGAAACAAGCCACCCGAGGCAAAAGTGCCCATCGAACCTTCGGCGTCCCCTGCGTCGCCTTCGATTCGCCCTTGCAGTATTTGAAAAAAAGAAGCCGCGCCGAACCGCGAAGAGTGACTGGAAAGAAGCACGTTCATTTCCGCCCGCCAGATTATCAGCGCGAATTACCGGTATGGGTACCGGTGAAGAAGGTCGTTAAGCAGGGATTGCCGGAACTCCCGCGTGACTCGACCAAGTTCAGTCGCGTAAATTTCAGAAAACGGAACATCGTAAATGCAAAGAATTCCCGCTCACGGCAGTCGAGGAATCGATACGTCGACACACGCCGCGGAGATGTGCATGATTTGGAATCGAGCGGTTTGCAGCCCGTTTACATTCTCAGAAAGGTATGCATACCCTCTCTGTAGTAAAAAAATTCATAGATCCTAAATGCAGTCCTTTTTGGAAATCTCATAGAATTCCTTATGAAATATGACGTCTCTGATGAAAATGTAGTAGACAAATTTTGTTACAAATAGTGAGATATTATGAATTCTTATACAATTTATGAAAATTCAAAGGAATATGACAAATTCTATCAAAATTTTGATGACAAATTTTGAAAAATTCTATAAGTTTTTGGCGATTTTCACAGAGAAATTTTTTAACAGAATCTATCTAACTTTATAAGAAATTAATTAGAAATTGTCAATTACCATTAAACTTTTTCAAATATTTTTAATATAATTTTTCAACGAGATATTGTAAGAAATTCTTTTCACAAAATATTGCAAATTACTTCAAATACATATTGACAGATTATCGAATTAATATTATACAAGTATGACAAATTTTCCACGCAGATGTCAAAATTTTCCAAAATTTAATACTCGGTTTTGATAGAATCTGTTAAATTTTTACACCATATTTTCACCAGAAGTGTATTTGAAACAGCATTTCCAGGATACCCTCCCATTAAAAATTAAGAAAAATAAATCAAAATTTATTGGATTCTATACTTAAACATAAAAAACTAATAACATCGCATAAAAATAAATGCCGTTCTATTTTTAATTACCAATAGAATGGAGTTTGTATTTATTATACTAATTGGTTATTACTAATAGAATAGCGTCCATCTTCATGGGCTTCAACTTTATAGGATTCTTACACATGCGCATATAGACTCCGATTTATCCTATTGATATTTTAATGAGCAGGTATCTGGAATTGCTGTTTCAAATACACATCATGTTTCTTTAATCCTTTCAGACCTGGTGTACATGAGTATGTTCATTGATTTGAGTTATTTTATTAAAAAATTTTACGCAAAAATACAATTTTGTACTGTTTGCACATAAACAGGGACATGTTAAAATTAAAAAAAAATTACAAAAATATGTTAAAATAATATCCCAAAGGCTAACACATTATTTTACAAATTTGTTACCCCGCGAAAAAAAATCAGGTCTGAAAGAATTAAGGAATTATGTGGGATTCCTATAGGAGTTTATAAGGCTCTATTGATTTTTTTTCAACAAGGTTGCAATCGTTTATCAAGCAGTAAGTCGAAGTTAGTTTAGCACTATCCCTGTTGAAAAGATTTCATAGATTCCCATAGACCATTTCTATGCGAGTCCGATGTGCTTTTGACACAATAATTCTAAATATCCACTAGTTTGAGAAAGACGAATAGGAATTCATTGGATTCTATGTATAATATAATATATCTGAGATGATAAATAGGGATTACCGAATTTTATATGTATCCGTAAAAACGAGTAAAATCCCAAAAAGGGTAACAGTAAGTCTTATACACGCTGTTCTCTTTGCAATTACTAAAAGAGCCTTCCCAAGTAGCAAAAGATATCTGTCAGACATCTACAAGATGTCTATATGTCTACAAAATTACATATATTATATTTAGTACAAACGTGGTTGAAATCTAGATATAGATAGCGCGTAGATATCTAACAGATATCCTAAGTTGACAAGAACGATATTCTGTAGTAAATACACAAAATATACTAATTTTATAAAATATAAAATTAATAATATTGGAAAAAAGGAATTATAAAGCTCTAGAGAGGTTTTCCTCGTTCTTTAATAAAATCCTAACTTCTAATTCGTTTTACAGTTTTTTATTAAAGACTGAGAAGACTAATAATATAGAGCTTTATAATTAGATTTGTTTAATAGTATCAACTTTTAATTTTAAACAATTGAGGGGGTCAGTGGAAAAGTGGTACAAGTGACAATTTGGATTATTTGAGTTAACTGGATATTTACTTTAACTATGCATTTTTGCAGTTAACTCAAATAATTCAAAATTGTGAATTGTACCACTTTTCCACTGACCCCCTCAATTATTATATTTGCTACAGAATATGGATTCTTGTCAACTTGTCAGACATCTACGCGCTGTCTATAATTATCTAGATTTCAACCACATTTATACCAAATATAGATGTCATTTTCTACATATAGACATTTTGTAGATTTCTGACAGATATCTTCTACTACTTGTGTGTGTGTGTGTGTGTGGGGGGTGGGGGGTGGGGGGGGGGGTTATAGGATTTTATTTATTTTTACAGATACACAGAATCCAATACATTCCTATTTATTCCCCTCAGATTTTTACCAGTAGGTATCCGGAACTGCTATGTCAAAAGTACATCAAATTCCCATGGAGATTCTATAGGATTTTTACAAGTTTTCTATGAGAATTTGTGATACTTTTTCAATAAGCCAAACTACCGCAAACGTCTTTTATTCAGTGCTATTCAACCTCGATTATCTCGTAACCCATGACGTTTTTGTGGAAATTGGTAGAATATTTTTTTGTAGAAAATACTTCAATCTACAGACAAGTTCTATAGCAGTATGGGGGCCAAAAATACATAGATAACGAAATAATCATGCCAGAACCGTCTTAGCGCGAGTGACCACATTCGGTAGTTCTAACGTCAGAACGGCGAAGCCTCTCGGTAGAAACTTACAGCGTCTATACATATGTTTAGAACTACGGGAAGCTGCCGAAGTTCGTAATAGAGGCTCAGAAAGCGAAGGGGGCGATAGGAACTGACAAAAAATCCGGCAAAGAAGAACTGGCGCAGCCACTATGCCGCTACGTTACGGCTAAAGAGCGTGACGACCTTCTTCACGTAAGATTACGCAATATTATAAAGTAAGAGACTTTCCTATAAATAGGGAAACCCGTGAAACTATGCGGAAAATGTAGCAAAACACGCTAATTCACTTCCCTATTGAAAAGATCCCATAGATTCCCATAAACAATTTCAATGAGAATCTGATGTGCTTTTGACACAGCAATTCCAGATATCCATTAGAAAAGTTTGAGAAGGACGAATAGGAATGCATTGGATTCTGTGTATCTAAGATGATGTATTAGGTGTACAACTTTGCTTCCGCCGTTTCCCTATATGTAGATGACTTGTAGATGACTTACGAGAAAAACGGCAGAAGCAAAGTAGTACACCTAATACATCCTCTGTGTGTGTGTGTGTGTGTGTTCTATTTGTAATTACCTACTAATAGAACCTCAAGATTTTATTTGCTTTTACAGATACACATAGAATCACATACATTCCCATTCATCTCTCTCAGATTTTTATTAGAGGGTCTCTGGAATTTATATGTCAAAAACACATCAAATTCTCATAGGAATTCTATGGGAATGTTTTTTATGAGAATCTATGAGAATTTTTATATGATAATTTTCAATATGTAGGGTTTCCACATTTAGGAAAGAGTTAGCCAAAATTGGACCGATTAAGTCAGTCCGACGATTATCACAGTCACACAAAAAAAAAGTGGAGTATACTTTTGATGCGATGTATGTTATCCGTAGTAATTTTCCTCCTGATCACGAATCCGGTGTCAAAATTTGGCCTTCATGTCATAATTTTTTTCTAACCTCAAAAAACTGTGCACAGTCACACAAAAAGAAAGTGGAGTAACTTGTGATGCGATGTACGACATCCGCAGTAATTTTGCCTCCTGATCACGAATCCGGTGTCAAAATTTGGCCATCACGTCATATTTTTTTTAATTTCAAAAAACCAGCCAGAGATCATGATTTTCAAAAAGTTAATGGATTTAAACCAAATTCGGTATAGAGGATTTTTTGGGTCGCTGATCACGAATCTGAAGTCGCATTTCAAACATTCAAGATGGCGGTCCAATATGGCGGACGAGATTTTCGAAAATCGATGGATTCATGCCAAATTTTGTATAGAGGGGTTTTTTGAGTCGCTGATCATGAATCTGAAGTCAGATTTCAAAAATTCAAGATGGCGGATCCAATATGGTGGACGAGATTATAGGAGGGTTTTTTCGGTCGCTGATTACGAATACGAAGTTATATATTTGCAAAAATTCAAAATTTTCGAAAATGTCCGCCATATTTGATCCGCCGTCTTGAATTTTTAAAATCTAACTTCAGATTCGTGATCAGCGACATAAAACCCCCCTATACCAAATTCGGCATGAATCCGTCGATTTTCGAAAATCTCATCCGTCATATTGGATCCGCCATCTTCAATTTTTGAAATTCGTGATCAGCGACCCAAAAAGCCCCCTATACCGAATTTAGTTGAAGGCCATTAATAATAATAATAATAGTAATAATGATAATAACAATAATAATAATAATAAACGACAATAATAATAATAATAGTAAGCGGTTAGGACGCGAACGTCTCTGAATGCCACCGAAAACAGTTGTTTTATTGTAGCCCCGCTATGTTTGGGGAGTGTATTTTAGATCTGCATCCTAGCCCTTTTGGCCAGTCTGCATATCTCTTCAACTCCGATCTCTCTAACCCTTTCCAGGCTAGGAAACGCCTCGCCTATCAAGCGATGTCTAAGAGCCCCCAATGCTGGACAGTCCAGCAGCAGGTGCTGGACATTTTCCCTCTCCTTTTCGCAGTACCGGCATCTATCTGTGTCTGAGAGACCCAGGTTGATGCAGTGAGAGTTGAATATTCCGTGACCAGTTAATAGCCTGATCGTAATGCTCAGACTCATTCTGTTCATGTTCACCAGTGACCTGGCTCTCTTTTGTGCCAGGCTGGGCATTAAATTCCTCGCCTGTCTGCACGTTTCTACATTAGTCCACCGGTAAAAATGCTCCCTGTGGAATTTCCCTTTAATTTCTTGCCTGCCCATAGCAAAGGGTACTCCTACCGGTATGAGGTTTTCCTTTTTGGTACCCTTTTTTGCCAGCTCGTCCGCCACCTCATTACCATAAACTCCCGTATGTCCAGGGACCCATGCAAGAATAATCTTGTTGGTTTTTTCTAGTGTCTGCAGCACTTCCATATCTGTACTGGTCCTATGGAGTGCTTTTATAGCAGCCTGACTGTCTGACCAAATATAAATATATTTGTTTACAGTATGCTGCTCTGTGAGCAGTTCTAAGCAGCGTCTTATTGCTAAAACTTCTGCCTGAGAAACACTGTAGCTTTATCTCCCAGGGCAATGCTTACCCTGATGTCTTCTTGAGGTCCAAAGACTCCCGCCCCAAAGCGACCCTCGTACCCCGACCCGTCGGTGTACCAGTGTTTAACATTGGGGCCCGGAGCCCTCTTGGTCGTTTCCCAGAGATTTCTTTCAGGCAGGTAAACCTTAAAGGTCTTCTTTATCTGATATCTCCTGGTTGTTTTATCTTGGCTCAAGGTCATAGATCCTTGGTCAAGTATGCCTAATCTGGCGTGTGTCGCTCTTGCCCTCATCCATTCACCAAGGCAGTTCATTTTGTATGCCGAGAGTTCTGCTCTTTCTTTTACCAAAAGATCTAGAGGTAGCACGTCTAGTGCCACCTCCAGGGCCTTGGTTGGTGTGGTTCTCATCGCCCCTGTTGTAGCCCTCAGGAACACGCCCTGGAGGGCCTTCAACCGGCTTCTTGATTCGATCCTCCCAACCCTTGGCCACCAAACTACTGCTGCATACAGTAATCTTGGCAATAATACCATTTTATATAGCCATAGACAAACCTTGGAACTAAAGCCCCAGTTTCTGCCCATTGCTCTTCTGCACGCCCATAGCGAGGCATATACCTTTGCAATCTGGCCCGTGATATGTATTTTCCAGTACAACTTGGTGTCTAAGACGACCCCTAAGTATTTCTGTTTAAGGCCATTAACTTGATGAAAATCATGATCTCTCGATGGTTTTTTGAGATTACAGAAAATGTGATGTGATAGCCAAATTTTGATACCGGATTCGTGATCAGGAGACAAAATTACTACGGATAACATATATTGCATCAAAAGTATACCTCACTTTTTTTTTGCGTGACTGTGTTATCATACGTTCTCTCTCAACAGGGCATGAAGTGCAAGTGGGACGAATTGACGACACAGTTTCAACGCCTGCCGTTCCTTACGGATACGCCACCGAAGGCCAAGCGGAAAGAGAAATTGGAGAAAGATCTGAAACAACTGGAGAGGGACATCGAATTAATAGAGAAACATCCTCACATATACGTCTACAGCGATAGCGAGGACAACTGATCGCGATGCGATGCTTTGCGAAGCATTCAAAGAAGCTGTGACGTCATTCGTATTATACTTCAAGAGCGCGGCTATCGGCACGAAACTTCTGTATAAACATCTAGCTATGTCTGCAACGCGGAGACCTCTGTTCGACGTTTATTCGCATTAATCTTTGCAAAGCTTGCAAAGCGGTGGTAGTATTTTCCACGATTCAACCACGATGACGAGATTCTGTACCATAATAAAAGTTTGCTGTGCTCGTAAGACGGAACAATCACGCATCGCCCTCGAAGTTTCCTCTTAGGGACAGTTTTACCAACAGGTATAAACGCGGTATAGCGCTATACTGAGAATAACCATAAGGCTTATTGCTGGTTATTCTCAGTATAGCGCTATACCGCGTTTATACCGTGTTGGTTAAACCGGCCCTTAGTTACGCTAAACTTCTTCGGTACCCTGGCGGGAAAAAAGCGTACGGTAAACTCTATGGAAAAGTACCTTGAAATAACGCCAATTATCTATATCGGTATGCATTGATTCCATGGGAAAGTAGAGATTTTGAGACTCTTTTTGGCTTTACATAATTGAGGGGATGAGAAGCCAAGGGGTCTAAGTAGAAAAACAAGTTTTCCGAGATAATCCACATTAAAGTATTTTTATTCTTTAAAAATACCTGCAATCCCTTTGCCTCAAGTGTATAAGCCGTATGGACATACGCAAAAATGCAGGAAAATTGCAGGTATTTTAAAAGAACAAAAATACTTTAATGTGGATTATCTCGGAAAGCTTGTTTTTCTACCCCCCCCCCCCCCCCCTCCCCCGATCCCTTGGCTTCTAATCCCCTTAATTATAAGTAGATTTGTATGGTTAGTGAATAACATAAAATTAGACTCTGCGTTACACATAAACTGTGATAAATTACAATACCTAAACTGTCTGAAATATTAATCCATATAGAATATTGTAAATTATATGATATTTCAATAGTTTATGTATTGGCGTCATTTACTACAGTTTACGTTAGTAAATTTTTTTTCTAATACTTCTTCTTCGTCAGTTATTTTTTATCTCCTGTTACACTGTCTTTCAGCAGGAGTCAGATGCAAATTTTTTGAACCAATCGAATCTTCAATTTCCATAATTTCATTTTGTGAACGTATACCATAGTCGCATGATTCATGAGCAAGATTTCTAAGGATAGAAAATATTCCACGTCGTTCTATCCTTATTTCAATGTTAGGTATTTTTGTTATACCATGTATTCATTAAATACGCTTCAGCATGTAAGCATGCGTAAAAACCACAGTTATATGAATCGCGTTGGACATTTAAATTGTCTGCATTCACGCAAATTATTTGTGGATTTCCACATTCGCCTCTAATCAAGTCATTGACTGCAGATTGAAACAAATTATCCGCTTGAGTAGGCGGTTTATTACATGGGTACTTCAAAAAAGAATCATAGTAAAGAATAACATTTTCTGTTCTATTAAAAATGCCAATTGCGTCCAATGATTCTGATGCAAATGAATAGGAATTCAAGCGATAGCAAATGTATTTAAATAGCCTTTGTAAAAGTTTCTGTTGAAAGATATTATCCTGCACTCACACATAAAGTGGTGACAATACTAAAACGTTAACCGCGAGCTAACATTTCCAAGGACATTAAGAACCGCACATAATGTGTCATCGTTCATCCACGCACTATCATCATTGATTAAATGCATTAGTACCGAAAGAGATAATCCCCAATTCTCTCTGGGTAACTTACATTCTTTGGTGTCATCGTCGCTAAGAATTATTTCGTCTATTTTTTTGACACCGTTCGAGTTGTATAATTCCATTTTTATCTTTAATTATTCCACAGGACTTTTTTTCTTTCCTTATTCTTCTTAAAGCTGCTATGCTTTCTCGGGTTTCACGCTTTTCTTCTTCTTTTTCTTCTTTAGACAAACTTTTTCTATATTTTTCAATACGGCCTGAACCATCATACAGATGCTGCGACGCACTTATTCTATGAATAGGTGACTGCCTTGCTCGATCCATCATCGGTCGTCTCGGGATCGTCGCATTCGTCGCATTCATAGCGTTGATTTTGCGAAAACTGACTGTACGCGAAAACATCGTCTTCGTCGAAAACTGCCGTCATCATACACATGTTGTGAGAGAGTACTGCTGTGTAAACTGGGAAACACGATACGCCGTCCGATCTGGTAAATGAAGCAACGCTGGGCTCGATACTATGAGTTGAAAACTTGGTTTATTTAATGATCAGCTATCCGCGTAAATAGTGGTTATCAACTACGCTGATTCCAAATCTGACATACAAAATTTCAAACAATATCATTAAAAGCCTGATTCTGACATTTAATTTTAAAATTCCATGTTTTAAATTCTAATTTTACTCGAAAAACCCGACTTCTCACTCGAAACTTTGAAGGTCAGATTCGAAATCAGTACCACTGAAAACTGACATGTACGCGAAAACCGATCAAAATCCATGTGCATTTTAAACATGTTGGATTTGGGAGTCAGAATCCGGCTTCTGAAGTCATTTTCAAAATATTCAACATCAAATTCGTAATCAGCGCGGTCAAAAACCCCCAGTACCATTTTTCAGCCCGATCTACGCTAAATTAAGAATTTCGACAATTCTGGTTAGAATCCGTCTTCTGACGTCAGAATCTGAACAAAATAATGTTACCACGCGATTCCCCGACCCTGATTTGCTATATTGATTTTGTCAGCGGTGCGCACTGATTGGCTGGAGGAGAATGACGGTAGAAAGAGAGAGTTCAAAACTTGGTTGATTTAATTATCAGCTATCCAAATCTGACATCTAAAATTTCAAATAATAACATTAAAAGCCGGATTCTCTGACATTTAAATTTAAAATTCCATGCTTTAAATTCTAATTTCACTCGAAAAACCCGATTTCTCACTCGAAACTTTGAACGTCAGATTCGAAATCAGCGCCGTAGAAAATTTACATGTATGCAAAAACCAATCAAAATCCATATGCATTTTAATCATTAGAAAACAGAATCCGGCTTCTGAAGTCATTTTCAAAAACATTTTAAAGTTAGATTCGTAATCAGCGCGGTCAAAAACCCCCCGAGTACCATTGTTCAGACCGATCTATGCTAAATCGAAAATTCGCTAGAAAAAAAATTAAACGTCAGAATATTGCGAAAAATCAGAGTTACCACGTTGTAGCCCATGGTCGATTTGATATTTTGATTTTGTCAGAATCCCGGAATTCTTACAAAAAGAGTTACGTACATGGCCTCAAAGATTTCGTGTCGTACATAGCATCACAGCGCTTTAGTAAATAGAGATATATACAGCATGTGTCCCGTGGATAACGCAAGTATTTGAATTCCCCCCACATTTGACTTTGGTAGTGCTTGGAACGGTGCTGTAGTTAGAGTTGGCTTCAGAAGAGTGCGCTGCGTTCTTACGAGCCGTGTTTCCGCGAAACCTGTATGATTATTTCTCATCACTTCTACACATTATTTACCATTATTTTTACAAATTCAGTTAATTTCGAGGTTAGACGCTTCGATCTCCCGAATTGACAGTTCCCTAGAAATCAGACGTTTTACACTTTTCGCTCTCGAAATACGGCTCGTAAGAATGCAGCGCACTCTTCTGAAGCCAATTCTAACTGCAGCGCCGTTCCAAGCACTACCAAAGTAAATGTCAGGGAAATTCAAATACTTGCGTTTTATCCACGGGACATACTGTATATATATTACATATATATTATATAGTATACGGAGACAGTACGATGATGGGATACTTAGAGAACGTGTGAGTGTGAGTGAGAACACACATAATAGTAAATGATCCCTCATAAGAAAAAAAAATGATTACCTCTCCTCTGAAACTGTGAGCAGCTTCATTTTGTCGAGTCTGCCATGTCAAATGTATGAATGTTGTTTATTGATGACCAACAAGCTGATTCTTTGCCCGAAGTAAGATAAATATTTATGAAATCAAACGATAACATTTTGTCCGACAAGTTTTCTGCCGAGTATGTCCAGTCCGGCACTGAACATGTCAAATTTATGAATTTTGTTTATTGATGACCACATAGCTGATTCTTTTACCGAAGAGTAAGAAATATTTATAAAATTTGATGATAACATTGTCCGACAAATTTTCTGCCGGGTATGTCCAATCCGGCACTATGAAAATGTCATTTTTATGAAGCATGTTGACATCACTCCCAACATTAATTTTTTTTCATTTTGTGTGAAATAAAGTTTACAATGCAGTGGAATGATTGTCCGACAAAATAATTGCCGGATATCTGTAAAAAATGCAAAAAACGTGTTAGAAAATTTTCCACGTTGAAGCTAGTCGGCGGAGGCTATGCTCTCGTTAGGGTTTGAAGTGCAAAGGATAAATAAAAGTTTGTCTTATGTATTTTCATCCGTAGAATAGGAATATCGCTATTGATTTTGCGTTCTAGTGATACATTATTGTTTAACACTCACACTGCCGGTCACACAGCATGTGCGTGACGCGAGATTTGCCGAGAGGCCGGTCACGCAGACGCTGCGTGATTTACATTCCGCTGATATATGATATATACAAAAGTCGGCCGCTGTAGCAATCACTCTAGCTTGTGCCGGCGTGTTTATAACACTTGTAAGAACTGCTTTGCACTCTTGATTTGAAATTCGACACCTCAGTCATGGGGGAGTTCGATGGTCTCGGTCCCCGACGCCGACATTGTTTACACAGTCACACAAAAAATAAAAAGTGGGATATACTTTTGATGCGATATATGTTATCCGCAGTAACTTTGCCTCCTAATCACGAATCAGGTGTCAAAATTTAGCTATCATATCAATTTTTTTAAATCTCAAAAACCAGTCAGAGATCATGATTTTAAAAAAATGAATGGACTTAAACCAAACTCGTAAAGAGGGGTTTTCTGGGTCGCTGATCACGATCTGAAGTCGGATTTCAAAAATTCAAGATGGCAAATCCTATATTGCGGACAAGATTTTCGAAAATCGACGGATTCATGCCAAATTTGGTATAGAGGGTTTCTTTGCGTCGCTGATCACGAAACTGAAGTCAGATTTTTAAAATTCAAGATGGCGGATCCAACATGGCGGACGAGGTTTTCGAAAATCGACGGATTCATGCCAAATTTGGTATAGGGTTTTTTCTCAGTCGCTGATTACACAAATATGAAGTTATATTTCCAAAAATTAAAAATTTTCGAAAATCTCGTCCGCCATATTGGATCCGCCATCTTGAATTCTTGAAATCTGACTTCATGATCAGCGACCCAAAAAACCCCCCTATACCAAATTTGGCATGAATCCGCCGATTTTCGAAAATCTTGTCCGCCATATTGGATTCGCCATTTTGAATTTTTGACTTTAGATTCGTGATTAGCGACCAAAAAAACTCCCTAGATCGAATTTGGTTTAAGTCTATTCATTTTTTAAAAATCATGATCTCTGACTGATTTTTTGAGATTAAAAAAATTTGATGATAGCCAAATTTTGACACCTCATTCGTGATCAGGAGGCAAAATTACTACAGATAACATATATCGCATCAAAAGTATACCCCACTTTTTTTTGTGTGACTGTGTGACATCTCAGGAGGCCGATCGATCACGCCCGTGTCGAAAACCACTACAGATACTACAGAATATTTTCAACCACTACTGAAAACCTGAGTAGTGGCACAATAGTGGTGAGCAGTGGTTCAATGATGGTCAGTAGTGGTTCAATGGTGGTGAGCAGTGATCCAAAAGTGATATTTAGGGCCGGTTTTACCAACACGGTATAAACGCGGTATAGCGCTATACTGAGAATAACCAGTACGCAAGCGTTTTACAAGTATGGTATAAGTCTGGAATAGCATAAACTTTGGAATAAATGCAGACATAACTTATCCGGTAGTTTCATTGGGGGGTAAGCTAGCTATCCTCAGTATAACCTAACTTTTTTTTGTGTCTATATTCTTCCCTGACATAGTCATAACCTGATCGTTGTGGTAAATTGTTATTAATTTTGAAATGGAGTTATTTGATAAACCAGTTTTTGAATCATCATTTGATGAAGATATTGACGTATTACCAAGAATGAGAAATCCGAAGAAAATACGTGCCCGCGGTAAGTAAATAAAAGATATCTATACCTATTATAATTTATAATCAATATCTAATACAAAACTATTCCAGAGTTGACGATTTCGAAGAATACTTACAATGATGTAGAATTCCTCACTGGATTTCGTTTGGAAAAACAAAACCGTCCAGAGATTATTGGGATAAATACGACATCGCATTGCACCGAGGTCGCAAAGAAATGCAGCAATTCAGCCAGCAACGAAATTATTGCCAACTTTAAGATTTCTTGCTTTGGGATCAATGCTAATTACTGTAAGTAATCGTTTTGATCGTAATGTTAAAACTTTTAATTAGTTATTATTATATGCCGCCACCTCTGCCACCTCCGACGACTCCTCACATCGCAAGGAGAGCTAGTTTACAAGACTACAAGTTCGTCGATCGGCATAAACCGCCACTGATCTCCCAGAAATTAATAGGCGATATACTGAAAGACATCGACAAAGTCAAATTGAAACTCGTCGCAAGGTATGATTAAACAATTTTATCGCGGTAAACTTTTAATTCGCCAGGAACAAAGAGGAGTTTCGCATTGTCAGAATGTCGTGGCTGCGAAGGATTGATTTTGTTCATAGTGGGCTTTTAAACGTGTTTTTCAGATCGCCGGGTGAGAGACCTTTGCGAGCCAAACGCGAAAATAGCCCTTGCAACGACCTTCAAGAGATCTTACGGAAACGATATATCGCAATGCAATCGCCGGACAGTAGAAATTCCACCGCGACGTTGACGCTCGATGATTCGTTCTAGATTAAGAACTCGATGATGCTCAATTTCTCTGGGTCGCAGCATTCGCGTCGGATGGTGCTCCGAGGAACGGCTATTGTAGCCTTGCTTTCCACGCGTGAGATTGAAGCATGATTATAATTTTATCTGAGTCAGAGCTCTGGAGAATCAAAATTAATAGATCTCTCTTCTTTTTTTATAAGTGAGTCTTTCCCTGCTAGGTAATTTCGCGCGACACATTTTAGATTATTGTTCTTTTTTAATAGGAGGATAGAAGCTCATAGAAACGTCGGGAAAATTTTATTCTCCCTTCGCTCTTTTACTAGACAAAATGCAAGTTTAAATTTAAAATTTAAGCACGCGGGTCTACAATCGCAAGAATCTCAGCGGTATCCAATAATATCAACTAAAGAAGTCATCTACCATTGGATTGTCTTCTATAAGTAACATTTAAATTTATCTAGGTAGGTATTATATCTTTCTTCAATTCGCGTGATTGCAGAGTTTTCGGGAGCAGAAGTGATACATCCATCGTATAATTTAAATTTTGTACCCTTTTTATGATTCAATAAAAAAAATAGTATAACCATTACATGTGCACTGCTTACCACTTCTTACCACTACGTACCACTGCATGCCACTATTCACCACTGTATACCACTACTGACCACTATTCACCACTGTATACCACTATTGACCACTGTAGTGTTCAATCCACTGTGGCGTTCAATCCGCTGTAGTGGTTTTCGACAAGGGCGCACCGTGTGCGTGTCAGCGTTTATAAGCGCCATGTTGTTATATTTGCCTTAAAACATGTTCTTCTGATCATCTTGTACGAAAATAAACTAATTTACATTATAAAAGTCAGTCCGGTTTTTGATGGTCCAAAAAATTTCGCCGGCAGCGAAAGTGTTAAAACGTATTGGTTTAAACAAATTATGAAAAAATATTAATTTAGTTTGAAAAAGTGCATATTTATATTATCTGGGCCATTTTAAAAAGAAAAGGTCTCTTACAATTTTTTGCTCAAATTCATATTTACGAAGTTACAGCTTCAGACAACAGGGATGAAGAAGATAAGGATCTACAATGATAAGAATAATTATTCATCGACCGACGAATCAGACATTGACTAAAAAACAGTATGCATTGTAATTAGTAAATATAATTCCATATTTTTTGTATTAAACGATGTGAAAAGTTATTTATGGTCCATAAATTAAAAATTAAAAATTTTGTTTTTTCTTTTTGTCGGACTAACAATATCCTGCAATATTTTTGTCGGACAAAGTGACTACTTATCATAAAATTTGCTTGTCTAATGTGTAGTGTTTTTATCCGGCAAGTGGTAATGATGTCAACATGCTTCATAATAATGACATGTTCAGAGTGTCGGACTGGACATACTCGGCAGAAAACTTGTCGGACAATGTTACCGTTTGATTTCATAAATATTTATCTTACTTCGGGCAAAGAATCAGCTTGTTGGTCATCAGTAAACAAAATTCATAAATTTAACATGTTTGTTGATTAATATCTCGAAACCCCGGCGGAAACCAGACTTTTCACAGATAAAAAAGCTGGCAGACTCGGCAAAATGAAGCTGCTCACAAAGTTTCAGAGGAGTGGTAATCATTCTTTTTTTCTTATGAAAGATCCCTTACTAACAGTGATGGCATAAGAACCTCTCTGTTGCACACAATTTTCTGGACAAGTTCGAAACAGAGAGGCTCTTATGCCGTCACCGTGTGTTCTCACACACTCGCATGTTTCCTAGGTATAGTGGACATTTTCTTTCCATCCTGGTATTGACAGCGTACATTGAAAATCAGTACTTCTTTCTATATAAATCTGTGGAATTCTATCAATGACTACTGTTTTCTATACTTTTCCATCGCCGATTACAAGTCATAGAAATCTGTATAGAGTTTATCGTAGAATTTTTTTCCACCAAGGTATAACAATAGTACCAACACTCGTGACGCAATGCGTGTGGAAGATATGAGCATGTCTCATGCGTGTTTATCTCAGAGAGCGTCCGAATTACAAATTCATTCCATCTCGTGTTCATTGATACTCGACGAACGACTCGATTTCACGAATCTACACCAACGCCATCGATTCTCGTACATGCGTGTCGTGTACCCCATTGAGAAAATATACTCAGAAAACAGAAACATATCTTATTGTATATTTGAGAACAGATTATTGAATATCTGTGAGATATCTGTTTAGGTTTAGACGAGAGATGCAATCTATAACATATTTTCCAAATATCAGAATGGTCACTTTTATAGGTGAAGCAAATATTTTAAATATAAACATTATACAAATATTTTACGAATATTTTTGCAATATTTCAGTACCTAATCTACGGATATATGTGGAGGTGTTTTTCAAAAAGCGTTATTTCCATTTGGCATATTTTTGCAGGAAAGCAAGAAAACTGTAGCACTACGTCATATAGAGCGTGATGTCACCTGTACCTCAGTAGACGAAGTTTTTGGAAATAACGCTTTTTGAAAAACACCTCCACATATACACCTACCGTCATTTGGGGTGAAATTGATCAGCCGTGGGTGAGATTGCTCACTAAAAAAATCATAGTTAAATATCTTTGAATCTAGCGCCAAAAGTGGCACTTCGTTCGCGGCGATACAAAACGTTTTTAAAAAGTTTAATGATTCTGGTCGATCCGCTTTGGGTGACGGTGCTTTATCGAGGCGACCGTAGCTAAATGGTACAAGGGAATCTTTTTGTTTTGCGATGAGAACTAAATCTGATTGATCTTTCATGGCAAAACAAGAAGATCCGCTCGTAACTGTTTAGCTCATTCGACTCGATGAAGTACCGTCACCCAAAGCGAGTCGATCAAAATCATTGACGCTAAGTGTATTACATATTATTTGATCAGTGCCTACCGTAAACGATCTCTGCTTCTTATTATACATCTACGGATATTATTCTCTTAGATCCGATCAATTACTAATTAGGTTCTGGAAGAAACAATGAAAAAATCATATCTGACAGTATCTACTACTGCAAAGCACACATAATTATTCTAATCGACCCACCTTCAATTTACAAATTTTAGGATTCGAGAAATTAGTCAAATTTATTATTCCTACCGATCGCAGATACTAATATTCATTAATTGAAAGTGGGTGTATGAGTATACCATTTACAATGAGAACAAAACTGCATCTACATATACGATATTGTTAGTATATTTTATAATCATCTAATCTCTATTTACTAAAGCGCTGTGATGCTAGGTACGTAACGAAATCTTTGCGGCCATGTACGTAACGCTTTTTGTAAGAATTCCGGGATTCTGACAAAATCAATATATCAAGTCGACCACGGGCTACAACGTGGTAACTGATTTTCCGCAATATTCTGACGTATAATTTTTTTTCTAGCGAATTTTTAATTTAACGTAGATCAGGCTGAAAAATGGTACTCGGGGGTTTTTGACCGCACTGATTACGAATCTGACGTTGAATTTTTTTGAAAATGACCAGAAGCCGGATTCTGTTTTCTAATGATTAAAATGCATATGGATTTTTATTGGTTTTTGCATACATGTAAATTTTCTACGGCGCTGATTTCGAATCTGACGTTCAAAGTTTCGAGTGAGAAATCGGGTCTTTCGAGTGAAATTAGAATTTAAAGCATGGAATTTTAAATTTAAATGTCAGAGAATCCGGCTTTTAATGTTATTATTTGAAATTTTAGATGTCAGATTTGGATAGCTGATAATTAAATCAACCAAGTTTTGAACTCTCTCTTTCCACCGTCATTCTCCTCCAGCCAATCAGAGCGCACCGCTGACAAAATCAATATAGCAAATCGGGGTCGGGGAATCGCGTGGTAACATTATTTTGTTCAGATTCTGAAGTCAGAAGACGGATTCTAACCAGAATTGTCGAAATTCTTAATTTAGCGTAGATCGGGCTGAAAAATGGTACTGGGGGGTTTTGACCGCGCTGATTACGAATTTGATGTTGAATATTTTGAAAATGACTTCAGAAGCCGGATTCTGACTCCCAAATCCGACATGTTTAAAATGCACATGGATTTTGATCGGTTTTCGCGTACACCCGGGGACACGGTATCTGTCGCTGGTGACTTTTTTTAAACGTTATTTTTAAACGTACTAACCAATGAATAATTAATTCTCATGCGCTCATTAGCTACGGTGGCGTCTACTCTCGTTAATGAAAGCATGAGGATTATTATTATTGGTTGGTACGTTTAAAAATAACGTTTAAAAAAAGTCACCAGCGACAGATACCGTGTCCCCGGGTATACATGTCAGTTTTCAGTGGTACTGATTTCGAATCTGACCTTCAAAGTTTCGAGTGAGGAGTCGGGTTTTTCGAGTAAAATTAGAATTTAAAACATGGAATTTTAAAATTAAATGTCAGAATCAGGCTTTTAATGTTATTGTTTGAAATTTTGTATGTCAGATTTGGAATCAGCGTAGTTGATAACCACTATTTACGCGGATAGCTGATAATTAAATAAACCAAATTTTCAACTCATAGTATCGAGCCCAGCGTTGCTTCATTTACCAGATCGGACGGCGTATCGTGTTTCCCAGTTTACACAGCAGTACTCTCTCACAACATGTGTATGATGACGGCAGTTTTCGACGAAGACGATGTTTTCGCGTACAGTCAGTTTTCGCAAAATCAACGCTATGAATGCGACGAATGCGACGATCCCGGGACGACCGATGATGGATCGAGCAAGGCAGTCACCTATTCATAGAATAAGTGCATCGCAGCATCTGTATGGTGGTTCAGGCCGTATTGAAAAATACAGAAAAAGTTTGTCTAAAGAAGAAAAAGAAGAAGAAAAGCGTAAAACCCGAGAAAGCGTAGCAGCTTTAAGAAGAATAAGGAAAGAAAAAAAGTCCTGTGGAATAATTAAAGATAAAAAATGGAATTATACAACTCGAACGGTGTCAAAAAAATAGACGAAATAATTCTTAGCGACGATGACACCAAAGAATGTAAGTTACCCAGAGAGAATTGGGGATTATCTCTTTCGGTACTAATGCATTTAATCAATGATGATAGTGCGTGGATGAACGATGACACATTATGTGCGGTTCTTAATGTCCTTGGAAATGTTAGCTCGCGGTTAACGTTTTAGTATTGTCACCACTTTATGTGTGAGTGCAGGATAATATCTTTCAACAGAAACTTTTACAAAGGCTATTTAAATACATTTGCTATCGCTTGAATTCCTATTCATTTGCATCAGAATCATTGGACGCAATTGGCATTTTTAATAGAACAGAAAATGTTATTCTTTACTATGATTCTTTTTTGGAGTACCCATGTAATAAACCGCCTACTCAAGCGGATAATTTGTTTCAATCTGCAGTCAATGACTTGATTAGAGGCGAATGTGGAAATCCACAAATAATTTGCGTGAATGCAGACAATTTAAATGTCCAACGCGATTCATATAATTGTGGTTTTTACGCATGCTTACATGCTGAAGCGTATTTAATGAATACATGGTATAACAAAAATACCTAACATTGAAATAAGGATAGAACGACGTGGAATATTTTCTATCCTTAGAAATCTTGCTCATGAATCATGCGACTATGGTATACGTTCACAAAATGAAATTATGGAAATTGAAGATTCGATTGGTTCAAAAAAATTGCCTCTGACTCCTGCTGAAAGACAGTGTAAAAGGAGATCAAAAATAACTGACGAAGAGAAAGTATTAGAACAAAAATTTAAGCGTCAAAGTATAACACTGAAATCAGAAACGATCCTGAATTCCGGGAAAAAGAGAATATAAAACCAATCGGCAGAGAATTTCCGAAATCAGAAATTTCACATGGTGCAACCCGGAAACTGCTTATGATCAAAGAAAATAAAAATAAGCAGGCTAAACGTATTCTGCATACTTCGGATTCCTTAGCCGTAATGGCCATCACACGTGAAAAAACGTAAGCAGTAACAGTAGGGATTGACCAATCAAAAAACCTGTTTAAGCATAATTCCGTAAGAATGATATTTCTGATTGGTCAATCCTTACTGTTACTGCTTAAGTTTTTTCACGTGTGATGGCCTTAATTGACACATGTAAAGGCCACGAATCGCCACACTAGTCAGATGTTAAACAGCTATTGCTACATTTTATTTGTTTTTACAGATACAGATAAATTTTTACATTTAGATTCAATACGTTTTTATTTATCCCTCTCAGATTTTTAATATATTATTTGGTATCAAAAATTGCTGTATCAAAAGCATATGAAATTCTACTGGGAATACTACCCAGACAACAGATAATATTGGTAAATATCGTTAGGATATTCAAAAATTTCTGAAAATATTTAGAATATCTGTATGAAATTGCCAGTATATTTATGATCAGATATTAAACAAAAAATATTTGTTAATATTTCAGAGATGTGCTTTGAATACCCGAGAATTTTGCCTAGGCAATAAAAAAAGTTAAAATGTATTGAATCTAAATGTATCTGTATCTGTAAAAACAAATAAAATTTTGCAACGTTCTATTTATAATTGTGAGTACAACGTTGTGTATAGGTCTTTATTTTCTTCATGGGATTTTACTTGTCTTTACTGGTACATATAAAATTCGATAAATCCCTATTCGTCCTTCTTAAATTTTTCTATCTGGAAATAAATATTTATATATAGGGTGGGGCAGAATGAGCCTGATTTTAAGGGTTAATTGTAAGAGAACGGTTCGAGATACATAAAAAAGGTTTGTATTGCTCAAAAGTACATATAATGCCGTTTTTTTTTCATTATTTTTTGAAAATGATATCGTCCAAGTGGCGGCTTTGGCGAGCAATGCACATATTGAGCCTTTCGAAGAAGTTTTCGGTCACTCTTCCGAGCATATCTTTCGAAATTCCAACGATGACGTCCTCAATCGCCTCCTTCAGATCTTCAAGGGTTCGAGGTCGAACTTTGTACACCTCAGCTTTGACGTATGCCTACAGAAAAAAGTCACACGGTGTCAAATCGGGGGAGCAAGAGGGGGCCATAGTAGATAAGCTAGGCGGGTTCTGCGCCACCCACGTGACCAAAAATGGCGGGAAATTTGAATTTTGCGGAAGTGCGCATGCGCCGTGGCGGGAAATTTGAATTCGCGCATCACGTGACCTAACGGAGCTCTGCCATTGGTCGAACCCCCACTCCTCGATCCCCGCCAGGTGGCGCCACTGTCGGTGGTGGTCAACGCCAGGTGTCGCCACCGTAGGCGGCGGCCATTTTGAATTTTGCGGACGTGCGCATGCGTCGTGGCGGGAAATTTGAATTCGCGCATCATGATTGGTCGAACCCCCACTGAAATTTAAATTCGCGCATCATGATTGGTCGAACCCCCACTCCTCGACTCCCACCGTCAATGCCAGGTGGCACCACTGTCGATAGTAGTCAACGCTAGGTGTCGCCACCGTAGGCGGCGGTCATTTACTTCGACGGAGCTCAGCCATTGGTCGAACCCCCACTCCCCGACCTGAGCCATCGGTCAAGGTCAACGCCACCATCCCACTTGAACAGCCTTATCGCGTGCAGGTTTCGACTTGTTCCGAGCAATCTTGCTACGCAGTTTACCTGAGTACACCGATGATGTTCCTGGATTTGCGATGACGTCATACCTTATCGCGTCGCTACTGCGCAGTTGACAGACCTTGGAATGCATATAGGTTCAGACTTGCTCCGCGCTACTGTACAGTTTCGACCGATCCGCGCGTGTCACATTCCTGAGCGATGACGTCATACCTTATCGCGTCGCTACTGCGCAGTTGACCAGCCTTGGAATGCATGCAGGTTCGCGCTTGCTCCGCGCTACTGCACAGTTTCGACTGAGCCGAGCGTGTCACATTTCTGAGTGATGACGTTATACCTTGTCGCATCGCTACTGCGCAGTTGATTGGCCTTGGAATGCATGCAGGTTCAGACTTGTTCCGCGCTACTGCACAGTTTCGACCGATCCGCACGTGTCACATTCCTGAGCGATGACGTCACACTTTATCGCATCGCTACTGCACAGTTGACTGACCTTGAAATGCGTGCAGGTTCAGACTTGCTCCACGCTACTGTACAGTTTCGGTCGATCCGCGCGCGTCACATTCCTGAGCGATGACGTCATGCCTTATTGCGTCGCTACTGCGCAGTTGACCGGCCTTGGAATGCGTGCAGGTTCGGACTTGCTCCGCGCTACTGCGCAGTTTCGACCGATCCGCGCGCGTTACATTCCTGAGCGATGACGTCATAGCTTCTCGACAGGCATGAACCAGTTTACTTCCCCCACCTCGCCCCCACCACAACGTCTTTGCTTAAATACCGCGCGTCACCGCGGGCACGCCATTAGTCACATCGCGCTCTCGAAACGACAACATGTCTTTCGATCAGTGCCAGAATATTGTGAACATCCATCGACAGGCTTTCGAGCTGATCGATCGCAAAAGAGTTGATCCCATCGAGATCACGCAATGGATCCGACGTGGGACCGAGAGTTTACGTCTACGCGGACGATTGATGCGCCGAGAGGGGGCATCGGTCTCCGCCAAACAACGACACCTGGCCTCCATTCGACAGGTGAAAAGTTATAATCGAAAACTCAAGAGCTTGCTCGTGAGAGGTGGACGTCTTGGTCAACGTGAACAGAGACGCGTCTCGTGGGAGGATCTCCAGTCGGCGTTCGACGGGCGCATCCGCACCGGGATAATCTTAAACCTGCGAAATCTGGATCCCGCCACCTTCCTACAGGACGCCCAAGCCCTCTTCACACTGCGCATCAAGAACGCGCTCAAGAGGGAGAACGCCTTGAAGGTGAATGCTGTACTGGAGGGCGAGTACAGCATCTTCAAGAATGACGAATAGAGCATCGAACTGAAGACCTTCGCCACGAAGAACGCCCCAATCCTGCAGACCACTGATTTGAAGCAGTGGTTTGTCGAGAATGTGCGAGACACCATTCTCCGGCAAATGGAGGAATTGCAGGAGCGGGACTCGGGTTGGACGTTGCGAGTCGTCATCAACTTGACTGTCAACGTGAACCGGTACAACCCAATGAGAGGGAGCTCCTACCTGGAACTTCCAATTTGTCAGGATAAAGAAAGCATGCGTCAACGTGCAGAACACCGACGACCAGTGTTTTAAGTGGGCACTCCTTTCTGCACTACATCCCATTGATCGGCGAGATAATCCCAAACGTGTGTCAAAGTACAAGCCGTACAAAAACGAATTAAACTTTGCGGGCATAGACTTCCCAGTGACGCCGAGAGAGGTCCCGAAGTTTGAGAAGCAGAATGAGCTCTAAGTAAACATCTACATTCTGCTGAAACGCAAAGAAAAATTTTCGGTCGCACCCATCCACGTCACCTCGCACAAGAAGCCCAAACATGTGAATCTCCTCATGATTCAAGATCGATACGTCTCGTCGAGGAATCGAATGAGGAGGAGGTGAACGAGGATGATGAAACTCACACCATCTACCACTACGTGTGGATAAAGGACCTCTCTCGGTTGGTCAGCGCACAACTCTCAAGAACGAAGGTGAAGAAGTACATCTGTGATCACTGCCTGCACTACTTCCGCAGTAACGAAAAGCTGGAAGCCCACGAAGTCGACTGCGTCCAGGTGAATCGGTGTAAGGTCAAGATGCCTGCACCGATGCACAGCACCTTGAAGTTTAAGAACTTTAACTTCAAGGAAAGGGTGCCGTTTGCCGTCTACGCAGACTTCGAGTGTCTCCTGAAGAACGTCGACCAGCAGCAGACGAGCAAAACGAGAGTTTGTCAAGTCCACGAACCGTTCAGCGTGGGTTACTACGTGAGGTGTAGCTACGACCACACGCTGTCCCGCTATAACAGCTTTCGGGGCCCGAAACCCGCTGAATGGTTCGCGCGTGAACTTTCTGATCTGGTCGAGCAGGTCGAAGGAGTCCTCGAGCACACCGTACCCATGGAACCGCTCACGGAGGAACAGGAGAGGGCTTTCCACATCGCCGAGAAGTGTCACATTTACGAGAAGCCGCTGATGGATGTGAAGAGAGTTCGGGACCACTGCCATCTCACCGGCAGATACAGGGGTGCAGCGCACGAGGACTGTAACCTGAATTATCAGGATTCGCGCACCATTCCCGTAGTCTTCCACAATCTCAGCGGCTACGACAGCCACCTCATCATCAAGGAGATATCCACCTGCTTCGATGGCCGGATCGACCTCTTGCCCTTGAACATGGAGCGATACGTCTCGTTCACGAAACATCTAAAGGGCAGCGACATCGCTCTTCGGTTCATCGACTCCTTCCGCTTCATGGCATCGTCGCTGGAGAAGTTGGCGTCTTACCTCGCGGAGGCGCCGATCACCAAGAGCGAGTTCCCGCAGATCCAGACCGAACAGTTCGAATTGTTGAGGCGGAAAGGTGTCTTCCCCTACGAGTTTTTCGACGTGTGGGCCAAGCTGGACGTCACGGAGTTGCCGACCCAGCAACAATTTCACAGCCGTCTCAACGGCTGCGGCATCTCCGACGAGGACTACGAACATGCCCAGAGGGTCTGGCGTGAGTTCAACGTGGGAACTCTGGGCGAGTACGCGGACCTCTACCTCAAGACCGATGTCCTGCTGCTGGCCGACGTTTTCGAAAACTTTCGTGACAACTGCATCGAAGCGTACGGTTTGGATCCAGCCCATTACTACACCACACCCGATCTCACATGGGACGCCATGTTGAAGTACACCGCAATCGAGCTGCAACTGCTCACCGACATCGATATGCTCATGTTCGTCGAACGGGGCATCCGAGGCGGTGTTAGTCAGTGCAGCAACCGTTACGCCCGAGCCAACAACGCGTACATGAGGGACTACAATCCCGATGAGGAGACGAAGTACCTCATGTACTATGACGTGAACAATTTGTACGGATGGGCGATGACGCAACATCTCCTATACGGTGGCTTCGAGTGGGTGGAGAACCTCGCCGGTGACTTCCAGTGGAATGTGTCCGACGACTCGCCCATCGGATACATACTTGAGGTGGACTTGGACTATCCTGAAGCCATCCACGACATCCACCGAGACCTGCCGCTGTGTCCCGAGCAGATGAAGCCACCAGGCTCGAAAGAGCCCAAGCTTCTGACGACGTTGTACTCGAAATCACGTTACATTATCCACTACCGCAACCTCAGGCAAGCTCTTGAGCACGGTCTACGGCTCACCAACATCCACAGAGCCCTTAAATTCGACCAGTCACCGTGGCTCAAGAGCTACATAGACTTAAACAGCGGTATGAGGAAACGAGCCCGCAATGAGTTTGAGAAGAACTTGTTCAAACTCATGAACAATGCGGTGTTCGGTAAGACGATGGAGAACGTGCGCAAAGGTGTTGACGTCAAACTCGTAAACAAGTGGAAGGGCAGGTACGGTGCTGAAGCACTCATCGCCAAACCCAACTTCCACAACCGAGTCGTTTTCGCAGAAAACCTCGTAGCCGTGCAACTCAACAAGATCGAGGTTTTGCTGAATAAGCCGATCTACGTGGGGTTCTGCGTACTCGACTTGTCGAAAACTTGTGTTTACGAGTTTCACTACGACTTCATGATGCCGACCTTCAAGAGCAATTGCAAGCTGCTCTACACGGACACCGACAGCCTCATCTACGAAGTGCGAGGAGGGGACGTCTACGACGTGATGAAGCGACACATTGGGCACTTCGACACGTCCGACTACCCCACCGAGAACGCCTTCGAGATGCCGCTGGTGAACAAGAAGGTGGTCGGCCTCATGAAGGACGAGTGCAACGGCCAGATCATGACGGAATTCGTCGGACTTCGCAGTAAAATGTACAGTGTGCGGGTCAACGGCGAGGACCGCATGAAGAAGGCCAAGGGCGTCAAGTCGTCGGTGCTCGCGAGAACCATAGATTTCGAGGACTACGTCGCCTGCTTGAGGCAAAATACCACACAGTATCGCTCGCAGTACATCTTTCGATCGAGGCTACACGAAGTACAGACTGTGCAGCAGACCAAACTCGCACTAAGTCCGTACGACGATAAGAGGTGCCTGCAGCCCGACACCACGGACACTCTGCCCTGGGGGCACTGCAGAATAACTGATGTAAATATGGATGTGGATGAGTAAATGAGTGTGTATATGGAATAGGATTACGACTGTAAATATAGGTAGGATTACAAATGTAAATATAGGTGTGTGTGTGTGTGTGATAGGATTACGACTGTAAATATAGGTAGGGTTACAAATGTAAATATAGGTGTGCGTGCGTGTGGATATAAATATAGGTGTGGATATACTTAAGTAAAACTAAGCGACATTACGAGAGAAAGAGCCCTCAAGTACCGCAGCACTAAAGACTTCCAATCGATTGCTCTACTCCATTCGAAGATTCTCCCCATATTTGCCAGGAGAGTGACGCGTGTCGCCTCTCACCCCTATAAATGAATATAAACGTGGATTTGTGTGTGGAGGGATAAACGAATCATTTATTTGTCCAACTGTTGCGTGAATCATTGAAACCCAACCACTTTACAAATAGTCTATTTCCGCGTGTAGTGTATGAGTGGCCGAGCGGGGCAGCACTGGAGAGAGAGAGCTAAGATGGCGGAGCGGGTAGAGTAGGACGATTGTACAGAGGAAGAGAATAAAGATTGTTAGCTCACGACAGTAGCCGAGCGTGCATTTTACATTGGCGACGAGGTGAAAAAAAAAATCGTGATTATAGCCAGTGAGCGAAAAGTGAATCTGAGCAAGGGAAAGAGGAGAGAAAAGAAGCTGAAACGACCGTTGCGACACGAGAGCCGTTGTGCCACGTGGGAAATTAGAGCGGATCAGTAGAGCCGTTGACGCTAACCGTGGATTCCAGGGAATTAGAAAAGACAGACGACGAAATGGGGGACGGGGACTCCAAGAGAATTCCAAATTTTAACCCGAACGAAGATCAGTCAGGAGTTTCTCAAAGATGGGAAAGATGGGTGCGTGGTTTCGAATTGCTGGTGACCAGTAAAGGCATCACAGACAAAGAAAAGACAAAAGCGATGATGCTACACTACGGTGGATTCGAGCTGCAGGACGTGTTTTATTCAATCCCGGGAGCAGACACAATCGAGGAGGGTGAAGATGCGTATGAGAAAACGAAAACGGCGTTGACAAATTATTTCAAACCTAGACTGAACATAACCTTCGAGAGACACGTGTTTCGCTCGATGGCTCAAACACCGACGGAATCGATGGGACAATATGTGACACGGCTAAGACAACAGGCCAAATATTGTTCGTTTGCATCAGACGACACAGAAATTAGAGACCAAATAATCGAGAAGTGTCATCAATCGAAAATAAGGAAACGTGCCCTCGAAATAGAAGCAGCAACGTTGGAAGACATCATGAAAATCGCAAGAGCGATTGAAGCAACATCTGCGCAAGTCAAGCAGATGGAAGGAGAAACAGTGGCCAAAATTTCAACAAGAAACGGTCTGCAGAACAATAAAAATAAAGAAGAGATCCAATGCCATCGGTGCGGATTCAAGGGGCATTTGCAGTCAGATGAAAAGTGTCCAGCAAAAGGGAAAACCTGTAACAAGTGCAATAAGACGGGCCATTTTGCAAAAATGTGCAAAACAAGATACACAGAAGAAACCGGAAGCAGTCGTGAGGGTCATGGGTCAAAGAGAGAAGCAGAGCGACAGCCCAGCAGATTGCAGCGGAGACAACACAGCACGGTGAGAGAAGTCGACGACGCGGAAGAAGAGGACCAATACGCGTTTGGAATATCAGTAGATGCAATAAGGGATGAAAGGCTTGTAACAGCAATAGTAGGTAAAGTGCCAGTCAGGTTTGTAGTTGATTCAGGCGCGTCATGCAACATTGTCGACGAGGAAACGTGGAAAGAGTGCAAAAGGAAAAAAATAGTCTGTGAGTCAACCAAAGGATCTAGGAAAAAAGTATTCGCGTACGGACAAAAGGAGCAATTAAAATTACTCGGAGAGTTTTCTTGTAAAGTAACCATCGGCAAGAAAGAAGTTAGGGCAAAATTTTTAGTACTAGCTGGAAAAGGAAAACCATTATTGGGTTACGAAACAGCTTTCGATCTGGGAGTATTGAAGATTGGGCGTGACTTACAAATTAATAATTTAAAGAGCGTAGAGTCAAGAAAGGAATTATTCAGTGGAATTGGGAAATTGAAAAACGTTAAACTGAAATTAAACATAGACCCAAACCACCCACCAGTTGCGCAACCATTGAGGAGAACACCTCTCTCATTACAAGAAAAACTAAAAAAGGCAGTCAAGGATTTAATTCAATTAGATATTGTTGAAGAAGTAGAAGGTCCAACTCCGTGGGTTTCACCAGTAGTACCGATAGAAAAAAAAACGGAAGTCTGAGAGTTTGTGTCGACATGAGAGTGGCGAATAAAGCAATAATTAGGGAGAGATATCCACTTCCGGTATGGGAAGAGTTGATAATTAAAGTCAGAGGGGCCATACTATTCAGCACGCTGGATGCAAATAATGCGTATTATCAGATAGAACTGGAGGAACCTTCTCGATCGATTACGACATTTGGCACCTGCTTCGGTACATTCAGATTTAAAAGATTGTTTTTCGGGGTTAATAGCGCGCCGGAGAAATTTCAGCAGCTAATGGTCGAACTATTGAAAGGTTTAAAAGGAGTAATAAATTTTTTTGACGATTTTTTAGTTTTCGGAGAGACAGAAGCTCAACACGCAGAACGACTAGAAGCAGTCTTACAGAGATTAGAGGAAAATGGAATGACTTTAAACAAAGAGAAATGCCGTTTCCAACAAAAAGAAGTAACCTTTTTGGGATTCAAACTGTCAGGAGAGGGAGTTCGGCCAACAGAGTCAAAAGTAGAAGCAGTAAAGAATTTTAGACTACCTAACTCAGCGGAGGAAGTTCGAAGTTTTCTAGGCCTTGTAAATTTCAACGGGCATTTTATACCGGAACTAGCGACAATAAGCGAACCCCTAAGACGATTAACGCGCAAGTCAACAAAATTCATGTGGGGGGAAGAAGAAGAATTAGCTTTTAAGGAATTAAAAAAGAGACTAGCGTCCGCTGAGACACTCGGAATATTCAACAAAGACGCGAAAACCAGAGTAATAGCAGATGCAAGCCCAGTAGGCCTGGGAGCAGTTTTGACACAGCTGGGACTTACGGGTTGGAGAATTATCTGCTATGGCAATCACGGCCTATCAGACTGTGAACGTAGATATTCACAAACAGAAAAAGAAGCACTGGCCTTGGTTTGGGCATGTGAAAGATTTCATTATTGGATTTACGGTAGAGAATTCGAATTAGTGACCGATCACAAAGCGTTAGAATGTATCTTTGGCACCAGATCAAAACCGTGCGCACGAATTGAACGATGGGTTCTGAGACTACAAGATTATAATTATAAAGTTAAGTACGAAAAAGGGACATCAAACATTGCGGACCCATTGTCGAGATTATTGGAAAAGGAAGGAAAGTCTGTCAATGATTCCGTAATGGTTGAACATCATATCAACGCGGTAATAACGGAAGGAATTCCTCGAGCTCTAAGTCGGGAAATAATAGAAGGAGAATCCTCGAAAGACCCAGTATTAATAGGAGTAAGGAGAGCATTGAAGTCGGATAACTGGTCGACCTTAACGAGTTCGAAATTCAGGATATTAAAAGATGAACTTTGCATTTATGGTGATATAGTTTTGAGAGGGACTAGAATTGTAATACCAAAGAGCCTTCAAAGTAGAGTTTTAAGTCTAGCACACGAAGGCCACCCAGGAATAGTTGCAATGAAAGCGAGGTTAAGATCCAAAGTTTGGTGGGACGTTATTGATAAAGACGCGGAAAACTATGTCAAAACATGTAAAGGCTGCCAATTAGTACAGAAATCAGTCTTAGTAAACCCGATATCACGTAACTGCTTACCTCAAGGCCGTTGGGAAAGTCTAGCTATGGACTTGCTAGGTCCTATGCCATCGGGCGATGAAATCCTAGTTCTAGTCGATTATTATTCGAGATTCTATGAGGTCGAAATTATGAGAACCACGACTGCGTCCCAAGTAATTGCGAGATTGGATGTAATTTTTGCACGATTCGGATATCCAAACATAATTGTATGCGATAATGGACCACCGTTTAACAGTAAGGAATTAGCAAACTATGCGGAAATAAAAGGATTTAAAATAGCGCATTCAATACCATTCTGGCCTCAAGGCAATGGGGAAGTTGAGCGGCAAAACAGAAGTATATTGAAACGCCTAAAAATTGCCCACTCAGAAAAGAAAGACTGGAAGGTAGAACTGTACGATTATCTGTTAATGTATCGATCGACGCCACACTCAGTGACGGGTAAAACTCCTTCAGAGCTGTTATTCAATAGGAACATTAAATGTAAATTGCCAGTGATATCCACACACTTTGAGTTAGACGAAGAGGTTCGAGAAAGAGATGCGTGGCATAAATTAAAGGGCAAAGATTATTTCGATTCCAAAAACAAAGCCAAAGAATCAGACGTAAGCCCGGGAGACGCTGTACTAGTCAGACAAACGAGACAAGATAAGTTAAGCACGGAATATAATCCGACTACATTTAATGTAACGGATAGACACAACAACACAGTCACTATCACATCACCACAGGGTGCGTCGTACAAGAGAAATGTTAGCCAAGTAAAGAAGTTTGTTGACGATCAAACAGACCAGGATAGGAGTTTAAACACAACCGAAAAGACAGCTGGGGAGGAAAGCCCAAATCAACCAATTAGTATTAACAGCCCTTTACGTCCTAGCGTTAATGCTGAGCCTAGACGAAGTAACCGAGAGCGAAGGGTTCCAGAGCGCTTTAAGGATTTCATTATGCCTAAGGAAAATAGCAAGTAAGCAATTCAAATTGTTAAGAGAAGACGGATGTAGTGTATGAGTGGCCGAGCGGGGCAGCACTGGAGAGAGAGAGCTAAGATGGCGGAGCGGGTAGAGTAGGACGATTGTACAGAGGAAGAGAATAAAGATTGTTAGCTCACGACAGTAGCCGAGCGTGCATTTTACACCGCGTCTCTTGAGCACCCGCTCCGCGAGGTAGATGTCAGGATGTTTGACCGTGGTGAGTTCCTCGTCCGAATACGTCGATGCGCTCATGGTGGTACTGACGAAGAGACATCGTGCGATCCCACTAATAAATGATGTTGGCTTCACGCAATTCCTCGATGATGGATATGATCTCGTTGGAGTGACCAGAGTTACCGGCAGCCTGAGACGCCAGCAGCAGACGAAGGCGATCCACGAGTTCGTTGGGATCATCCCAGTACGTGTAATCCACACGTTTGCCACTCTCGGCGACCATGTATCGTGGCAGTCTCGCTCCTCCGCGTTTCGGCGACTCAGCGTGGTAACCGATAGCTCTCGCGATAATGCTGTTGAACTTGATGCTCTTGCTATCGCGTATCAGTCCACTCTCGGTATAATACTTTCTGTGCGCATTCGTGGCGAGGATGATTTTTCCATAATTGTTCAGATCATCCCGACTCCCGAGGGTCTCGTCGGGCGTCTTTTTGAGCAGTAACTCGATCAGACCTCTGGTGTTCGGATAAACTACGTCACCCACGCGAATGAGATTACGTTCGAAGACTATCGGAGAATTGCCAATCATCAACCGCCCTCCGGGTAGCTCGCGCACACCGTAAATCGCGTGTCCTGATTTTTCTTTTCCAGCTTCCTCAAGTACTCCTTCCCCAAGTCTTCCTCTTCATCCTCCATCACCTCCTCCTCCTCCTCCTCCTCCTCCTCCTCCTCCTCCTCCTCTCCCTCCACTTCCTCCTCCTCAACGTCACCCGTTATCGTCCGGAAGGATGCATCGTCTTCCTCCGACAGCGGCTCCTCCTTCTCCTGCTTCGGTTCAGTCTTAACGGGTGCCACGGACCGAACCAATTTCTCCAGGGGAGTCACCATAGGTTTGAAGACTTCACTCATCACGCGCTCGGTCCTCTCTCTGCCCATTTTTATCATTCGATGCTTTCGTCGAATCGCCTCGCTGGCTTTCACGATTTGACGTAAGACATCCTTCTCCTTACGTATCTCACTGTGCATGTTGACGCGATCGGATGCAAGAGTCAACTGATCAACACTTCAACAATCACTGCACATTTATCAGGTTCACGAAGCAGTCAAAACCCCTTTTGATCTATTTCCGCATCTCTTGAGCACCCGCTCCACGAGGTAGACGTCGGGATGTTTGACCGCGGCGAGTTCTTCCTCGTGGAGAACATCAGAGATACATCTGGGGTGTATCCTCAAAGATATATCTGGAGTGTATCCTCAGAGATACATCTGGGGTGTATGCTCAGATACATCTGGGGTGTATCCTCAGAGACATCTGGGGTGTATCCTCAGAGATACATCTGGGGTGTATCCTCAGATACATCTGGAGTGTATCCTCAGAGATACATCTGGGGTGTATCCTCAGAGATACAACTGCGGTGTATCCTCAGAGATACATCTGCGGTGTATCCTCAGAGATACATCTGCGGTGTATCCTCAGAGATACATCTGCGGTGTATCCTCAGAGATACATCTGCGGTGTATCCTCAGAGATACACCTGGGGTGTATCCTCAGAGATACATTTGGGGTGTGTCCAGAGAGATACATCTGCGGTGTATCCTCAGAGATATATCTGGGGTGTATCCTCAGAGATACATCTGGGGTGTATCCTCAGAGATACATCTGGGGTGTGTCCTCAGAGATACATCTGGGGTGTATCCTCAGAGATACATCTAGGGTGTATCCTCAGAAATATATCTTCGGTGTATCCTCAGAGATACATCTTGGGTGTATCCTCAGAGATACATCTTAAAATTTTGATTTAAATCCAGGGTGTAACTGAATGATCAATCTATATAAACGCGCAACTTATAGCCCTCGCACCAGTCATGACAGAACTACGATTCGACCAACAGTACGAGGCTGCCCGTGGTGAACTTTGATGAGCTCACGCAACGGAGTGTCGAGAAGAAGCGGCACGGCGATTTGCTGCTAAATAGCGTGCGGGCAGTGTTTTGCGGACCGTCTAATTGCGGCAAGACGAACGCGCTGCTCACCCTCGTGACGCATCCCGATGGACTGAGATTCGAGAACGTGTACGTCTACTCGAAATCGCTCAATCAGCCCAAGTACAGGTTCCTGGAAAAAGTGCTCGGTTCGGTGGACAGTGTCGAGTATCTTGCTTTCAACGAGCACGAGCAGGTGATGTCGCCGGAAGAGACACGTCCAAACTCGATAATGATCTTCGATGACATCGCTTGCGAGAATCAAGACAATATCAGAGCCTTTTTCTGCATGGGTCGACACAGGGATGTCGACTGCTTCTACCTCTGTCGGACGTACGCTCGTATTCCCAAACACCTGGTGCGCGATAACGTCAACCTGCTGGTGCTCTTCCGGCAGGATGACATGAATCTCCGACACGTTTACGACGATCACGTGAACACGGACATGCCTTACGCGAAGTTCAAGGACATATGCTCTGCTTGCTGGAATGCCGACAAGTACGGATTCGTTGTCATCGACAAGGACCGGGAGCTCAACGAGGGCAGATACAGGAGGGGTTTCGACTGCTTCGTGAACCTGACAAATGCGATTGTATCAAGACCCGAAAATGACTGCAGTCTTGATAAGTTAGACCATTTTCCCATATATGGACAAAAAGGTAGATGTAGACACTGCAAATCAGGTCAGACACAAGTATTTTGCAGAAAATGCAATGTAAGACTATGTTTTGCACTTAGCAGAAACTGCTTTGCGGATTTTCATACTATATTCTCATAAAATTTAAAGAGTTTATTGAGACTAATAAGAAATGTATAAGATGAAATGCCCATCCATTGAACGGTTTTTGAGATATTTCCGCTCAAAATCGTCGATGTCGCATACATCACCGGGTGCCGAGAGGCAGAGGCGGTCCACGCCTATGATCACGGATTGCATTTATTGTCAAAAAGGCTAATTTTTTTAGCAATAAAGGTAAAAGAATAAAATGTTGGCTCATTATTTAAACTACGATTCCCCGATGATAGAATAGTTAACGGAAGAAAAAGAAGAAGAAATGCTTTACTACGTAGCAGCAAGTCCGAACCTGCACGCATGACGTCACCATGATTCCGATAACATCCTCTTATTTAAGCAAAGACGTTGTGGTTGTAGAGGTGAGGTGGTGGGGGTAAATGGGTTCGTGCCTGTCGAGAAGCTATGACGTCATCGCTCAGGAATGTGACGCGCGCGGATCGGTCGAAACTGTACAATAGCGCGGAGCAAGTCTGAACCTATATGCATTCCAAAGTCTGTCAACTGCGCAGTAGCGACGTGATAAGGTATGACGTCATCGCCAATCCAGGAACATCATCGTGGTAAACTGCGTAGCAAGATTGCTCGGAACAAGTCGAAACCTGCACGCGATAAGGCTGTTCGAGTGGGATGGTGGCGTTGACCTTGACCGATGGCTCAGGTCGGGGAGTGGGGGTTCGACCAATGGCTGAGCTCCGTCGGAGTAAATGGCCGCCGCCTACGGTGGCGACACTTAGCGTTGACTATCGACAGTGGCGCCACCTGGCATTGACGGTGGGAGTCGAGGAGTGGGGGTTCAACCAATCATGATGCGCGAATTCAAATTTCAGTGGGGGTTCGACCAATCATGATGCACGAATTCAAATTTCCCGCCACGGCGCATGCGCACTTCCGCAAAATTCAAATTTCCCGCCATTTTTGGTCACGTGGGTGACGCAGAACCCGCCTAGCTTATCTACTGGCCATGTAATATCCCCCCGCAAAGAGATCAGGCGACCAGGAAAGAGCTCTTGCAAAATTTCGCGTGAACGAAGGGTAGTATGGGCCGTGGCTACATCTTGTTGAAACCAGAAGGCTTCTGTGTCGTGTTCCTCGCCATACTCTTTCATTTTGGGACGCAAAAAGCCCTCTGCGTCGCCACAACGCTTTCGCCTTTTTTGAAGAACGTCTCCACAACAAAGCCCCGTTGCTCACCCGACCACGGCATGGTGACTACTGAAAATGGTATTGTTCCCCCCACCTAACGGCACCATCCCCATTCTTCTATTCGGTCGGAGGGCCCTTTAGTGATTTTTTGAAACTAGGGAGCTCATTCTGCTCCACCCTGTCCAATAGAATCATATATCCAGTTATATTTGATCATATATGATTATATTATATAAATATTTTTTTCCGAATAGAAAAATTTAAGAAGGACGAATAGGGATTTACCGAATTTTATATGTACCCGTAAAGACAAATAAAATCCCATAAAGAAAATAAAGACCTGTACACGCCGTTCTACTCGTAATTACTAATGGAACGTTGCAAAATTTTATTTGTTTATACAGATACAGATACATTTTTACATTTAGATCCATACTTTTTTTTATTGCCTAGGCAAAATTCTCGAGTATTCAAAGAACATCTCTGAAATATTCACAAATATTTTCTGTTTAATATCTGAAAATAAATCTGTGGTACTAAGTTAAAACCCGATATGTCAAGAAAGTTGATTTTTCAGGAGACGCTTCAAACCACCGACCAATTCAATGGATAGTGTTGGAATTATGAACTAGAAACTAGAAAATGTTTGAGGCAAAAATCAATCGGTGTTTAGAGTGTGCAGAAGGGGGGTCTGGTGTGTATCGCTCGAGAGGGTTCCTTGGGGCGAGAATACCAATGTTTATGTTTTGTGGCGACGCAGTGTCGCGCCTCCGCTAGGAAAACCAAAGAAAGGAACCACTCATCAGCGGTCCAGATCATGATCCCTATATGCCCTTTTTAGTCAGTCTTTTCAAGGAAGTCTTTAAGCGCGGATGTGTCTTCCGCGCGTAGTCGAAATAAAAGAATTCAGTTCACTTATAATTGGTGTTTTAATTATTGAAAATACCCCATTTCCAATAGGTTATGAGCCCAGGACTTTAGTTTGTGTTAAGTGTAAAATTAGTTTCTGATTGACATTTTGAATGCCTCAGTGTCGGTGTATTTTTAATAAGTGAAAATGGAAGGACCAAGGAACAATAAAGATAATATTCCATTATTTAACGGACATCAATACAGTGCATGGAGACATAGAATTTGTAATTTGTTGCGTCAACACTTTGTGATAAAAGTAATTGAAGATCAACCTCCTGAATTGATAAACGATGAGTGGAAAAAGGCAGAAATTACTGCTAGGTGTTTAGTGATGCAGTGTACAAAAGGCAAAGTAATACCACTGAACTTTCTGTGCGACATAAATTGGGAAATTTAAAATTGGAGAGTGGTAAAACATTAAGAGAATATTTTGATGTGTTTGATGATTTGATTGATGAATTATCATCATCAGGTGTGTCAGTTGATGAAGGACAAAAGGTAGCTTATTTGTTAAGTAGTCTTCCAGAAGAGTACAGTATAACGAAGAAAATAATTCAAGCAACGCCAAGGGAAAATGCTACGTTGGATTTAGCAAAAGAACAATTACTAGACTGTGAGTTAGAATTGAAGAAAGAAAAAGGTGATACAAGTGCGAAAGTGTTGCAAGTGGAAAGTCAAAGAGGAAATTATAAGAGACGCCAAAATTTCTATGGTGGAAAACAAAAGAATTTTCGTAATGGCTTTAATAAATTTAATCCCATGCACAAAGGTTTTAAAGGGAATTATTTTTTCTGTGGTAAATCGGGACATACAAAGTCTGAGTGTAGATACTTTCTAAAAACTCAAAAACGAGAGAAGAATAGAAGGGGACAACAGCGCAGTAAGGAGACACCGGAGCGAGAGAGACAGCGAACTCGGAGAACAGTGCAGACCGCTCAACACATTCGGTCTAGCTCGGATGCTGACGGGTTTAGTTACATGCTTGGGAACTACCCGTACGAAGAACAGGAGAAAAATGAAATCACTTTCATTTTGGATTCCGGTGCATCTGATCACTTGATTAATCGAAGTGATTTAATTGATGGCTTCAAGGATTTGTCACCACAACTCAAAATTTCCATTGCAAAGAATGGAGAATACATCTATGCAACAAAGAAAGGAGTGCTGAACCTGGTCAGCAACAAAGGTGTTCAAGGAATATTGGAGGACGTTCTTTACTGCCCTGAGATTCCACACAACGTGATTTCAGTCACCAAGATGCGACAGGCTGGATTGAAAATTGTGTTCGGTGACAAAATACTTATAAGTAAATATGGTAGAGTCATAATGGAAGGTAAGCCTGTAAATAATTTAGTTATTATTGACTTCAAAGTCGGAACGATAACAGCAAACGGTGTTGCCCAAGTTAATGAAAAAGATAATTATGAATTATGGCATCGACGTTTAGGCCATATAGGGAAATCTAAATTTCTTTTAATGAAAACGAAGAGTCTGATAAGTGACATTAGGCTAATAGATAGAGTTATGCCAAATGACCGTCTTTGTGAGGCTTGTATATTTGGAAAACAGGCATGTTTACCTTTCGAGAAAGAAAAAGACAGAAAGCACATAAAAAGACCATTGTTTATCGTCCATTCAGATGTGGCAGGACCGATCACTCCTCCTACGGTGGAAGGTAAAAATTATTTTGTTCTGTTTGTTGATCAAAAGACCCATTATTGTGTTACATACTTGATTACGTACAAATCTGAAGTATTTACAGCATTTAAAGATTTTATTGCAAAAGCTGAAAGCCATTTCAATTTGAAAGTAGTAAATTTGTATAGTGATAATGGGCGTGAATATTTGTCAAATCAGATGAAAGAGTACTGTACAGAAAAAGGTATCAGTTACCATTTAACAGTCCCACGTACACCTCAATTGAACGGTGTCTCAGAGCGTATGGTTCAAACAATAAACAATAAGGCTAGGTCTATGATAGCCGGTGCAAAGTTGGAGCAGGTTTTCTGGGGTGATGCAGTTTTAACTGCCACATATATTTAATAAATATATCTCCAACAAAAGCTCTGAGGGAAGGTAAAACGCCATATGAAATGTGGCATGATAAGAAACCTCAAATTAAATATCTGAGGGTATTCGGTTCAACGGTTTATGTACATAAAAAGAACAGGAAATCAAAGTTTGATGAAAAATCCTGGAAAGGGATTCTTGTTGGGTACGAACCGAATGGTTACAGAGTGTGGGACGTGAAAACTGAAAAGTATGTTGTTGTGAGGGACGTCATTGTGGATGAGACTAATTTTTTGAAGTAGAGACCGATTGTAAGATCGGGACGGAATGAGGGGACCCATTCTAGGGATACCCGAATTGAAAATGAGTATCCCAACTTGGAATCAAAGTTGGAAGAGTCTCGTGAGCCTGATAATAAGAAATCAGATGACGGTCAAATAAAAGTTATATCTGATCGCGAAGATCAGGGTGGACCGAGTAAAATTGCTAAAGTAAACAATGAGCGTGAAGCAACAACAGGTGTAGAAAAATGTACAGAGGACTCTTCATCAAGTATAAATAAAACAGATGATATACCCAGGAGAAGTGATCGCATAAAAGATTTACCCCCTGTTTCATATACAGAAAATGATTTTGATGATTATATTTTATGTGCTCAGTATGTCAAATGTAAAATCCCGAAGTCGTTTGCAGAGATAAAAGAGAGCGATGATAGAACTCTTTGGGAGCAAGCTATACAGGTTGAAATAGACTCTCTGCGTGTAAATAAAACTTGGACACTAGTACCAAGGCCGGAAGGGGTAAATATCGTTGATTGTAAATGGATATTTACGATCAAAAATGATGAGTTTGGGAATCCATTAAGACACAAGGCTCGTTTGGTTGCGAGAGGATTTAGCCAAGAATACATGATTGATTATAATGAAACATTTGCTCCAGTCGCGAGAATAGCTAGTTTTCGATTCGTCATAGCCTTTGCAAATGAAAATAATTTGTTAATACATCATATGGATGTCAAAACCGCCTTTTTAAACGGTAAACTGAAAGAGGATATTTATATGAAAGTACCTGAGAGAATTAATTGTAAAAGAAATCAGGTGTGTAAATTGAATAAAGCAATTTATGGATTGAAACAAGCAGCTCGGTGCTGGTTTGAAGTTTTTGAACAAGCGCTTAAAAGGAGAGGTTTTAATAATTCTCCAGTAGACAGATGTATCTATATTCTAGATAGAGGGGACGTTTCCAAAAATATCTATGTAGTGTTATAAGATAGTAACTGCTAATATACGAATAATGAATAAATTCAAAGAGTACCTAATGAATGAATTTTCAATGGTAGATTTAAACGAAATTAAACTTTTCTTGGGAATTAAAATTACTAGAGAAACAGAAAGAATAACATTAGATCAAAGTGCTTATATTCAAACAGTTCTAGAAAAATTTCGAATGAATGAGTGTAATTCAGTAAATACACCTCTTGAGAGTAAACTCAATTTTGAAGCATTAAACTCCGATAATAAGTATGACTCACCGAGTCGAAACTTGATCGGATGTTTAATGTATATCATGATTTGCACGAGACCAGATTCGAGTGCTGCAATTATTATTTTGAGTAGATTCACCAATAAAAACAACGAAGAGCTATGGAAATGTCTGAAAAGGGTATTGAGGTATTTGAAAGGCACAACTGATTTAAAATTAACGTACACCCGAAGTAATTCGAAGCGTATTTTGTGTGCCTATGTCGATTCTGATTGGGGCAGTGACGAAACTGATACGAGAAGTACGACAGGTTATTTATTTAAAATGTATAACAATTGTACTATTTGCTGGAACACTAAAAAGCAATTATCAATAGCAGCTTCATCAACTGAGGCCGAGTATATGGCCCTTTATAAAGCAGTTAGAGAAGCATTGTGGTTGAGATCATTGGCAAAAAGTATTAAAATAAATGTTGAAGAGGGGCCAATGATAATCTATGAAGATAACATGGGTTGTATTAGTATTGCAAATAACCCAACCAACCACAAGAAAACGAAGCACATAGATATAAAATATCATTTTGTAAGAGAACGAATTGTAGAAGGACTAATTAAGTTGAAATATATCCCTACAGGTGAGCAGTTGGCAGATGCTCTGACTAAGTCACTTCCAGCTATAAAATTTGTCAATCTAAGAGGACAAATGGGACTGGAATAAGGCGTCATGTATCTATGTAAAGTTTTTTTTTTTGAAAAACTGAAAAAAAAAATTGATATATGTAAATATGAAAATAATGTAAAAATGTTTATATGTAAATATGAAAATAATGTGAAAATGTTTATATGTAAATATGAAAAATTAGCAGTGGTCTGGTTAAGTTTTTCTGGGTTTTCCTTAATCCTACGCAACAAATGTTGGGCCACAGTAAGTTCCCAGAAAGCGCAAGGAAGGCACATCACATCATAAGAGTGCAAGTGCAAACATAGAACCCGATTAATTTTTGAGGGGGCGTGTTAGAATTATGAACTAGAAACTAGAAAATGTTTGAGGCAAAAATCAATCGGTGTTTAGAGTGTGCAGAAGGGGGGTCTGGTGTGTATCGCTCGAGAGGGTTCCTTGGGGCGAGAATACCAATATTTATGTTATGTGGCGACGCAGTGTCGCGTCTCCGCTAGGAAAACCAAAGAAAGGAACCACTCATCAGCGGTCCAGATCATGATCCCTATATGCCCTTTTTAGTCAGTCTTTTCAAGGAAGTCTTTAAGCGCGGATGTGTCTTCCGCGCGTAGTCGAAATAAAAGAATTCAGTTCACTTATAATTGGTGTTTTAATTATTGAAAATACCCCATTTCCAATAGATAGATAGATAGATAGATAGATAGATAGATAAATGTTTATTATTCAATTAGAACAAATTTTTGCACACCGCAAGGCAGTGCACAGTACAGGTACCTAATAATAATAAATTACAGGTATATGATTAGATACAAGCAGAAACAGCATAATATGATCAAAGAATGTAGAAGCAGAAAGAAAAATTAGATAAAAGTAGTAGAGATACAGTGATAAAGATATACCGTATGTATCATCCCGAATTAAACAAGCAGAGATACCGACATTGTCGAAACTTTACCGACGGTCAAGAATTTTATAGTTAGAGTTGGCTTGAGAAGAGTGCGCTGTGTGTGCTGCGTGAGAGCGAAAAGTGTCAAACGTCTGATTTCCCGATAGCTGTTAATACAAGAGATCGAAGTGTTTCGTCTACTATTCAATACTTCGATTTTCCGAATTGACAGCTATCGGGAAATCAGACATTTGACACTTTTCGCTCTCACGCAGCACACACAGCGCACTCTTCTCAAGCCAACTCTAACTATAAAATTCTTGACCGTCGGTAAAGTTTCGGCAATGTCGGTATATCTGCTTGTTTAATTCGGGATAATACATACGGTAGACGTGTGTAGTCAGTAAGGCAGGAGTCGGCCTAGCCGATTCCACAGGCCGACTCCGGGACGAAACGCTCCGCCGATAAAATAACGCCCAAAATTACAATTTAAGGGCGTCTGACACCCTTTTATCAGTGACCGAAACGTCTGACGATTTGCATACATCATCTGTGGCCTTCAAACAGGTAACATACAAATTTTTAGCCGGAGGTACGAATATTTTTTTAGCAGAATTTTTTTTCATTTTTGAATCGTCTGACGTATTTTTTGCGGCGGTTTTGAGCAAAATCCTTGGAGATGACACTTCCTGATGGTTCCCCCAACCACCTCATAAAATTCTAGCCGGAGGTGTTATCGAACCACCTCCGCGGCCGCCAGCTCTCAGTCTACCGTATGTATCATGCCAAATTAAACAAGCACCCCGATAGCCAAGCGTGACTTTCACCCGAGCGTCACGCGGTGGCAGCACGCCGTGTTGGCACGGGAGCTTCACTGTGCCGCCACCGCGTGATTGTCACCGAGTGACGTTACTCATACGTTACTGGGATGCCACGGAGTGATTGTCACTGGGTGACGTAACTGTGACGCCACTGTGACTTAATCTTTTAAAAAATCCAAATTGTTCAATAAAAATTAAAAATTATATATTAGGTGTTGGAATTAATTCGTAGCGTTGTTTAATGAAAAAATATGATCATGCCCAAACTTTTAAGACGTTTTCCTACTGGTGATAAGTCAACTCCCAACTTGGTTGGTACATAACCTTTTTTCAAATCATAAGTAACAACATTTTATAATAATTTATTGAATATATCAAAATTTGTGCCGAATAAAGTGTTCTTGTGGGGAGTTTTGCTTCATTATTTTAATATGAACAAAAGTGCAGCTACGTATTTAGTGGAAGTGTACCACATGCTCTAGCTGCGAGCAAACGCGTCGGAAGTGGTTTGCACGTTTTAAAGCTGGTGATTTCGACTTGGATGACAAGGAGCCGAATAAATTTGAAGATAATGATTTGGAGGCATTAGTCCATCAAGACTCATGTCAAACACTTATGTATAAAGAATTCTTACAATTAAATTGTGATGTTTACGATATTACATTACTGTCGGTAACAACGAAATACTGTACTACCTGCGTGCCATTTATTGTTAAGATCGACGCTACAAATTAATTCCAACACCTAATAATACAAAAATTCCATCGTGAACTTAACCCATTAAAGCCCAAATTAATTTCTGGTGGATTTTCTTTACGAAAATTGCATGATTTGTTACTCAGAGGTTATGAGAAAAACATTCCAAATGGCCGTCCTATACATAAGACGCTTGGCGCTAATGGTTAACTTTAACATGATTCTTGACGAATATTCTACTATAAATAGTGAATGGATAATTATCATAATCGCTACTGTTTTGAAAAAGAACATATCAAATTATTTTAGAAAATTTAACGAGAACCTTCGAGAGCAGTCACTGTCATGTCCGGTTTCTATATATGACTGGAGTCGACCAACATCTCTCGAAGAGTCGGTGGCGTAATGCGAAAACGTTTCCCAGTCTCGAGGCATCTGGCCTAGGATGTTCCAAAGATCGCAGGTTCAAATCCCGGTGGGGTACGGAAAAAAAAAAGAAGCAACACCTCTAGGCGGGTAAAGTCACTGTGTGCGTTCCCTTTTTGCAAAATCTACATACCGACAATTTTATTTTGAAAGCGCACCGCGTGACTGCACAGTGCTGTTGTAGTGACGATCGCTGTGCAGTCACAGTAACCTCACTCGCCGTTGCCACTCCGTGTCGCCACTGTGACGTCCGCGGGGGCACGCACGATAAGGTCACTGTGATGTTTTCTAACTCCACCGCGTGACGGCACAGTGCGCTCGTAGTGACAAAACTTAGCTATCGGGGAAGCCAACTCTAACTATATACCGTATGTCCCACTCTGTACGGGCCCTAGTTTGAAGTTACCTTCGGGGAGGCTTGGTCGGTACTTGAGTCATTTAATACCGGTAGAAGTCGAGTCGGTAGTTAGAGTTGGTGTCAATTCGGGTGATCGAAGCGTCTAACTTTGAAATTATGAATTTGTGAATAATGGAAATTACTCACCATTATTCACAAATTCATAATTTCGAGATTAGACGCTTCGATCTCCCGAATTGACACCAACTCTAACTACCGACTCGACTTCTACCGGTATTAAATGTTTCGATTACCGACCAAGCCTCCCCGAAGGTAACTTCAAACTGGCCCGTACACCCCGATAGCCAAGTTTTGTCACTACGAGCGCACTGTGCCGTCACGCGGTGGAGTTAGGAAACATCACAGTGACCTTATCGTGCGTGCCCCCGCGGACGTCACAGTGGCGACACGGAGTGGCAACGGCGAGTGAGGTTACTGTGACTGCAGAGCGATCGTCACTACAACAGCACTGTGCAGTCACGCGGTGCGCTTTCAAAATAAAAAATTGTCGGTATGTAGATTTTGCAAAAAGGGAACGCACACAGTGACTTTACCCGCCTAGAGGTGTTGCTTCTTTTTTTTTTCCGTGCCCCACCGGGATTTGAACCTGCGATCTTTGGAATATCCTAGGCAAGATGCCTCGAGACTGGGAAACGTTTTCGCATTACGCCACCGACTCTTCGAGAGATGTTGGTCGACTCCAGTCATATATAGAAATCGGACATGACAGTGATTGTTCTCGAAGGTTCTCGTTAAATTTTCTAAAATAATTTGATATGTTCTTTTTCAAAACAGTAGCGATTATGATAATTATCCATTCACTATTTATAGTAGAATATTCGTCAAGAATCATGTTAAAGTTAACCATTAGCGCCAAGCGTCTTATGTATAGGACGGCCATTTGGAATTTTTTTCTCATAACCTTTGAGTAACAAATCATGCAATTTTCGTAAAGAAAATCCACCAGAAATTTTAATTTGGGCTTTTTAATGGGTTAAGTTCACGATGGAATTTTTGTATTATTAGGTGTTGGAATTAATTTGTAGCGTCGATCTTAACATAATAAATGGCACGCAGGTAGTACAGTATTTCGTTGTTACCGACAGTAATGTAATATCGTAAACATCACAATTTAATTGTAAGAATTCTTTATACATAAGTGTTTGACATGAGTCTTGATGGACTAATGCCTCCAAATCATTATCTTCAAATTTATTCGGCTCCTTGTCATCCAAGTCGAAATCACCAGCTTTAAAACGTGCAAACCACTTCCGACGCGTTTGCTCGCAGCTAGAGCATGTGGTACACTTCCACTAAATACGTAGCTGCACTTTTGTTCATATTAAAATAATGAAGCAAAACTCCCCACAAGAACACTTTATCCGGTACAAATTTTGATATATTCAATAAATTATTATAAAATGTTGTTATTTATGATTTGAAAAAAGGTTATGTACCAACCAAGTTGGGAGTTGACTTATCACCAGTAGGAAAACGTCTTAAAAGTTTGGGCATGATCATATTTTTTCATTAAACAACGCTACGAATTAATTCCAACACCTAATATATAATTTTTAATTTTTATTGAACAATTTGGATTTTTTAAAAGATTAAGTCACAGTGGCGTCACAGTTACGTCACCCAGTGACAATCACTCCGTGGCATCCCAGTAACGTATGAGTAACGTCACTCGGTGACAATCACGCGGTGGCGGCACAGTGAAGCTCCCGTGCCAACACGGCGTGCTGCCACCGCGTGACGCTCGGGTGAAAGTCACGCTTGGCTATCGGGGCAGATAGTGGGACATACCGTACCGTATGTATCATGCCAAATTAAACAAGCAGATATACCGACATTGCCGAAACTTTATCGACGGTCAAGAATTTTATAGTTAGAGTTGGCTTGAGAAGAGTGCGCTGTGTGTGCTGCGTGAGAGCGAAAAGTGTCAAACGTCTGATTTCCCGATAGCTGTTAATACAAGAGATCGAAGTGTTTCGTCTACTATTCAATACTTCGATTTTCCGAATTGACAGCTATCGGGAAATCAGACATTTGACACTTTTCGCTCTCACGCAGCACACACAGCGCACTCTTCTCAAGCCAACTCTAACTATAAAATTCTTGACCGTCGGTAAAGTTTCGGCAATGTCGGTATATCTGCTTGTTTAATTCGGGATAATACATACGGTAGACGTGTGTAGTCAGTAAGGCAGGAGTCGGCCTAGCCGATTCCACAGGCCGACTCCGGGACGAAACGCTCCGCCGATAAAATAACGCCCAAAATTACAATTTAAGGGCGTCTGACACCCTTTTATCAGTGACCGAAACGTCTGACGATTTGCATACATCATCTGTGGCCTTCAAACAGGTAACATACAAATTTTTAGCCGGAGGTACGAATATTTTTTTAGCAGAATTTTTTTTCATTTTTGAATCGTCTGACGTATTTTTTGCGGCGGTTTTGAGCAAAATCCTTGGAGATGACACTTCCTGATGGTTCCCCCAACCACCTCATAAAATTCTAGCCGGAGGTGTTATCGAACCACCTCCGCGGCCGCCAGCTCTCAGTCTACCGTATGTATCATGCCAAATTAAACAAGCACCCCGATAGCCAAGCGTGACTTTCACCCGAGCGTCACGCGGTGGCAGCACGCCGTGTTGGCACGGGAGCTTCACTGTGCCGCCACCGCGTGATTGTCACCGAGTGACGTTACTCATACGTTACTGGGATGCCACGGAGTGATTGTCACTGGGTGACGTAACTGTGACGCCACTGTGACTTAATCTTTTAAAAAATCCAAATTGTTCAATAAAAATTAAAAATTATATATTAGGTGTTGGAATTAATTCGTAGCGTTGTTTAATGAAAAAATATGATCATGCCCAAACTTTTAAGACGTTTTCCTACTGGTGATAAGTCAACTCCCAACTTGGTTGGTACATAACCTTTTTTCAAATCATAAGTAACAACATTTTATAATAATTTATTGAATATATCAAAATTTGTGCCGAATAAAGTGTTCTTGTGGGGAGTTTTGCTTCATTATTTTAATATGAACAAAAGTGCAGCTACGTATTTAGTGGAAGTGTACCACATGCTCTAGCTGCGAGCAAACGCGTCGGAAGTGGTTTGCACGTTTTAAAGCTGGTGATTTCGACTTGGATGACAAGGAGCCGAATAAATTTGAAGATAATGATTTGGAGGCATTAGTCCATCAAGACTCATGTCAAACACTTATGTATAAAGAATTCTTACAATTAAATTGTGATGTTTACGATATTACATTACTGTCGGTAACAACGAAATACTGTACTACCTGCGTGCCATTTATTGTTAAGATCGACGCTACAAATTAATTCCAACACCTAATAATACAAAAATTCCATCGTGAACTTAACCCATTAAAGCCCAAATTAATTTCTGGTGGATTTTCTTTACGAAAATTGCATGATTTGTTACTCAGAGGTTATGAGAAAAACATTCCAAATGGCCGTCCTATACATAAGACGCTTGGCGCTAATGGTTAACTTTAACATGATTCTTGACGAATATTCTACTATAAATAGTGAATGGATAATTATCATAATCGCTACTGTTTTGAAAAAGAACATATCAAATTATTTTAGAAAATTTAACGAGAACCTTCGAGAGCAGTCACTGTCATGTCCGGTTTCTATATATGACTGGAGTCGACCAACATCTCTCGAAGAGTCGGTGGCGTAATGCGAAAACGTTTCCCAGTCTCGAGGCATCTGGCCTAGGATGTTCCAAAGATCGCAGGTTCAAATCCCGGTGGGGTACGGAAAAAAAAAAGAAGCAACACCTCTAGGCGGGTAAAGTCACTGTGTGCGTTCCCTTTTTGCAAAATCTACATACCGACAATTTTATTTTGAAAGCGCACCGCGTGACTGCACAGTGCTGTTGTAGTGACGATCGCTGTGCAGTCACAGTAACCTCACTCGCCGTTGCCACTCCGTGTCGCCACTGTGACGTCCGCGGGGGCACGCACGATAAGGTCACTGTGATGTTTTCTAACTCCACCGCGTGACGGCACAGTGCGCTCGTAGTGACAAAACTTAGCTATCGGGGAAGCCAACTCTAACTATATACCGTATGTCCCACTCTGTACGGGCCCTAGTTTGAAGTTACCTTCGGGGAGGCTTGGTCGGTACTTGAGTCATTTAATACCGGTAGAAGTCGAGTCGGTAGTTAGAGTTGGTGTCAATTCGGGTGATCGAAGCGTCTAACTTTGAAATTATGAATTTGTGAATAATGGAAATTACTCACCATTATTCACAAATTCATAATTTCGAGATTAGACGCTTCGATCTCCCGAATTGACACCAACTCTAACTACCGACTCGACTTCTACCGGTATTAAATGTTTCGATTACCGACCAAGCCTCCCCGAAGGTAACTTCAAACTGGCCCGTACACCCCGATAGCCAAGTTTTGTCACTACGAGCGCACTGTGCCGTCACGCGGTGGAGTTAGGAAACATCACAGTGACCTTATCGTGCGTGCCCCCGCGGACGTCACAGTGGCGACACGGAGTGGCAACGGCGAGTGAGGTTACTGTGACTGCAGAGCGATCGTCACTACAACAGCACTGTGCAGTCACGCGGTGCGCTTTCAAAATAAAAAATTGTCGGTATGTAGATTTTGCAAAAAGGGAACGCACACAGTGACTTTACCCGCCTAGAGGTGTTGCTTCTTTTTTTTTTCCGTGCCCCACCGGGATTTGAACCTGCGATCTTTGGAATATCCTAGGCAAGATGCCTCGAGACTGGGAAACGTTTTCGCATTACGCCACCGACTCTTCGAGAGATGTTGGTCGACTCCAGTCATATATAGAAATCGGACATGACAGTGATTGTTCTCGAAGGTTCTCGTTAAATTTTCTAAAATAATTTGATATGTTCTTTTTCAAAACAGTAGCGATTATGATAATTATCCATTCACTATTTATAGTAGAATATTCGTCAAGAATCATGTTAAAGTTAACCATTAGCGCCAAGCGTCTTATGTATAGGACGGCCATTTGGAATTTTTTTCTCATAACCTTTGAGTAACAAATCATGCAATTTTCGTAAAGAAAATCCACCAGAAATTTTAATTTGGGCTTTTTAATGGGTTAAGTTCACGATGGAATTTTTGTATTATTAGGTGTTGGAATTAATTTGTAGCGTCGATCTTAACATAATAAATGGCACGCAGGTAGTACAGTATTTCGTTGTTACCGACAGTAATGTAATATCGTAAACATCACAATTTAATTGTAAGAATTCTTTATACATAAGTGTTTGACATGAGTCTTGATGGACTAATGCCTCCAAATCATTATCTTCAAATTTATTCGGCTCCTTGTCATCCAAGTCGAAATCACCAGCTTTAAAACGTGCAAACCACTTCCGACGCGTTTGCTCGCAGCTAGAGCATGTGGTACACTTCCACTAAATACGTAGCTGCACTTTTGTTCATATTAAAATAATGAAGCAAAACTCCCCACAAGAACACTTTATCCGGTACAAATTTTGATATATTCAATAAATTATTATAAAATGTTGTTATTTATGATTTGAAAAAAGGTTATGTACCAACCAAGTTGGGAGTTGACTTATCACCAGTAGGAAAACGTCTTAAAAGTTTGGGCATGATCATATTTTTTCATTAAACAACGCTACGAATTAATTCCAACACCTAATATATAATTTTTAATTTTTATTGAACAATTTGGATTTTTTAAAAGATTAAGTCACAGTGGCGTCACAGTTACGTCACCCAGTGACAATCACTCCGTGGCATCCCAGTAACGTATGAGTAACGTCACTCGGTGACAATCACGCGGTGGCGGCACAGTGAAGCTCCCGTGCCAACACGGCGTGCTGCCACCGCGTGACGCTCGGGTGAAAGTCACGCTTGGCTATCGGGGCAGATAGTGGGACATACCGTACCGTATGTATCATGCCAAATTAAACAAGCAGATATACCGACATTGCCGAAACTTTATCGACGGTCAAGAATTTTATAGTTAGAGTTGGCTTGAGAAGAGTGCGCTGTGTGTGCTGCGTGAGAGCGAAAAGTGTCAAACGTCTGATTTCCCGATAGCTGTTAATTCAAGAGATCGAAGTGTTTCGTGTATTATTCAATACTTCGATTTTCCGAATTGACAGCTATCGGGAAATCAGACGTTTGGCACTTTTCGCTCTCACGCAGCACACACAGCGCACTCTTCTCAAGCCAACTCTAACTATAAAATTCTTGACCGTCGGTAAAGTTTCGGCAATGTCGGTATATCTGCTTGTTTAATTTGGCATGATACATACGGTATGTCCCACTATCTGTACGGGCCAGTTTGAAGTTACCTTCGGGGAGGCTTGGTCGGTAATCGAAACATTTAATACCGGTAGAAGTCGAGTCGGTAGTTAGAGTTGGTGTCAATTCGGGAGATCGAAGCGTCTAACCTCGAAATTATGAATTTGTGAATAATGGTGAGTAATTTCCATTATGGGTCATTCTCAATTAATGTCCCTAATTTGAAAATGAAAATTCTAATTTTTCGAAATACAATATTTTGTCATTAAATCTTATTACGGAGTAGTAAACATTGTTATTACCTAAGTTATAACAAGATTCGTACAGATTCTTTGTTTAAAAGTTAAATTTTTATGACTTTCTTGATTAGTATGTCGAGTTCGTCACTACAACAAAAACCTTGCTATAAAAATGAATGTAAGCATATGATTTATTTAAATAGGAATAATTTTAAATTTATATTTCACTTACTCTCTCAAATTATAGGAATATTTTATTAATTTAATCTAAAAAGTAAGGTGGTTCAGTAAGGCAAAAAAATAATGTGAAGAACTTGACACGTCTTGTGACGGACCTAACACGGTGAAACATAGCTTAAGTTTCAGCAATTAGTTCGACTTTTAGTTAATAAAATACATTGCCAGTGATTTTCAAACACGTTATTCATAAACTTTTTCAAAAAGAACTCTGATTTCTAATGGAAAATTTAACTAAATGAGGCTTTTTACTGACTTTTTTCATTAAGCCAAAATGGGTTCATGAAATGAAGAATTCGCTTTGAGACATTTATTGGTGGTTCAGTAAGGTAAGAAATATTTTCTTTAAGGGGTACCAAATCTTGTCCTCTTTAGCAGGCAACTCAGCAATAGATTTCTTAGCTTTCTTTACTCTTTCTAAACTTTTCTTTAAATATTCTTTTTTTTTCTGGATTTTGTTTTATCTTTTCTCGGCATCTTTTAGCTCTTTCGCGACTTGTGTAAGCGCCATATCTAAAAATGTTGATTTACAGTAGATATTTGTCAGGTTCGTCATATATCGGTCAATTTCGTCACAAACTAGATCGTGATGAACCTGACCGTGACGAAGCTGAGAATTTCATAAAAGCGTGTCGAAAACAAATGTAAAAATACAAAAAAGCCCATGCTTGTTAGTCTAACCTAATTTATAATTTGCATAAAACAATTTTAAACGTTAGTATATTGCAAAAATTATTTGTTTATTTCGTAATCGATGTGACGTACCTGACACTCAATAAACACACTTTCCAGTTAGCAACAATTTTGTTTAAATTATGGCAGAATTCTTAAAATGTAACACCGTTTTTCCACAAACCATGAACTAGGTATAATGGCTGGCTCATTTAGGGCAGACAGTTGAAGTGAACAGTAGTTCCGTCTGTATTTGTATAAAAGAAATAGAGAGTGTGACAAACCTGACACGAAAACATGAGATAAAGCATTTTACTTTTTTTAACCAAGTAGAAAAGAAAAAGTCACTTTTTTTTCTTTGAAACAGTTATTTCAATGTTCTAGCAATATTTTTACCAAGTTCTACCGAAATAATTCTATTTATTTTGATTGTAATATTGATAAATCTGACTAAAGGTATGGTAGGGACCGTGACGAACCCTGACACTATTAGCACATTTTAGGCATGATAAAAACTGGAAAATATTTTTAAACAGTAATATCGATAATGGACTGAAGTACGTATACTTGGAGCGTTATATAGCGGTTTTTAATTTAAAATGATATAGTACTAGAAAACATTTCATTACACTGAGACGGTAAATATGGACATTAAATGAGAATGACCCTTATTCACAAATTCATAATTTCGAAGTTAGACGCTTCGATCACCCGAATTGACACCAACTCTAACTACCGACTCGACTTCTACCGGTATTAAATGACTCAAGTACCGACCAAGCCTCCTCGAAGGTAACTTCAAACTGGCCTGTACAGAGTGGGACATACGGTACGGTAAAATTCTTGACCGTCGGTAAAGTTTCGGCAATGTCGGTATATCTGCTTGTTTAATTTGGCATGATACATACGGTAGTAGAGCGTAATCGGAATATTATTTTGTTAACCTACAAGTTGTAGGTCATTTGGAGCCATATCGGGTTTTGCCATCATATTCTTCATTGCTGACTGTACATATTGACATTAAAAACAAAAAATCGCTTTTTTTGACATATCGGGTTTTAACTTAGTACCACAGAAATACCACTGGCAATTTTTTGTACAGATATTCTGAATATTTCCAGACATTTTCGAATATCCTAACGATATTTACCTATATTACCTGTTGTCTGGGTGGATTTCCCATGACAATTTCATGTGCTTTTAATACAGCAATTTCGGATACCAACTAATATACCTACTAAAAATCTGAGAGGGATAAATAAAAATGTATTGGATCTAAATGTAAAAATTTATCTGTATCTGTAAAAACAAATAAAATTGAATTAATCAGATCCAAAATTCTTCTCTATTTGATTATATGTAATTAAATCCGATAGGATTTCATATAATTTGATGAAAATGTTTCAACTTTGTACAAATCTAAATATATAGGTATAATCATATCTACTCATAATATGTGATTATATACGTATATGATCATATATGAATGTTGATATATGAGGCGGTGAAAGGCAAAGTGATGTAAGTCACTTTTATTGCCATTTTAAGATAGTGGCGAAAAACGTTATCTACATAATTAAATGTGTTAGCTAGAATAGAGTGGTGTAAGTTATAACTTCGTTCAAAGGTCCATAGGATGGCAGCACAAATACAAATGGCAAACTACAAACGGCTACATCTCTATTAAATTCTTCTGTTTCTCGAAATGACTTACACCACTTTGCCTTTTACTGCCTCATATGATGATCAGATAGACGAATTTCAGATTTGATTATATCTAATTAAATATGACTATGCATAATTATATGAGCATTTTTTCCCGTGAATATCTAAAATTGCCGTGTCAAAAGCACATCAGATTTCATTGGAAACTGTTTATGAGAAGCAATGGGATCTTTTCAATGAAGTACGTGACCCCGTAGCTCGTAGAAACGACGTAGGCGACAGGTGAGGTGGAGCCTGGGATATCTACATATAGCTGCGTACAAAAAGAGTTATGTAATATCCGTACTATACTATACAACGCGCGTAGACGTGTACCGACGCACACGCGCATTTCCTCGGGATGACACATGCGTTACTCCTTCTCTCCGAATAGCAGGAGTTACGCGCGTGAAGTATCGCCGACGTAAAGGACCTTAAAAGCATCGTGATTCATATCCACGAACCGAAATATTTTCGCGCCAGTTATATCGTCGGCAGTCGAGATCGCGTCGCGCGAGGAGAGGCGATCAACTGCGTATATCAGCGCGAGAAACGGGAGCGTAATTACAATAAGTACGTAACTTCCACGCTCTCCTCCCGGGCCGTTACCGAATCGCTGCGCGTCAGCGTTACTCGACTTTCGAGAGGCACGAGAGTTGCATGCAACGCGCATCTCGGTCAATCGCCCCGTACCGGGTCTGCTGCGCTCGTGGCTCTAGTACGAATAGTAACTAGTAATTGGACGAGAAGGCAATTTTGTCGCGTGGTTCCAACATACGTATGCAGGCGCGCATGCTTGCGCGACCGGATCTTCGCGCGGCGGAACGATTATCCGTGTCATCTCGCGTGTTGTTTAGTTATATATAAATAAATATAAATATATATACAAATAATAAAATATAAATAAATATATATAAATTGTAATCGTAGATATATTAATAACACGAGAAATTCCATAAATTTTGAGCGATTCTTCTCGCAGCTCTGTTCCTCATCCTAGCTCGACGTATAGTAACAAAATTGTGCACTTCGACTGTAGATACAAGACAGGGAATCTTCGGAATGGGTCGCACTTCGCTTGCTGCAGTCCTCGCGTTGATTTGGCTGGTGGTCTTCGCAGCCGCCACGGGGGCGCCCAATTCGAGCTGCATCAAAAACACGAACACGGTGAGTGGGACAGATTTTCGAAGTTATTTCAATCAATCGATCGATCGCCTCGATTACAATACTCATTGGAACTGAAATATAAGAATTGTATCTGTTTCATTTTATTTCATACGATTCAGTTATCTCTTCACCCACCCGGGGGGCTGGAAGTGATTAATTTATGCATAAGAATTGTCGCAACGGGTATCGCAATCGAGGTAACCGAGAGCGCATAATTGTTTTCGGTTGCAGTGCGTTCGCAGTGCCGAGTGTTGCACGGGCTGCTGCCATGAGGAGAAATGCGTCGAATGTAAGGACGTATAAGTATATATACAATTTGTTGATCTACCGCGGATGCATAGGGTAAAAGTGGAATGATCGCTCCAGTTGACATATGAGTTCGAAATCGATTTTTTGTCACTCAGTGCCAAATACTCGGTTTCATGGGCGTCCTCAACGCATGTGAATCACCTTTCGCACACAAATTCGTGAGTTGCGCAGTGCCTGAAATAACCTGCGCAGTGCGTGAAATCGTCAACCTCGTATTTGACACTTAGGGCCGGTTTTACCAACACGGTATAAACGCGGTATAGCGCTATACTGAGAATAACCAGCATGAAGCCTTATGGTTATTTTCAGTATAGCGCTAAACCGCGTTTATACCTGTTGGTAAAACCGACCCTTAGTCACAAAAAATAGAATTCGTTATTCGGTTGTTTCACGCCGTTTTAACGAGTGTGGTTTACACTTTACACTCGTTAAAAACGGTGCTTCATGTCCTCATAGCGGAAATAACTAATCTTAAAAACGACTGGAAATATTGAAAAGAAGTTTTGGTAAAAAATGTTTGCCATGTTTTTACTATAAAGAAGCTAGTTTATTTTTTCCCGTATCTCCACCGCGTTTTGACATAATCGCGTCGAAATCGAACGGAAACTGGAACGTGTATCTCATTTTTACACCCTACTTGAATTCGCTGGATAAGGATCAACATTCAACAATGAGGTGAATCTAGGTGTCTGTTTCCTTTATAGTCAATGAATCTTGCGCGCGAGATCTGGCGCAACTCGGAGGAGTCAAGGGTGGCCCGTGCGCGGCCCGTGATCCCCCGTGCCCCACGGGACACACATGCGTGCTGCAGCAAGTGCAGTGCATACAGAGTCCGTGCCCGCCGATAGCGTCGTGCGTACCGCCGGACTACAGCGATTACGATTAAAGCACGCAAGGGCATTTACGATTACGTTCTTATATGCAGACATAATATACGTATAATCCGTCTAAAGTAGATCGACATATACCCAAGAAAATAATATAAATTATGTGTTTATTATTTTTTAAGTAGAATAGACTTTTACTTGAGATTTAGCACACCTTTATTTTGGTAAACAAACGGATTTCACGAGTAATTATTGTGAGTATTATTATTATCAATTTATAACTTTCTGGTACGATTAATTAGTAAATTTATTATTGTTCGTCAGTATAGCGATACGCTCATCATTTTACTGATAACTGAATTATAATAATAGTTTAAACAATTATTAATTAATGTAAAATTATATTTGCAAATTTGAATTAATTACTTTTTTATATGAATCTATAGCATGGATTAAACCTTTGTTTAAAGCTTTTCTGTGTAATTTATTGAATTTTACAATTTTAATTATAATTTTGTATCAATCAATAGAATTGGATTGACCTTTGTTTGAAACCTTTCTATGTATTAGGGGTGTACAACTTTGCTTCCGCCATTTTTCTCGTAAACCATCTATAGGAAATAATTTATCAAACTTTAATAATTGTTTAAACTATTATTAAAACTCATTAAATTACATAGAAAATTCTTCAAAGGTCAAATCGATTCTACGGATTCCTATAAAATTGCAATTAATGCAAATTTACATACAATAATTAATATAAAATAGAAATTGTAAAATTCAATAAATTATATAGAAAGGACTTTCTTTAACCCTAGAATTCTAATATGTTTTCCTTTATACGTTAGTTCTAATGTAAGCGTCGTAAAAATTACAACATATTAGTATTCTAGGGTTAAACAAAGGTCAAATCCATTTTATATGAATGTACCGTATGTCCGAGTGGAAAGTATATACAGGGTGAACCCCAGGTTAAACGTCATTAATTTTGGTATGTTAAAGAACAACAAAAATAAAGTACACTTTCATAAGAAAATTTTTTTCAAAAATGTTTACTAACAAAGATACAGAGTGTTAAAGTTGTGGAAAAAAATGGTTTTCTCATCATAACTTCTAAACTAATGGATCGATTTCCATGAAATTTTGCACACAGACTAATGTAATACAGCTCTAAGTAATGATCAAATAAAAAGAAATTCTCCAGTGGCGTAGATACTGGGGACCGGTACCCCCCTTTCCCCCTCCCAATCTTCGGCGCCACTGTATATTTTGCAAAGAAAATTTAATTATTGGATTCCCCGTTTAATTTAGAGAAAAAAATCACTCTTGCAAATTCTTGATTTATGGCTTCGTTTTTGAGATATTTATTTTAACACTTTCAATGCCGGTCACGCAGCATATGCGTGATGCGAGATTTGCCGAGAGGCCGGTCACGCAGACGGTGCGTGATTTACATTTCGCTGTTATATGATGTATACAAAAGTCGGCCGCTGTAGCAATCGCTCTGGCTCATGCCGGCGTGTTTGGAACACTTGTAAAAACTGCTCTGGACTCTTGGTTTGAAACTCGACACCTCAGTCATGGGGGAGTTCGAGGGCATTTATTAGCACTGAATACAGTGCAACTCTTATGGAGGTGCAAAATAAACGCGGTGAAAGTAAACTAAAACCGGAAGCAATTATAGAATATAATAAATGTATGTCGGGTGTGGATCGTAAAGACCATATGCTTGCGTATAATTCTTGCGATCGAAAAACTTTGCGTTGATATAAAAAAGCCGGTATATACACATTGCAAACACTCTTGTTAAACTCATGGTTTCTGTATAACAAATACTCCGGAAATAGAATTACTTTTTATGACTTTCGGCTGAAGATTATAGAAGATCTTTTAGTACCAAAGACGACTCCAATACTTCCGCAACCTACAAATAGACCTGATACTGTTCACCTTCCATCACTACTACCAAGGGTGAGTGGAAAGATTCAACGTAAAGATTGCAAAATTTGCAGAAAAAAAAATAAAATTCGTAAGATGACCAATTATTGCTGCAAAATCTGTTCTGAAAATCCCGGATTGTGCTTGGAACCTTGCTTCAAAATCTGGCATGACCAGTAAATGTCCAATATTGCTTGTGTTATAAGAGAATACCAATTTTATATTTATGATAACTATTAGAAATTGTTCTTGTTTCATATTTATGATGTACCGTTTCAATTACCACAAAAAGTATATTTTTATTTCTTTTCATAAAATAATAATTATTCGTTTCTGCTATGTTAATACTTACTTATTTTTATAATAAATGTGTTCTTTTTTTGATAAATCGCCGTTTTATTTATTATAATTGTTCATTTTTTTAACTTCAAAAATTATATTATCCAATATCATACCGTGTACGCACACGCGATCATGCGATCGGAATCTAGCGAATTATACATTTTAGGAGACCGATCATGCACCGTGTGCGTGTTAGCGTTTATAAGCGCCATTTTGTCATATTTGTCTTAAAACATGCTCTTCTGATCATCTTGTACCAAAATTAATTAATTTACATTATAAAAGTTAGTCCGGTTTTTGACGAAGTCCGAAAAATTTCGCCGGCATTGAAAGTGTTAATTTATAGGGTTGCGAGCAGGCCAAAACTAGGTTGAACGTCATTAATTATGATATGTGATAGAACAACAAGAAAAAAGTAGACTTTCATAAGAAAATTTTTTTCAAAAATGTTTCCTAACAAAGATACAGGGCGTCAAAGTTATGATGAGAAAACCATTTTTTTTCGAAACTTTGAGACTCTATCTTTGTTAGTAAACATTTTTGAAAAAAATTTTCTTATGAAAGTCTACTTTATTTTTGTTGTTGTATAACATCAAAATTAATGACGTTTAACCTGGTTCACCCTGTATATAGGGATTCGTAGTTTTATTTTGACTCACGTAGGCCATTTCCAAAGCGTCAATGTCATTGGTCATTGAGGATTACTGCATTGGCGTAGTCGAACTTTTCAAAATTTCGACGTGAGTCAACACAAAATTACAAGTTCCTATGTATTAGGTATACTTTGAACTCGGACATACGGTATAGAACGGATTTGGTTTTTGTTTAAATCTTCTTTCCCTATGTAATGCAATGAGACATGAAAACGCCTCGTGTACTAAATAATCTAAATAATCCAAAAGGGAATCCCTTACTCGTAAAAAAAATGGTAAGCAGGTTCTCCCTCAAGATGTAACAAATCTTGCGAGCGAAGCGAAATAGAATTTTATTTATAAGAAGATATACCTACACAGTGCACTGTGTACCTTGTAAGGAGCAAATCCAACGCTTCTTTTCTCCAATGTTTATTTTTCGCTGAGCACAGATTATAGATGATATAAAAAATCTATATACGATTTATATAACTCGCACTACTTCGCTTGGGCGCATACGCAAAAAGTGCCGTATCTGGTTGCACCAACCAACTTTTTCAAATTAAGTGAAGCTTAAAAAGATAAGTCGGGTGATCGAGCCGGTTTCCCGGACAGTACCACTTGTTCGGACACTTTCCACAAACAAGGAAGAAACTTGACTGGCGTCAATTGTCTGCATAAAAATCGTACTTTATTTGGGTTTTAACCTCTAAAATTGGTTGTCCGGTAAACTGGTCCCAAAAAACTAACTAAGACCCATTTTTGGACACGGTGTCCGAAAACTAGTAAAGACAGTTAGATGTCCGAAAACCAGTTCAGTCACCCTCTCTTGCATGAAAGTTTAAACTCCTCTGCTTAAACTCCTGTTAGCTACAATTAAGTTAAGCCGTGGTTGAAGTACCGCTTAAGTGGGTAAGGCCCGGTTGCACCAACGTGTTCAAAAAGTGAACCTTAACTAGTGTTACCACTTATAACTAAGTACTACAAACATATAATATAAAACAGTTTTTATAGAAAAATTGTTAGATGTGAAACATCGAAATTCTTCTTTGTAGAAAGTATGCGATAGGAAGGATGGACCACGCGTCCGTCGAAAGAACACGTGCGCCAGTGCGCATTTGTATTTATGACTGTGGTACTATTAAGCGGTACGAGAGAACCGTTGTGTCTTATTCAAAAAGCATATTTAGTTTACTCTCTCTTAACTCTGTCATCGGTAAGTACTGTTTAATAGTGTCACAGTCATAAATACAAATGCGCGCACTGGCGCACGTATTCTTTCAACGGATGCGTGGTCCATCCTTCCTATCGCATACTTTCTACAAAGAAGAATTTCGATGTTTCACATCTAACAATTTTCCTATACAAACGGTATTTAAATGTTATTTTTAAACGTGCTAACCAATGATCAATCAATCCTCATGCTTTCATTAATGAGGGTAAATACTGCTTCGTACACCGATACAGTGAGCGTGTAGTAGTAAGTGGTTAAGCTAGGGCCCGGTGAAAGGGGACCATCGAGTCGTGGCGGAGAGAGCCGATGCGTCCCGAGTTAGGCCAGGCGAACGTTGGGACGCAGTTCAGTGAGGAGACGCAGGGTGACCGTTGCCTCTATATCTCTATATAGAATAGATATAGATATAGAGGCAATGTTCAACGTTCGTCTGGCCTTAGCGTATTTAGCCACACCAGCGACGTTTCACGAGCAGCCGGTCTCACCCCCGAAGCGCGGCATAAGACGTTTCACATCAAAAATGTGTGAACTGTTGCACAGATCATAACTAAGTTCGGCTTTGCTAAGAGAGAGATTTCTAGTGATTTCAATGTTTCTAGATAGTAGCCTCGATATACCCGGTCTCCACGTAAGTTGTTGATATAGGCTAGGCAAGTATCTCTAGTGGCGCCACGAGGTGGTCGCAGTTCGTAACTTTGGGGTGATAAGTGACCAATCAGGATCAAGTATTCCGTTGTGGTGGGTGACAGACAACGGAATACTTGATCCTGATTGGTCACTTATCACCCCAAAGTTTTGTGGACTATCCACGAGGTCGCGCGCGCGTCAATAATAATTTGAGATACTTGCCTAGCCTATAGGACGATATGGCACGTAGCGTTTTGTAGACAGTAGGCTGTACGCTATTGGTCGGAGACGCAAGGACGTCAAACGATTGGCTCTGCTATCGTCGATAGACGTCAATTGTCGCGAGAGAAGTTCCCTAGGGCGTAAACATCTAGCAGACGAGAAAGTATGGCAGGTGACGGGTACGTGTTTTTACAAAGTGGAATTTGTCGGAGTAATTGTATTTTTTGGAAATAAAACGTGGTTTTCAATGTTACTCAAATATTTTCATTCGGGAAACGGTTTCCCTCGCGTTTATTTCGATCCTCGAACGCGTAAGTAATATAAAATAATTAACGAGTTGTAGAGACAAGTGAACCGACGTGGAAGATTACAGTGGCTAGGCAGTTCTTAACATTTTTGAGTAGGGTAAGTGTAACGATAAATCGAGAGGAATTTAAAAAGTATGAGTGAAATAACAAAAATGAATTGTTTTGAAGTCATTCAATTTATTTATTATTTACAAAAGCAGTAATACTACAAAAATCATTGGTAGAATCAAAGAAAGTCATGAATACTTCGTGAAAATCACTTCAACTATGGACGAAGCAAGACAACGCTAAACGAATAGATGACGGAAGAGTTGGACGATGTGCATCAGCCTCCACGGAGAAATGTGCCAAAGACGAAGGATGATTGGTATCCCGCTCAAGAGCTAGAAATAAATGAAACGTAAGATATTACTGATACAGAAAAAGAATATAGTGCAGGTATTTATTTACCAGTACCACTCACATTACCATCCGGTAATCAACATGATTGAATATTTCAGCAAGCATTGATAATCAGGATCATGGTGAATGACTTCGTGTTTCGCAAGTGTGCCTGCAATCAGCAACCTGATCAGGTGCTTTGTACAAGCCCTGGATTGGTGCCTCCCGCAGCAGTGTCGCATATAGCTCCCAACTGAAATCCTTCCTCGTTTCGCTCTGTCATTTAACGAGCACCAACTCCCCTGGAGGACACGAAAGGCTGTAACATCAGGAGGACTGTGAAAGGATAGCGACAGTTAAATAAAATTATTCGAAACGATACCATGAATGTAAGTAAGTCCTTCTCATATCATGACATTTTGTGGAAAACTCACCCCTGCTTCATCTTTTCAGACGTTCAAAATGATTCCCTTGCTCAGTCGAGCAATAACCCAAGCCGTCGTAAAATGCTCAGACCGCATTTTGGATCGCTTCCTGGGGGGTCTCCTCACAAATCCTCGTTATTCTCCAGTTGAGGTCCTCAACGGTCAGGAGTGGGCGACGCTCGTTATATAACCACAGCTTACACAGCTAGCCAACTCCCACGCGGCACCTTTGAAGTTAGAAACGCCGATCCGTTGACCTTGAGTCGTGCTGTCTTTTTCTGTTTCGGGAAAGATCAGGGCCGAACTGCGGTAGTCTCCGACTCGCTCGGGAGAGAAGTCAGGGTCGATACTATAAGTAGTTGTTTCATTTTACAAAAAGTACGGACCTGAATTCTTTCCCGAGCGAGAGAGAGATAGCATGCGCCCAAGTTTAAAGGTCCGGCGTGGGAGTTGGCTAGCTGTGTAAGCTGTGATATAACTGCTCCTTCACGTAGCCCCAAAAAAAATAATCGGCGTCAGGTCGGGCGATCGCGCTGGCTATGGAATTGGACGCCTTATTATTAACGTAGTATTATTGCCTTTGTAAATAATAAATAAATTGAATGACTTCCAAACAGTTCATTTTTGTTATTTCACTCATCCTTTTTAAATTCCTCTCGATTTATCCTTACACTTACTAAGAACTGCCTAGCCACTGTAATCTCCCACGTCGGTTCACTTGTCTCTACAACTCGTTACCCAGGTAGCACACTAACGTCGAAATGACGTTTTTTGAAGGTCAGTTCTGACGTCAGATGACGAAAAATATGACGTCATTTTAACGTCGCAGACGGCTTAATTGCACATCCATACGACGTCAGAAAAATCACGTCATAATGACATTCTACCATACCTTGTGATGACGTAAAAAATGACGGTTCTAAAAGGTTAGGGGTCTGACGTAAATCTTTTCATCGTGAGCGGTCACCCATCCAACTAGTGTCCGCACTTTTCGCTGCTTAACTTCGTTGATCGGTCAGTGTCCTCGAGCCCTCATCTGCTGCACGCTCCTGTGGTTAAGAATATCATTACTATTAGTGTTCATATGAAGTTTGATGAATAAATATATATTGCTTTTTCTGTCAATAAGAAAGAGCTTGAATAAATAAGATTTTATAATTGTATTATTCTTTTATCAGCATTTTTCTAAATTTATGATTGTATCTTTTGATAAATATTCTTGCATAGACGCAAATTGATATTAATATCAATTTGCGTCTATGCAAAAAATAAATAATAAGTAAATAAATACATATAAATATATAAATAAATAAATACCTAATCATAAATAAATAAATAATGATATGAATGTTATTCATCCTACATTAATTGATTGTCTTTCGTTTACTTTAATAATCTGTGCTTTTTAATAAACAGTATAGTTTATAACTTGCTCAACATACTCTGGAGACTCGAAATGAAATAATTTATTGATTTAATAATTGAACAAATTACAATTTTTGTCTATTTATTCACAAATAAATTTTCAAGTCCCTATATATGCAGGAGACCGACATTTTTCTAAGTCTCGTTCGTCATTAAAAATGACGGAAAATTCCGTTAAAAAGACGTTGAATTTTGACGTCCAAGGTACGTCGTAAATATGATGTCCCTGTGACGTTAATATTACGACAACTGACGTCTGAAACCCTATACTGACCAAAAAATGACGTCTGAGACGTTATTCTAACGTCAGTGTGCTACCTGGGTAATTATTTTATATTTATCACGAGATTATCATCCTTCCTTCATTATTCCGATTTAACTGAACTTTTACTTTTTATTAACAAGCGCGTCCGAGGGTCGAAATAAACGCGACGGAAATTGTTTCGCGAATGGAAATATTTTATTAACTTTGAAAACCACGTTTTATTTCGAAGAAAAACAATTACTCCGACAAATTCCACTTTGTAAAGACGCGTACCCGTCACCATCCATACTTTCTTGTCTGCCAGATGTTTAAACGCCCTATGGAACTTCTGTCGTGACGATTGATATGAATTCCGTCTCTGAATTCATAATCCGAATTCCGTTTCTGAATTCATAATATGAATTCTGTCTCTGAATTCATAATCTGAATTCCGACACCTTGCCTCACACATATCTTAAGAATTCTGTTAGATCAGTATTCTCGTGTTTCTCGGCTAACGAACATCGTTGATCGGTATGGAAGGCGAGTTGATACTTATCGCACTACTTTTAGCTATTTATAAAAAAAAACGCAAATAAATACACTGGATTCACCCTCTAAATGTGAACAGAATAAGGGAGAGCCAGTACCACATTGCGGCAAGAACATTACGATAGCATCCTGATAGATTCTTCGATCACTACAGAATGTCGCAAAGTTAAATTTTCTGTATCACATCACGCATTAACTCTTTTCCAATTCTGAATTCCAAATAAACTTTTCCTGATTTTTCTTTAGGAAAGAGATGAAAACAATTCTTTTTCAGGGTCATTTTTGGCCCAGAAATGGCATTGAGGAACAACAGTAACGGTTCGAAAACTTGGAGGAAGACATTTCAGTTTCTTAGCAAAACAACAATCACCAAGATAACAAACAACAATAACAAAACAAGATAAATAATGATAATAACAGTAAAAATAGCATTCGAAATCGGCAAAGAGTAAACGTAAACAAATAGGCTAATGGCCGGGCGGCAAATGTAAAATGTACGACTTTACGAATTACGAAAGTTTACGAAAGTTTTCATTAACTTTATTTTTCTCAATTTTTTTGGAAATTTTTTGGCGAAAATTAAATCCACATGAATTATTGCGTTTTCTAAGTCAAAATACATTATAATTTATCATCAGCCTATGGGGACTATTTTTGAAAAGAATAAAATTGTCGAGCCTTAACTTCTATTGTTCACACAAGGGATTTGCTGTTGACGACTATTATCAAGGTCTGCGACAAGAAAGGTCAACGCTTAAAGTGCAGGACTCTCCTGGACACTTGTTCAACCGCCAACTATATGACCGAGCATTTAGCCAAGTCTTTGCAACTTCCGAGGGAAAGATGTGAGACTACAGTCCGAGTGCTGGATAATGCGCAAATCAAGGCCCAATTTCTGGTCAATGCCACAATAGAATCCTGGATCACCGGTTACACCAGGCCTCTAACATTCCTGACGGTACCAAGCATCGGAGGATTGCAACCACATGAGCCCATCGATAAGAGTCAGTTCCAGATACCTCTCAATCTGAGGCTAGCCGATCCACATTTCTACCGACCAGCCGAAGTGGATGTGCTGATAGGCTCTGGACCTACATTATCGATGCTAAGTATTGGGCAAATCAAACTTGGAAATTCCCAGAAGCCCGATCTCATTCTCCAAAAAACTCAACTGGGATGGACCATCGGAGGGAGTGCAGTGCCCGGAACTCCCAAGACGAAGACATAAGTAGCCTTCTTTACAGCCAAACCAGAATTCGAGATCAATCAATTTTGGGAACTTCAGAAGATCCCCGCTATATGCCACTTGTCCATCGAGGAGCAAGCGTGCGAAGATCACTTCATCGGGAATCTGAAAAGAGACGCCATCGGTAGATACATTGTGGCGCTTCCATTCAACGAGCGACAACGACAGATAGGAGAACCGAGATCATGCGCCGAGAGGCGTTTCCATGGGTTGGAACGCAAATTCAAGAGGAACCCCAGCTTTGGTGAACAATACAAAGCAGTCTTCAACGAATACCTGCAACTGGGTTATATGGCCGAGGCCAGAGAAGACAGCTTAGACGAGGACGGTTTCTACCTACCGCATCATGCTGTTATCAAGGAGACCAGTACGACCACGAAATTACGAGTTGTATTTGACGGATCGGCCAAGTGCAACTCTGGGATTTCCTTGAACAACGCTCTCATGGTTGGTCTCAGCATCCAAGATGACATTTTCTTGCTACTGCTCCGATTCCGCACCCATCGGTACGTCATAACTGCAGATATAGAAAAAATGTACCGCCAAGTCTGGGTCTGGGAGGAGGATCGCAAGTATTAACGAGTGATCTGGAGGAATCCGCAACATGAGATGAAAGTATACGAGCTCAACACAGTCACCTTCGGACTATCTGCGGCTCTATATCTAGCCATCCGATGTTTACACCGACTAGACGACGATGAAGCACACACCTATCCGGTTGCATCATACATATTGAAACGCGATCTATATGTCGACGACGTTCTCACTGGAGCAAACACGATACAGGAATCCAAAAACATTCGCAACGGACTCATCGAGTTATTCCGACAAGGAGGCTTTCATTTACGACAATGGGTTTCCAATGACCCTAATCTTCTAAGAGGACTGATCGAAGGCAGCACTTGTTGAAAGTTACACAAAAAAGCAGTCTTCACCATCACCATCAGGACTTTGGGGGTAGATTGGGACTCTCTCAGTCAGATACCACCACAAAGAGAATCATCTTATCCCAAATCGCGAGGATCATCGACCTTCTGGGGCTTTTAGACCCCGTGGTATCCAAAGAAAAACGTCCGTACAAATCGTTGTTTACAGACGCAATGACGTCACGCTGACTTTCGCGAAAACCCTTTAAACTTATTGTAGTACCTTCAAACAACCACTCATGGCGCCATAAGTTCCATTCTAAACCGTCTTTTCGAAGATACGTAGACGCAAAGTTGCCTGAGGTCCACTGGACCCAGTGTGACCACTACGGGTTAAAGACACCCATGACTCTCAAGGCGTCTTTTCGGTGACTTTCGGATGACTCGGTGTTATCTGGGGAGAGAGAGCACGAAAGTAGGGGGTGCCCAAATTTCTTGATTCCTATTGTATATCGAAATTCCTTGAATTATTGTATACTGTTGACAAAATATATCAATTTCCAGAAATTTCATATAATTTGCATTATTAGGATAATAGTAACATCCATTAAATATATCGTTAACTTTGTTGGTTATGAATAATAAGATAGTGAGAAATATTTATGAAGGTACACGCATAATGAATAAGGGTCTTGCAAAATTTTCAGTAATATGTCAGACGGCATCGTGAACACGCAGTAAACCGATTTCCAAAATATTTCCCTCATACGAGCTTAGGTGTAATTGTTATTAATTATTAAACTTCAAACGCGGGGGCCTAGTCCAGTAAAATCCTTCTGAAATCGATGTTTCGAGGCACCAGGCTGAACATTCGGTCAGAGGTCCATTTTGGGTAGCTGAAAACAGGGGTGAAGTTTAAAAAGTTCTATATCCCCGAGGATTTATGAAAAACAATAAAAACTACTCCAAAAAAGTAAGATATCGAAAAAAGTGTAAAGTAAAAATTGTATAGCTTAAAATTCTCTATAAAAAGGGTTCTACACGGTTTACAGTTTACCCCCACTCCCAACGGTTTACCCTCTAGAGCCGCACGAACGTTAGAGGTCAAAAAAAAATCATAAAACATCGAAAATTTAACATTTTTGAATGCTTTTTATTTTAAATTGCTTAAGAAATTATCTACTTTTTAAATAAAATTGTTTTTTTCCACTCAATTTTTTAAAAAGTGCCAAGTAAAATCAACGATATCTCTCTATAAGGGTGATTCAGAAATAAGTGGCATAAATTTAATATGTCATAGATCTTGTCGAAATATGAAAAAAAAAGTTAAATGCAATTTTTTTCTACGCCTCACCGTTTAGAATATATAGGGTGTTAAAATTGAATGTTTTAAAAAGTTTTTCAATAATATCTTGATGGGCGCAAAACAATTTTACGAATATTGGTATACAGGGGTTTCTTGGGACAAGGAATCGAAATTTGATGGCCTTTTTGTTGAATGTTGTAGAGGGCGCCACATGCAAGCTTTAATGTTATTACAAATGTCTCCACTTTTTTGTGCTACACTGTATGTGACTTTTGATGAAATACATTTCTTCTTAAAACCTTATAACACCAAAAACGCATACTTGTTTTACTTCGATAAATCCATTCGTTTTCAAGATATTTGCAATTTACTCTGTCGTAGCATACTAAAATGCCTGTGAAATTTGTCCCAGACTTAGAGGTGTTAAATAAAATAACAAAATCATAAAAGAACTTAATTTTTATTAAATATACCTACATAATGAAATTTTAAAGGAACAACTTTTTTTTTAACACAACTAATACTATATTAAAACATTCAATTTTAACACCCTGTATATTTTAAATGGTAAGGCGTAGAAAAAATTTTCATTTAACTTTTTTTCATATTTCGACAAGACCTATGACATTAAATTTTTGCCACTTATTTCTGAATCAACCTGTATATTGAATGATTTTTTCTTCTTTGTGTTCCATAATTTTGTTAGTTAAATTCCCTACGCATCATACTCGGGTCATATTCTTCTGTAATATTGTCGCCATTTTTGAAATATGTATCTTCGTTTTGAAAAATTGCTTGGTGCGTAAAGCAATTTTTCAAAACGGATATTTCAAAAATTAAGGTGAAGTGGGGTAAGTGTGTACAAGGGGCAAGTGTGTACCAAGCTCTGAAAATCGCAATATAGCATCAAATCGGCGCGACATCCATTGGGATATCTTCAAACAACACTTTTTTATTTTTATAACCGCACATGGTTCGTGCAATAAACTATATAACTAAAAAATTATAATTCCATCTTATATGCCACATAGTCAAGTCTTACACACTTACCCCACATCCTCCTAACGGCAGGCACATAGAAAATATGAGCTGCATACACACTTACCCCAAAGTCCGGGGAAGTGTGTAGTACGAACATGATATTATTTAAAAAATTGTAAATATTAAACTATTAATTCTGATAGGGAACAATTAAAGCTTTCTAATTAGAAAAGCCCCAAGAGTGTACAGCACCAAAGAGAGTTCAATAAATTCAGTTGTTTAGTTTTTACGACCATCCAAACTTCAACTTGCCGATTATTACTACTCACTTACCCCACTTCACCTTATGACAATTACAGAAGAATGACCCGAGTATAATGTGTAGGGAATTTAACTAACAAAATTATGTAACACAAAGAAGAAAAAATCATTCAATATATGGAGAGATATCGTTGATTTTACTTGGCACTTTTTAAACAATTGAGTGAAAAAAAAAACATCATTTTATTTAAAAGTAGAGAATTTATTAAGCAATTTAAAACAAAAAGCATGCAAAAATATTAAATTTTCGATGTTTTATGATTTTTTTCCACCCCCCTTGTCGAAAACCACTACAGCGGACTGAACACTACAGTGGTCAGTAGTGGTTTCTACAATAGTGGTCAGTAGTGGTATACAGTGGTGAATAGTGGTCAGTAGTGGTATACAGTGGTGAATAGTGGCATGCAGTGGTACGTAGTGGTAAGAAGTGGTAAGTAGTGCACATGTAATGGTTATACTATTTTTTTATTGAATCATATAAAAAGGGTACAAAATTTAAATTATACGATGGATGTATCACTTCTGTTCTCGAAAACTGTAATCACGCGAATTGAAGAAAGGTATAATACCTACCTAGATAAATTTAAATGTTACTTATAGAAGACAATGCAATGGTAAATGACTTCTTTGGTTGATATTATTGGATACCGTTGAGATTTTCGCGATTGTAGACCGGCGTGCTTAAATTTTTAATTTAAATTTGCATTTTCTAGTAAAAGAGCGAAGGGAGAACAAAATTTTTCCGACGTTTCTATGAGCTTCTATCCTCCTATTAAAAAAGAACTATAATCTAAAATGTGTTGCGCGAAATTACCTAGCAGGGAAAGACTCACTTATAAAAAAAGAAGAGAGATCTATTAATTTTGATTCTCCAGAGCTCTGACTCAGATAAAATTATAATCATGATTCAATCTCACGCGTGGAAAGCAAGGCTACAATAGCCGTTCCTCGGAGCACCGTCCGACGGGAATGCTGCGACCCAGAGCGAATCATCGAGCGTCAACATCACGGTGGAATTTCTACTGTCCGGCGATTGCATTGCGATATATCGTTTCTGTAAGATCTCTTGAAGGTCGTTGCAAGGGCTATTTTCGCGTTTGGCTCGCAAAGGTCTCTCACCCGGCGATCTGAAAAACACGTTTAAAAGCCCACTGTGAACAAAATCAATCCTTCGCAGCCACGACATTCTGACAATGCGAAACTCCTCTTTGTTCCTGGCGAATTAAAAGTTTACCGCGATAAAATTGTTTAATCATACCTTGCGACGAGTTTCAATTTGACTGTGTCGATGTCTTTCAGTATATCGCCCATTAATTTCTGGGAGATAAGTGGCGGTTTATGCCGATCGACGAACTTGTAGTCTTGTAAACTAGCTCTCCTTGCGATGTGAGGAGTCATCGGAGGTGGCAGAGGTGGCGGCATATAATAATAACTAATTAAAAGTTTTAACATTACGATCAAAACGATTACTTACAGTAATTAGCATTGATTCCAAAGCAAGAAATGTTAAAGTTGGCAATAATTTCGTTGCTGGCTGAATTGCTGCATTTCTTTGCGACCTCGGTGTAATGCGATGTCGTATTTGTCCCAATAATCTCTGGCCGGTTTTGTTTTTCCAAACGAAATCCAGTGAAGAATTCTATATCATTGTAAGTATTCTTCGAAATAGTCAACTCTGGAATAGTTTTGTATTAGATATTGATTATAAATTAATAGGTATAGGTATCTTTTATTTACTTACCGGGCACGTTTTTTCTTCGGATTTCTCATTCTTGGTAATACGTCAATATCTTCATCAAATGATGATTCAAAAACTGGTTTATCAAATAACTCCATTTCAAAATTAATAACAATTTATCACAACGATCAGGTTATGACTATGTCACGGAAGAATATAGACACAAACGAAAAGTTAGGTTATACAGAGGATAGATAGCTTATCCCACGATGAAACTGCTGGATAAGTTATGTCTGCATTTATTCCAAAGTTTATGCTATTCCAGACTTATACCATACTTGTAAAACGGTTGCGTATTGGTTATTCTCAGTATAATAGCGCTATACCGCGTTTATACCGTGTTGGTAAAACCGGCCCTAAATATCACTTTTGGATCACTGTTCACCACCATTGAACCACTACTGACCATCATTGAACCACTGCTCACCACTATTGTGCCACTACTCAGGTTTTCAGTAGTGGTTGAAAATATTCTGTAGTGTTCTGTAGTGGTTTTCGACACGGGCCCTAACGTTCGGGCGGCTCTAGAGGGTAAACCCCCAAGCAACACGATGACGTCATTTTGACGTTTCTTTTTGGTGAGTTTCGTCGCGCGACGTCAGATGACGAAAAATTGACGTCGCATTGCCGTCAAATTTAAGACGTTTTATAGACGACTCAATAGTGACGACAAAGAGACGTGATTTACTATTAAATTTAATAACGTTAATTTAAATAAAAACTTGCTACCAACTATTATGGTATTGTTATTATTACTATTAATTATTATAAAATTTTAATTTAGGTAGGTATTTTTTATGGCAAGATTGATCTCTGTTTACTTTCAAACAAAATGTAATTATTAATGTATTGTCTACAATTAATTGCAAGAAAAATATTTTCTTTCAAACGCAGTATATTCCTCACGTGCCGTCATCAAGCGCGCCAAAAATTTGAAGGATTATGTCATGTGATCACTATCCCCCAATCGCCGGCCTTTCAGAGTAGCATAGCCGTGGCGTTGCCAAATCTCTATTTTTGGACCAAATAAATACTTTTTTGTTTAAAAAACATGACAAGGCAATGTTATTTTGCCAAAATATTTACCTGAATACCAAATAATAGGGTTAATATGGCACAAAATTACTGTAGAATGGTTTTTTAGTAAACTGTTACATTTGAAATGAACCTTTAGAAAATTGGCAACATGCGTAATGCGCGGTGCGCCTGCGCCAGCCGACCGCCGCGCTGCCAGGCCATCCCGCTTGCTTGTTTTGTCAGTTTTGTGATCCAGACCCGCACTCCACCCGCGCCGCCATCACCTGCCACGTCCTTTTTTCGTTTTCCTGTGCGCCCCACTACTGCCCTGTGCCTTTTCCGATTATTCACGCCGTCGCCTACACGTGCGCGCCAGTTCAGCAGATTGCAGAAGATGTATATGGTATGATTTGTGGTGCATAGTTTGCCGTTGTGTGGCACTGAGAACAAATTAGTTACCTATCTAGTATAGATAGAAAAGTATTTTCCTGTTATCTCCGGTGGAGTAGCGTGTCCACTGTCCCTTGGCCGCCATTGGCCATTGTAAAAACGTTAGTGTCGCAAGGGATATTATTTTTACATAATATTTTGTGTTCTGAACCTGAAATCGACCTTCTATTCTTTCAATGTAAGTCTATTCTGTTTTTCGAGGAAAATAAATATAAAAAGTTATAGTCAGGTTGACAAGTCTTTGTCTTGAGGAGGTGCACTGTGCCCTGAGAACACAAGTGCAGTTAAAATAAAAATCGCTATAAAATTTGCTCACGTTGGCCATTTATCAGAATATTCAATCTGATAAAACTATTCTTGATTGGAAACTTTCACCTCGACTTTCACAGGCTGTACCTATATGATGAAAGTGTAGTTTTTTCCTAAGACTCCTGCATCGGTGAAACTTGCTGTTCCGAGATTTCATCCACAATTATATAGGACATCCTCAGGGGAGTGACGATTACCTACACTGAGACTGTCAGCTTGTGAGACTGTGACGCGGAAGCTTGAAACAGCAAGTGTTATCGACGCAGGAATCATCCGGAAGAACTACAATTCAAACAAATATGAAAAATATTTATTACTTTCTTGAAAGTAAACATTGATTTTTGACCGTAGATGTCTTATATGTTAATTGAGTTTGAGGAGAACGATGGTGGCGGTCTAGCTGTTGTTGCTCCCAACTGGATTACTCCAAGGAAAAAAGAGGTTTTTTGGCCATCAACAAAAAACCAAAAAGTTTATAAACAAGCTTTACAATCACTCCAGGAACCTGACACGACAAAATGGAATCTTTATAAAATTAGCCGACAATTCTACGAAACAGGTTGGTTTTTCTTTATCTAACTTAACCTAAAAATAGATACCTAAGTTACCTAGGTTAGGTTAGGTTTTTGCAATCTTTGTATAAATATCTAAATTTGTTGATTTGTTGGAGTGGAATTGTGAATATTTATTAAGTATTGGCTAAAAAAACAATTTACATTTAATTTGTTCAGATTTTTCCGTTTTTTTTTTGAAACAAGGTAAATAATAAATTTTGGCAGATCTCCATTTGCCTCGCCATTTGCTTATCCTATTATACACTTTTTTCAAGTGCCTCAAACTTTTTTGAATGAAATTTCACCAGGTAAAAATTGAAGAAACTTTTTAATAGTTACCCACTCTTAGCTAAAATCATATTTTATCGAATGAGTGAAATGTAAAATAGCTCGCAAGTTCAATAGGAGGCATTACTTTTATAAGTACATCTACATTTATTTTTTATTTTTCAGATAATTTAGGAAAAGCCGAGGAAAAATTAAAACTAGCCGAAGTAACTTCTGACTTAGCAACAGATTCAGAATGTTCAAATAAAAGGAAGCGCAAATTGAAGAAACCATCACGTTTCGTTTCCCCTAGTGGTAGTGAAGAAGAGGACGAGGACAACTTGTCATTAAAACGCCCACCTCTAATTAAATGGAATGAAAACGGTAATTTTTTTGCAACCTTCTTTTTGCCTACTGTCTATAAACTCTAAAATCATATTTATTTTTTTTTCTTGAAAAACTACAAATAATTTTTTAGCACGTTAGCATTATACAGATTGGCAATTTTTTATTTTTTGAATCTTTTAATTGTGTTTACTAATTTTAGCGTCAAATAATTTATCATCAGAGCCCTATTCAGCAGTTCAAGATAGACCTATTTGTAACAGAACACAGGTAGCTGTAAGTTCTCAGTTTTCTGAGCTCTCGCAAGAAGTATGTGATACTCGACAACTGAGTTTACAACTGACTCCAGTTGGCGGAAGTCAGAGTGGTAAGTTATTTTCATTTCTTATCTGATATGTTTATATTATTCAATTTAATTTTTGTATATGTGTCAAGTGTCTTACCACGAACTGCATAGATTAATATCTTGAAATGGAAACTTAGGAAAATTGTGAAAATTTCATACATTAGGTAACATCAATGGGGCGAAGGGAACTAAAATGTTTCCATTGTATTTTGTTTTATTGTAAATTCTACAGAAATATCCTTCGAAAGTCTTATGGAGCAGAGAGCTCTGGCACAAAATAACGCTTTTTGTTACAAATCTAAAGGAAAATGGTTCATTTTTCGCAAAAACTTTATAAAGCAAAAATGTTCTTTGCGTTATTCCCGAGTTCACTAAGTGAATAAAATTTTCTTTGGAAAATTTTTGATAAAAAAAATCAACATTTTTGAAAATATGTTAAAATCTTTCACTTAGAGTACTCGGTAATAACCCAAGGGTAAGTTTTTGCTTAAGTATGAATCTTTTGCAAAAAGCGAACCATTTTTTTTTCAGATTTGTAACAAAAAAGAACAGGTATTTTTGCCAGCACTCCCTACTCCTTAAAAGTCCAAGTTTTCAGAATTTTTCTACGTTTTCATCTTAAGATATTAATCCATGCAACTAATTTTTTTTTAAGGATATACTAAAAGGTCAGTTGTATTGGAAAACACTCCTTCTAATGAAACCACAATTAATTCACTACAAGCAAGCACAAGTGATTTACGCCGACCTGTTAACAACGAAACATCCCATGGGATACCTAGGGCACGTGGGGATGAGCTAGGTGAGTACATATATAAGAAATATGTGGGATGCCCGAATGAATAAGAGCTGTCGAAAAGAAAAAAAAATGTAGTTTAAGTATACCAGTAGTGTCAAAATTAAGCACGTTTAAAGAAAGATGTGGAAAGATGGTTTTAAAAAATAATGTTTTTAATTCTATTAATTCAAAAATAATTTATTCTGGTATATTGTATTATTTTTATATAATTTAATGGCTATCTTTTTTTTAGAATTCAGAACCCAAATATTAACTTTGCTTAATATTATAAAAGAGCAGAACATTCAAATTTTAAACTACATCAAAAATAAGGATGTATCGAAAACTGTCGCAATACCTGCTGATTTTCCAGTACAGCTGCCTTTAACTCATTTAGATGACATTAAGCATGTGGAAGAATATTTAAAATGTAATGAAAAATTGTCATCAGTTGTGAGTATCTTTCTTATACGAAATTATGTAGTAATCTGGTATGCAGGGTATCAGGAAATTATGGGCAAAAAAATTTGTACACTACTAAAAACGTGGCAAAATATATTTAAAAAAACAAATATTTTGAGGTTATTAACTTGGTAAATATCGAGATTTTTCGTGCGTAGAATCAGCCCTAGAATTATTTATGGACACCCTGTATATGTATTATCTGCGGGATTCAAACTTTTTTACTGTTTTAAAAAGTTTTAGGTGATATTTTTTTCTACAAACCAATACTAATATTATCTTTTTTGTAGGTTGTTTATTTGAACAGTGTAGGTGGCAAAGATTGCACATCCAAAACGAACCGAATCCTGAAAATAATTTTTACTGACGATCTGGCAACGCAGTATTCATTTTATGGAAAACGTCTTGGGAAAATTCCGTTTGGTAATTTACTGTTAAAGGAAGCTGTAATTAGTAAGTAAAGTTTTAAGTTTGAACTAAAATTATAAAATACTGAAACACTGAATATTTACCTAAACCTATTTTTTTAGAGGCTGTCAAATTAAATAGTCCTGGCATAACAGACAAGGAAGTTGAGGATTCCATAAAAATTTGGCTTAAGCACGCTCCTCAAAGATTGGTGAGAGCAAACACAAGGAAGTAAAATATACTCAAAAATTTTTTAAAAATGCAAAATTTCAAAAAAAATATTGTCAGCGAAAGGCAGATATATAGGCGTGTACAAAAAGTTGTTAAGGAACAATTACAAGTGCTAGATCAGATTACTGATAACGAATGTTTTATAAAGCAGGGTTTTCTTCCAAAGCAAATTTCTGAAAGTCAAGTGTCTACATCGGTATTCACTGAAACTGTAACTTTACCTGAGAATGTATCGCAAACATCATCAATATTGGAGCATACTCCTAGCGAGTGTGTTGAAGAAACTTCTAATATAACTCATAAATATGGCATTGCTAGTTACATATCCTCAAATTCATTAGGCTCTAATTCTTCCGAGGATTCCTCTGATGATTTAAAAGAGACATTACGGAAATGGGCAATATCATCTAACATTCCACATTCCATTGTTACTGATTTGATACATAAACTATCCAAGTTTCATCCAGAGTTACCCTTAGAATGCCGCACTTTATTAAAAGTTTCTTCATCAGCCATGAGTCATATCAAAGAATTAGAAAATGGAACATATTGTCATGTAGGTCTAGTAGAGGCTTTAAATAAATTAGCATGTGAAGATTTTCCTAGCCAGGTGATAAAACTTAGCTTTAATATAGATGGAATTCCTCTTTTTCGAAGTTCAAATATTCAGTTTTGGCCCATCTTAGCTCGTGTGACTAACAGTCTTAAAAATAATTATTCCCCATTTCCTGTAGGAATATTTTGTGGAAAATCAAAACCAATACCTCTCGCTGGGTTTTTGGATGAATTTATTAATGAACTGAATTGTGTTTTAGAAAATGGCATAAATATCAAAAGTATTCACTACTCTATTGTAGTCGACAACTTTATATGTGATGCACCTGCCAGGGCATACATAAAGTGCATAAAGTCGCATGGTGGCTATTCGAGTTGCGATAAATGTACGGAAGTGGGGGAATATGTTAATAGACGTGTAATTTTAAAAGGTACCTCGGCGTCTCGAAGAACAGATAGCTCATTTTTAAATCAAATAGATGAGGATCATCACCTCGGAATATCACCATTAACTCAGTTGCCAATTGGACTTATTTCTCAATTTCCTATCGATTACATGCATAGTGTGTGCTTAGGTGTTACACGAAAACTATTGAATACTTGGTTAGGGGGAGATTTGAAGACAAGATTAAGAAGCCAAACAGTTAAGCTTATATCTTCTAAATTAGTCTTGCTACGAAAATATATGCCTATTGAAATAAATAGAAAACCACGGCCATTATCAGAATTAGCGAATTGGAAAGCTACTGAATTTCGCACCTTTTTACTCTATTTGGGTCCTGTCGTGCTTAAGAAACATGTTCCATTAGCTGTTTATGAACACTTTTTATTACTACATTGTGGTATTTCAATACTTGCATCGTTTTCCCATATTAAAAAGTTTGATGTAAAATACGCTCATAGGCTTCTGACTGTTTTTATCGAACATTGTGAAAAACTTTATGGAAGAGAATTTTTTGTTTACAATGTACATACTTTATGTCACTTAAGTGAAGACGTCAATAAATTTGGTCCTTTGGATAATTTTTCGGCTTTCCCTTTCGAAAGTTTTTTAGGTTGTATGAAAAAATTAATAAAGTCCCCATATAAACCTTTAGAACAGATCTGTAACAGAATGCAAGAAATCAATGCAAATTTTAAAATAAGTAATAATAAAAAGGGGGCGTTTCAGTATTTATATGAACATCGCGATGGACCTACATTCCAAAATATAGAAGGACACCAGTTCAAAAAGCTGCTTGTTGGAAATTTCACATTAACTACTTGTACATATAAAATTTCTGACTGCTATTGTGTACGTGAAAAAGAAGTTATTAAAATAGACAATATAGTAGTGAATGATTGCGGCACATTCATTATTGGCAAAACATTTTCTATGTATAAACCCTTGTTTACTTATCCACAAAATTCTATTGATTTTGGTGTATGCTTACTGGAAAATCTGTCGTTACATCCGCAACAATGGAAATTTGATCATTCTTTTTCTAAATGTGTAGTTATGCCATTTTCTGACACGTCTTTGTCACATTGTGAATTACTGGTTTGTTTTCCTTTACTACATACTATAAAATAATGATTATAAGCTCACAGCTAGTATACAGTGTCTCCATTTTAAGAGTGTCTTTGTTGAAACATTTAAATTAAAAGATTTAAAATGGGGACATTCCTTTATGTAACAAATAAGTATATGAAGGGTTTCTTACAAGAACCAAACAAGTCCATATGCTATAAGGCGGACTTTTTACTTAGAAACAACCGACAAGACAACCTTATAATGTATGGACTTGCTTGGTTCTTGTAAGAAACCCTTCATATTATTACAATGTATGTAGGTATTATATTTTAATGTATTTCAAGCAAATATGAATAAAACTAAAACCGTAAAATCCGACTTTTTTTGCAAATATTTTATATAAAATACCCTGTGGTTTATACGTCAAAAAATATCTAAAAAGTGCCGTCTTTAAAACGTCACCGAGTGACGTCTCTGCTACGTTACAAAATGACGTTTCTGGGCTGAGACATTATCACGTCATTTCTCACGTGAATAATACGTGATTCTGAAAGTCACAAGACGTCACAACTGACCAAAAAAGAACGTTAAAATGACGTCATCGTGTTACTTGGGCCGTTGGTAGTGGGGGTAAACTGTAAACTGTGTAGAACCCTTTTTATAAAGAATTTTAAGCTCTACAATTTTTAATTTACACCTTTTTCGATATCTCGCCCGCCCGCTAAAACCGCCCGCCCGCCCGGACTAGACCGCCCGCTAAAACGCCATATAGTAGTGGAGGGGCGGTGTGACGTCACAGCACTGTAAATGCTAGTGGCAGTGTTGGTTGCAAGCAGCTGCACGCCGCATCGCGCCGTTGATCGCCTTCAACAACGACTGGTTCTCTACACTCGTTTTTGTATTTCAACACTATGGAAGGGTCATCTAGCACTTACAAATGGTGTATTGTGCCAAAGTGCAAGAGCACGAGTATTGTGAACCCCGAAAGTGTTCACAAATTTTCCCAAGGACGAAAAAACCCGGAAGATGTGGATAAAAATAATACGGCAGGATCCAAAGGACATATTATCTCTTAAAACACATTGTTACGTTTGTGAAGATCATTTTGATGTAAGTAAACTTCATTGTCCAAAATAATGACAATATCCAAAACTTATGTTTATTATTGTAGCTTGAGAGTGATCTAGAAAATTATATGCAGTGAAAATTTATTGATGGGAAGAAGTACCTTAAAAAAGATATCATTCCTCATAAGTTTGACTATCAGGATGATCGAAAACGGAAATTGACAACTGTTCCCTGTTCAACTGCAGTAAAGCGAAGACGAATGGAGCTAGTTAAAGCGGCTGAAAAGGAAATTGTGGTTGTTGAAATGAAAACAGTGGAAAGGGAAGAAGGGGGTCTGATAGAACTGGGGCCAAGTACATCAACAGTGTCAGCTTGCAGCTTGAGAGAAATAGGAGTCCAAGCAAATTTGAAACCTCATCACAGAAGCAAATCAATTCAGTGCGATCGGTTCTGAAGCTCGTTATTAGATAGTGCTTGTTCTCCATTTCTGAAAGACCAATATGACGTGTCAACATCTCCAATGAAGCTTAGTAAGTATGATATTGGTGCAAAAGGTTACAAAACAATTAGGATTCCACGATACCGGTGTAAAATCTGCAACAGATACGGAAACCGGTACCTCTGAGTATAAAGCTTCAAGTTCTGTGAAAAGTGCCAATAAAAATAATGAAAATGAGTACAGACGTGACTTTAAAACAACAGAAATGGCCAGAATTGCTTTGGAACACCACATATATTATTGATAGGAATATGAGGAGGTACTTGGGAGTACCAAAGGACTGTGCCTTTTTAATAGGACTTCAAAAACATCTCTCTCCACGTCGGCGGCTTGCTTAATTTATTGCGTCCTGTAATGTGAGACTCCTTCGCACCGTTCCGATCGCCGGAAGCCAGCTCTTCTAAGAACGAACAACATCGAACGACGTCTCCTCTTCTTTCTCTTTTAGATTGAAGCCGTAACCACCGCCCTGACTTTTCGTCAGTCTGTATATATTTGAACTCTCTAACTAAAGGTCGACTTTTCGATCAATCTCTACTCTTAATTTTCGCTCTAAGAATACCTTCTCTTGTTATCAATTCTCGTGTTTTGTTTTACCGAGTGTTGAATAAACTAAATGTTTGTTGTTCTGAGTAATCCAGGCATTTTCATTCGTTCCCCGAACAGTCATAAAAATATGACAGAAAGAGCAACGGCAAGCTCGTCTTGAGTGTACTAGAAATGTGTCGGGAGCGGAACATTTCGGAAGAAGAGTATTCTGGCACGAAAACAGGGGCTAGCATGGACCGAACCACGACGAAGCTCGGGAAGCTGCCAGCCGCGAGAAGCAAAACTAACTAAATGCACGTGGCAATATTTACAGCGCTGTGACGTCAGATCAATCACAGGGCGTTCGTGCTACGCGTCATATTTAAAGGGACAAGTCGATTTTAGAAACCTCAATAGTTCGTTAACGAATTAATTTTTTTGAAAAATGGTTGATGGGACGTATACCTTACATGTGTATACCTTATATATGTATATACGCGTCTATTGGGAGCAAAACCATTCCATTTAACAATTGAGTGCAAGACCCCTATTATCAAATCAGATCCGAATATTAGGAAATGGCATAATTTTTCTTCATCTTGATGATACCAGAAATATATTTTATTCTAAACTAGGTGAAAAAAGATTTCCTTTCAACATAATTTTTAAAAACTTATAGGAATACTCACACGATTGCCTATGGAAATTTGCTTTTGGAACACCGATATCGGAAACCCAAATACAAAAATCTGAGAAGGACAAATATAGGTAGGTATTTATAGGATTCTATCTGCTTGTGTGTGAAAACCATAGGCATCGGTAGATGTAAAAGCTCTATCATCCTTATGTGGAATTTTCCTTATTTTTAGACACGCGGATAGAATCTTACAAACACTTATTTGTCCTTCTGAGATTTGTATAGGCGAGTATCTGAAATTGTTTCAAAGGCACATTAAATTTTCACAGAGAATCATATGGGATTCCTATAGGCTTTTATGGCATACAAGTTTGTAAAATTCTAAGAGAATTTTGAATATACCTACAAAATACAAAACAAACTATGACAGAAAATGTCAATAGCTGAGTTTGTCAAATTTTAACAGAATTCCGAAAATACTAACAGAAGACGAAAAGAAACCAATTATGACGGATATGTCAATAGATGTGAATGTTTATCAAATTCTATGTCATGTTCCAAAAGCATAACAGAATGTTTTCAATAACATCAGATACATCCCGTGTCGAAAACCACTACAGAACACTACAGAATATTTTCAACCACTACTGAAAACCTGAATAGTGGTGAGCAGTGGTTCAACGATGGTCAGTAGTGGTTCAATGGTGGTGAGCAGTGATCCAAAAGTGATATTTAGGGCCGGTTTTACCAACACGGTATAAACGCGGTATAGCGCTATATATATAACCAATACGCAAGCGTTTTACAAGTATGGTATAAGTCTGGAATAAACTGGAATAAATGCAGACATAACTTATCCGCCAGTTTCATCGTGGGATAAGCTTGCTATCCTCAGTATAACCTAACTTTTTGTTCGTGTCTATATTCTTCCGTGACATAGTCATAACCTGATCGTTGTGGTATATTGTTATTAATTTTGAAATTGAGTTATTTAATATACCAGTTTTTGAATCATCATTTGAAGATATTGACGTACTACCAAGAATGAGAAATCCGAAGAAAATACGTGCCCGCGGTAAGTAAATAAAAGATACCTATACCTATTAATTTATAATCAATATCTAATACAAAACTATTCCAGAGTTGACTATTTCGAAGAATACTTACAATGATGTAGAATTCTTCACTCGATTTCGTTTGGAAAAACAAAACCGGCCAGAGATTATTGGGACAAATACGACATCGCATTGCACCGAGGTCGCAAAGAAATGCAGCAATTCAGCCAGCAATGAAATTATTGCCAACTTTAAGATTTCTTGCTTTGGGATCAATGCTAATTACTGTAAGTAATCGTTTTGATCGTAAAATGTTAAAATTTTAATTAGTTATTATTATATGCCGCCACCTCTGCCACCTCCGACGACTCCTCACATCGCGAGGAGAGCTAGTTTACAAGACTACAAGTTCGTCGAACGGCATAAACCGCCACTGATCTCCCAGAAATTAATGGGCGATATACTGAAAGATATCGACAAAGTCAAATTGAAACTAGTCGCAAGGTATGATTAAACAATTTTATCGCGGTAAACTTTTAATTCGCCAGGAACAAAGACGAGTTTCGCATTGTCAGAATGTCGTGGCTGCGAAGGATTGATTTTGTTCACAGTGGGCTTTTAAACGTGTTTTTCAGATCGCCAAGCGAGAGACCTTTGCGAGCCAAACGCGAAAGTAGCCCTTGCAACGACCTTCAAGAAATCTTACGGAAACGATATATCGCAATGCAATCGCCGGACAGTAGAAATTCCACCGCGACGTTGACGCTCGATGATTCGTTCTAGATTAAGAACTCGATGATGCTCAATTTCTCTGGGTCGCAGCATTCGCGTCACACGGTGCTCCGAGGAACGGCTATTGTAGCCTTGCTTTCCACGCGTGAGATTGAATCATGATTATAATTTTATCTGAGTCAAAGATCTGGAGAATAAAAATTAATAGATCTCTCTTCTTTTTTTATAAGTGAGTCTTTCCCTGCTAGGTAATTTCGCGCGACACATTTTATATTATAGTTCTTTTTTAATAGGAGGATAGAAGCTCATAGAAACGTCGGGAAAATTTTGTTCTCCCTTCGCTCTTTTACTAGAAAATGCAAGTTTAAATTTAAAATTTAAGCACACGGGTCTACAATCGCGAGAACCTCAACGGTATCCAATAATATCAACCAAAGAAATCATCTACCATTGCATTGTCTTCTATAAGTAACATTTAAATTTATCTAGGTAGGTATTATACCTTTCTTCAATTTGCGTGATTGCAGAGTTTTCGGGAGCAGAAGTGATACATCCGTCGTATAATTTAAATTTTGTACCCTTTTTATACGATTCAATTAAAAAAATAGTATAACCATTACATGTGCACCACTTAGCACTTCTTACCACTACGTACCACTGCATGCCATTATTCACCACTGTATACCACTACTGACCACTATTCTCACCACTGTATACCACTACTGACCACTATTGTAGAAACCACTACTGACCACTGTAGTGTTCAGTCCGCTGTAGTGGTTTTCGACAAGGGATTATGGTAAAATTTATCAACGCAGGTGATTATTTCTATCAAAATTGTTAAATATTTAATACTCTGTTTTGACAAAATCTGTCAAATTCTTACAACACATTTTCACCAGGGAAAGAATGAATTTAAAATAACAAAACTGAATTAGGTTGGCTGGTGGTCGAGGAAGTAAACTTCGGCGCCACCGAGCTAAACACCCTTTTTGACCGCCTGATTTAAAATATCGACACCTTGCTTTGAAAACCTCGAAGTGCAATTTTTGACAAAAATGCCATTTATAACTTACTATGTTAAGGTTTAAAATCTGAAAACAGTAAGCTATAAATGGCATTTTTTTCAAAAATTGCACTTACAAAATTTTCGAAGTAAGGTATCGATGGTATCGATATATCAATATATCAGCCTACTTCATAGTAGGCATGGAATTCAGATATTATCAAAATACCTTTCAATCAAATCTTGTTTTCTTCCACCAGTTTTGGTGTTAAGACCAACTAATAATTCCTTCAACTGCTTCACTTTCAAATCACCGTAATTCATTTTTACCAATTTTTTTACCAGTCACATTAGTGCAGCATTAATAATGTATTATAACCGTTTAAATTTGCCCGCGTGTGTTTGGCTCGGTGGCGCCATCTGCTTCAGTTTTGAACAGCCAACCTCATTGTCAGCCATTTCTTCAAATAAACTGCTCTTTCGCTAATAATATTCTGTTCTTCGTTTCAAAGTAGAACTATAAAAATTATTGCAAGAAGCTACCCAAAAATAAAGAAACCGACTGCCCAAAATATCTATCAAAAACGGATAGGGAGAAACTTAGGGGAGAGTTGCCGATATCGTACTGCTTCCTAAATCGTACCACTTCATGTTCTAAGTGAAAACGGGTAGATGTAGCCCTCTACTAAAAATAGTTTTCTAAGGCCCGGTTGCACCAAGCAACTTGTCTAGACTAAGTGAAGCTTAAGAAGATAAGTCCGTTGCACGAAAGTTTAAGCTCTACTTAAACTGTCCTAAGCTACACCTAAATTAAGCCATGGCTGCAGTACCGCTTAAGCGGGTAAGGAACAGATTGGACCGATTTGATTGGTCGCAAAATTTCGAATACATAACCTATTTCATTTGACGCGTCTACATAACCTATTTCGTTTGACAAGTGATATATCATTTCGATAATTGGGAAGTTATTTTTAACATGGAATACGAATTCAATTATTTTGACGTGTTGGAAGACGATGACGAATTAATTCCATTGGAATTAATAATGGAAGGAATTCCACGGGCATTAAATATTCGGCCAAAATACTTTGATACGTATAATAATTTGGAATTTCACCAACGGTTTCGTTTATCGAAGGAAACAACATTGTTTATATTACACCTAATTGAAGACCAATTAGAATATGAGCATCAAAAGTGAGTAGTACCTTTTTTGTAGGTCATGAATTGGAATCATATTTGCAAATAAATATACATAAATTATTTTTCAGAAACAATTCAGTGGAACCAATTCTGCAATTACTTATATGTTTGCGTACTTATGCAACAAATGGATTTATGATCACAATGGGTGATTATGGAAATATGCATAAGTCGACAGTGTCTCGAATAGTGAAGAAAGTTTCACGAGCTATTGCTTCACTAGCTCATGTGTACATTAAAATGCCCACGACACAGCAGGAAATAATGAAAGCGCAAAGGAATTTTTATGATATTGCTTCTTTTCCACGCGTTATTGGAGCTATTGATTGCACACATATTCGTATTCAATCTCCTGGTACGTATAATATATATCATTAATCTCTGCCTTCTTTTCTGTACGTAAATTTTCTATTATTTTTGACCAATTTTTCTTACACTTTTCCTCGTTATTTAACAATTTCTCTACTCTCCTTTTACATCGACTTTTTCTATGTTTCTACAATCACTTGACAGATGCTTCGACGTGGTATATAGAATATCAAATCTGTTTTATTTGAAGTAACATATAGAATATTGACTTTATTATATACAGGTGGAGAAGATGCAGAAATATTCCGTAACAGGAAATCATATTTTTCATTAAACGTACAAGTTGTCAGCAACGCTAATCGTGAAATAATGGATATCGTTGCTCGTTGGCCTGGATCAGTCCACGATTCAACTATTTTTAATAATAGTAATTTGCGAGCGAGATTTGAAGGAGGAGAATTCCCTAACTGCTTATTGCTAGGTAAGCGATTGGAATTTTAGAAAAGAAAATGTAAATTGATAAATTTACTAAGAAATGTTTCAGTGATTAAATTAATGATTATTGGTAGAAAATTTTTCGTTCGAAGGCCTGACGACGAAATTGGCCATTTCATAAAAATATTAATGCTGCTTTGTCAATGGTAATATATCTAATCATTGAGGCTTCTTACAATATGTTCATGTACCTATATGTACATATATGTGTAGGTGTAGGAAATCTTAATCATTTTCTTCATCATCATAAAGTTATCAGTCCTAAGACTGGTTTGATACCATTCTCTATCTTTTCCTATCCTCCGCTAGTCTTTTCATTTCCCTGTATTTCGAACAACCTACATCTTTAACGATTTGCGAAATGTAGTCTAACCGCGGCCTACCTATACCTCTCTTTTTTCCCGTTTCTGCTTCTAAGATGTCTCTTAGCAGTCCCTCATGTCTTAATACATGGCCTATCAGCTGATCCCTTCTTTTCGTTATATTTTTCCAGAGTCGCCGGTTTTCCCCTACATTTTTCAGGATTTCTTCATTTGTGATTTTATCGGTCCATTTTACTTTTAGCATTCTTCTATAGCACCACATTTCGAAGCTTTCTAATTTTTTATTTTCTACCATTCTTATCGTCCAAGATTCGCACCCATACAAAGCTGTACTCCACACGTATGTTTTGAGAAATTTTTTCCTACTCTCTAGGTTGATGTTTTTTTGAGCATAGTAGCTTCTTTTTCAGATTAGAAGCCTGTTTTCCCTGCGCTATTCTTTGTTTCACGTCTCTTAGGCTCTTCCCATCTGTCGTTATTTGGCTACCTAGATAGCAAAACTGCTGTACTTCTTCTACGCTTTCGCCGCCTATATTTATTCTAGTTTTACTCTTACGTTTTTTCTTACTACATAGCAGAACTTTTGTCTTTTTCTTATTAATTTTCATATTGTAGTTCTCTATTAGGATTTTTTTCATCTCGTTAAGCGTCTTTTCTAGTTCTTCTTTGCTCGATGCTAGTAGCGCTATATCGTCAGCGAATCGAAGCATGCTCACTGTTTGCCCTTGTATTTTAATGCCTGAGGTTGAGTTTTCTTTTAATTCGTTCATCGCTTCCTCTATGTATAAGTTAAAGATTAGAGGCGACAGTGTGCATCCTTGTCGTACTCCTTTTCTAATTTTTCGCTTCTCTGACTTCTTCTTGTACTCCTATCACTGCTACTTGGTTTTCATCTAAATTATGTATGATTCTTCTTTCTCTGTATTTTATTCCTACTCTTTTCAGTATTTCGAACATTTTTTGCCACTGAATATTGTCAAATGCTTTCTCTAGATCTATGAATCCTATGTATAGTGTTTCGTCTTTTTCTAATGTTTTCTCTACAATTAGTCTTAACGCTATTATCGCTTCCCTCGTTCCTCTGTTCCTTCTAAATCCGAACTGGTCTTCTGCTAAGACTTCCTCGGCTCTCCGTTCCATTCTTCTTTGTATAATTTTTGTTAAGATTTTTGATGCGTGTGGTATCAAGCTGATTGTACGAACATTTTCGCATCTATCCGCGCCTACTTTTTTTGGAAGGGTAACTATTATACTTTTCTTGAAATCTTTTGGTATTTTTCCTGTTTCGTACATATGACTCACGAGTTTAAATAGCCTACTTCTCGCTTCTTCCCCTGCAAACTTTAAAATTTCTTATAATTTTCTTATAACTAACTTATTATATTACAGGTGACAGTGGATATCCAGCTCGTACATATTTGTTCACACCACATCTCAACCCCGTAACACCATCGGAACAATTATATAACGAGTCACACATTAGAAGTAGAGTTGTTGTGGAACACCTTTTTGGAATTTGGAAACGTCTTTTTCCGATTCTTGCATACGGTAGCCGCATAAAAATGAACAGTTTATTGACTGTAATCGTGGCAACCGCGGTACTGCACAATATTATTAGACGTAGATTGGAGGATATTGTTCCATTAGTATCGGATGATGAAAGACATACAATGGACAATATTATCGGAGAAAATGAAGTACCTCACCTTCAATATAATGATAATCGACCAGGTAATATGGGTCTCATTGCGCGGAATGCATTAATTAACGAATATTTTGAAACTTTATTAACTAACAGAAGGGAACAATAATGATACTTTATACGTTTATTAAGAAATTTACAATTATGTAGGTACACATAACTGTACATATATTATCTAAAAAATAAAATTGTTATATTTCAAGATTCAACGGACATAGAGTATATATATTTCTTTTTGAACTCCTGCAGATGGAAGTACTTACGTCTTTCCATGCTTATAAATCATGGGGGGACTCATCAATTATTTCATAGGTGAAAAAAATGTTATAGCATACTGAGTGTTATATCTTCACAGTTCGTGAAAGAAAGTAATGACATCCGTGGAAAGATAAAGATATCTGTTGAAGTACCCATGCTTAGCAGTGAAAAAAAATTAATCTAAGCATATAAATGCCAGTGTGTTGTGAAAATACGAGTGTGCTTCAAATACGAGTTTGCGCACGATTTATAAGCATGAGAAGACGTACTTTCGATATAGGTATAAGAAACTTCTTTCGCTTTGTACCACCTACATAAGGTATTAAAAACTCTGTAGCTTCCTTAATTGTATCTCTTTAATTTGTATATCCAATTCGAGACTTTTTTTTTTAATTCAAATTCAATTATTTCTCGTTCTTCTTTCCTTTTTATTTCACCTTTAAGAGCTTCTAATTGTGTTTTGGCCAATTCTATTTTTATCTCCGCTAGATCACTATATTGCTAAGCTAATAGTTGAGGCCTTCGTATTTGCTTCCGTCTAGATTCATTACTTTGAACAGACTTATTAACTGTTTGTATGTTTAAACAATGAGATTTCGGAGCTTTTAATAAGGTTGGAGTATAATTTCCCCAATCGGCCACCGACCGTTTTTCCTCGGTGTCCTTAATTGTAGAACACGATTTTCCGTTCTCCATATAATTAACTGAATTGTTGCTTGCTGCTGCGTTGAACAATTGTTCTGTATTGTGTCTCTCAACAAATTTATGTTCTGATGGAAGAACTTCTTGTTTTTCCTAAGAATAGAATACACTATTATGTAAATATAACTAATATAAGGGGATAACATAATTGTTGACAGTTTATAAATATTACCATGCCAACATTTTCCATTCCAACATTTCTAATGCACCGCATCTCCTCTTCCGTTAAACCGTCTTCTAATATTTCCACATCATAATTATTGTAGTTTTTATTTGCAGGTTCGTTAGAAGTAGACACCATAGTCGCATCCCCATCAAACTCGTTACATAAACCTATTATTTTAAAAGTGAGAAATAATTTTTGGAATATCTACATAACTTAATACTTGCAAAGTCAAAAGAAATCAGCGGTATTTACCTCTAACGGTTTTCATATTCATCAACGAAAGAGTTGCTTGAAATGTTGGGTCATTAATTTTCGCTGCTGTACCACCACCTGTTTTTAATATTTCCATCTTTTCCCTCGAACATTCTTTTCTTACTTCTTTCTTTTTATTATCATAAAACTTTTTCAAAGATTCCGTACTACGGTGTGTATTATTAGGTGATAACGTATTGAATTCCTCGGTTATCTGCTGCCATGCATGATCTTTATCCTTCCAAGTAATTTTATCAGTTTTTTTACACTCGATTATATGTTTATAATGTTCTATGATATTTAAGAGTGCAAACTTTTCCTCGTTTGTATAATTTGCTGCTCTAACTTTTTTGGCTACTGAAACCTCCATTCTTGTACTTGATAGATGTTTATATTTCAAAATTTTATGTACTTCGGTATACCACTCGCAATGCGAACCGAAGGAAGACTGGAGGAGGCAAACGCTTTTCAAACATCCAAGAACCGAAAATTTGCTTACCAGATGTGACGAAAATCATTGCTGGTGAGATACATTTTTATGGCAATACAATAGGCAATAGGAACCCTCGACCCGGCCGTAACCGTGAGGCCTGGCATGGATGTCACCACCGTGTTGATTTCATAATATCGTACACATTTAAAACTGAAAGTCGATTTTCAATTTTCCCGGTCTTTCAGTCGACTATATCCGAGGCTACTAATCTAGAAACATTAAAATCACTACGAATCTCTCCCTTAGTAAAGCCGAACTTAGTTATGATTTGTGCAACAGTTTTGAAATTTAAGTAATACTTAGTTTTAAGTGGTACTTAGTTAAGGTTCACTTTCTAAATAGGTTGGTGCAACCAGGCCTAAATCGTACTTAAGCTCGGCTCAGCCTGATGAGGTTGTCATTGCAGTGACACCAGATGAATGGTTTTGTAACATGTGAATTGATCTCAGTCGAGGACATGATTCAATGTCTACGTTGCAGCATATGAGTTCATGAAAGCTGTGCAGGTGTAAAACCGGAACAGAAATTTTTTTTGTGTAGACTGTAAGGTAGATTAGGCTGTTTTGATACTTTTATGTAAACCTAATAAAGTTTTTTTCTAACATCATTGCGTTTTTAAGCTATAATCAAGCATGTTTACATTTCAAACCACAAAATCCTCTTTTATAAATTTGACAAAATGTTTTGTTAATATTATGGCAGAACATGATAAATAAATGACTAAAGGATTCAAAAAACACATGCATATTAGCATACACAATGGCTGGTAGCAGGTAACAACCAAAAACCAAAATGTGCTACAATTTAGGCAACTCTCCCCTATCAGTTTCCCATGCGTCTTTGTCCCTTTTCATACAAAATTGATAAAAAACGGATCAATATTGTATCAAAATCTACTGGATTTGAGAATATTTCCGCAAATTTTTCGTGCAGATACTGCGTATTCAAGTCTAATATAAATTTGGATATGATTTCTAACCGCTTTTTTCCGTTTTAAATAGAAGTTCAAAGAGGACAGTGAAGTCACGATCGTTATAGAAAGTTATGTTTTATAATTTTACTTCTCATTTTTAAAGAAATCTATAGAAACCCATTCAGAGCTCCAAAACGCGTAGTGAAATACATTAAACTTCAATCGATTTGTAGATACATACGTTTTGGAGATTCCACAACGGGTTTCTATACATTTTTTTAAGCGGAGCTGCTCTTTTTCCCTCCGGAGAAACGCTAAACATTTCTTTTGTATTCTGCACAGGGAAATTGGAGGAACTGGAGGAAGGAAAGCATCCGTATCAAGAGAAAGTCCCTAAAGCCTTTCCCCGAGAATATTAACCCGGGAACCGGCGAAGTCGGAGGACCGCGCGGGCCGGAGCCGACCCGCTACGGCGATTGGGAACGCAAAGGACGAGCCTCCGATTTTTAATCTCCCTTAATTCGCACTACCGGACTTACAAGGAAACCGTCCCAGGTGTACCTCGCCGATTTCATTTATTCTGAGTATGTTATTCTACATCAAAATCTATAAGAGATACGTTTTTTGTTCATTGGCGGAAAAACATTTCTATAGGGGGTGAAATTAACCCTCAAAGTTGATAGCTCCTAGGAGTGATTTCTGGTTTTCACATAGGTACTTGCAATTGAAGGGTACAGGGGAATAACAGGCTGTCATTTTTCATCGAAATTGAGATATTGTCACTAGCTAGTAGCATTATTATGTACCTTTAAGCTCAATATACCTTCCAGGGCAATAACAGAACAAATCCATAGTTATCCGTTATAAAAAATACCTGTACAGGGGAAAAACTAGCTAGGATTCGAAATAAAAGTCTCTAGCACAAAACCATTAAAATTGACTTAGCTTGTTCTTCCCCTGTACCCTTCAATTGATCCTTTGAAATGAAACCAAGTGGATAATAATCTACATACAAAATGATGAAAAATGCAATTTATTACATTTCGTGAGGGTAATTAATTAAAAAATTATAAGGGTTTTTTACAGCAATTTTTTGAATTTCAACCTTTATAATTTTTTAATTAATTACCCTCACGAAACTTAATAAATTGCATTTTTCATCATTTTTTATATAGATTATTATCCACTTGGTTTCATTTCAAAAGATCAATTGCAAGTATGTGAAAACCAGAAATAACTCCTAGAAGCTGTCAACTTTGGGGGTTAGTTTCACCCCATAGAAATGTTTTTCAGCCGATAAAAAAAATACGACTGATGTAGAATAACATATATCAGAATGAACGAAATCGGCGAGGTACACTTGGGACGGCTTCCTTGTTAGTAAGACGACGTGTCGCGATGTATATGTAAATATGTAGCAATTCGAAGTTGTAAATTGTTATATAACTTTGATTTCTACTGTTTTCTAGCGATAATTCTATCGATATCGAACGTTTGATAGGAAGACTGCAATTTCGATTGATGTAATAAATAACCGAATGTTTACGTATAAATAAATTGATATGAGGAAATAATATTAATCAACAAGCATAATTCAAATCGTTCCCTTTTTTTAAGTTCTACTGATAAAACCGGAAAAGATAAACTATACGAAAATATCGCACGATCTTCATTTTTCTTCATATTTAACGTCCAACTCTTTATTCTGCCTTTCAAAAAATGTTGAGATTATTGTAAATTATTCGTTCCTTTCGATACAAATTAAGGGATAAGTAGAAATTAGCAACATAGAAACAAATTGTCAATTAATAACAAATTGTAAAGATTCTTAAAAAATCATGGACCGTCTGCGTCATGATGCCACTCTGCTGAAAAGAAGTTGAATATCGAAATAGGAATTGCCATTTCGTATTTGATGAGTAGCCGTCAACTAAACGAAACTAATTTTTTCTTTCGATATCTGTTCGTCGTGCGTTGAATCTAACATGTTGGCGAAGTTGAACTTGCGCAAATTGCCGCTAAAATGCTGTTTCCGAGGCTTTGGACAGGGTAAACCAATTCAGTTACTTGAAGTATTACACTAAAGTTGAAACAGCGTTGTACGTGTGTATCATAAGTCTCACCATAAATCAGACACAGAATGAGGTGAATTAAATATGAAACGATTCAAAAGCTCGAATTTCTGTGTCCAATTTAGAATGGGAATTATGTTACGTAACTTCCTGGTAACGCGCGATTTTCCCCAGCGAATTCTGTGCATTTTTAGATGTGTCTAAAAAAATTGGTGTAAATTCGTTTAAAAACTCTGGTCGTTAAACTAATTTTTCCACGATATCAATTAAGGTACTGTGTTGAGATCTGCGAAAGACGGGAGCGGCGAGAAGGCAGTTAACGCGGAATCCGAACGAATGAAGAAGTTTCACGAAAAGCTCAGACTGGAACCAATTAAAAGTACAGCACATACAGTGGCGGTCATAACTCATAAAACGGTCGCTGAAACTGTTCCTTGTTTTAAAATCCGCTGTCGAACTTATTGAAACTGTTGATTTGAGCTTATCGAAAAATACGAAACCTCTTTTTAAAAAAACTTAAGCGAAACGAGATACGATGAAAGCTCAAATACAAAAATTGTTTAATCTCTTAAACCAAAAAACTTTTATTTGACAGTTTTTCTTATATCTCGCTTCGCTCGTAATATAATTTTGATGAACCAATTTCTAAAACTCGACAATCTTCTAAACAAAGCAGGATAAGATAAAATCTTTTAGACAAAAGTTATGTAGTTTTTAAAATGAAGAAACTTTTATCCAAAAGATTTTATTGTATCCCGCTTCGTTTAGAAGATGGTAGAGTTTTAGAAATGGGCCCATCCAAATTATTTTACAAGCAAAGCGATATAAGAAAAATTTTCAAATAAAAATTGTTTGGTTTAAGAGACTAAACAACTTTTGTATTAAAGCTTTCCTCATATCTCGCTTCGCTTTACAATATGGTTCGAGCGGAAGACTTTAGAGAGTTGATTTACCACCTTAAAAAGTAGTTACATTAATTCTACAAAAAGAGGTTTCATATTTTTCGACAAATTAAAATTCTGCTGAGTTTCGATGAGTTCGACAGCGGATTTAAAAAATGAGAACTTTTCTAGCGACTGTACATATTATAATAGATCTCCCGTAAAAAGTAAGAGGTCGCAACCCCCAGCGTTTCGATCTCCCATAAATTTCTTTTATACATAATATGTATAATCATCGCATCACCTGTTTCTGGTCAGGGATAAGTCCAGGGATGCGTTTCGTCGATCTCGTTCTGGTCGAGACCGATTTACGGAGCGGCGAGATGATCGCCAACAGCGAAAAGGACCCGACCAAGTGGGGCGACTGGCAGCAGGGGGGACGGGTGTCCGATTTTTAATTTGACAGGCTCTCCTTCCTGCGACGTATCACTTTCATTCGAAGATATAAATGCGTATCCAAAGTACAAGTAAAATAACAATTTCAATCCTCTTTAAACCTACAAAATTAATACCAACTGTGGTCCTTAACGATCAGACAATCAAAGAGATAATAGTACTTGCATACTGAATGTATATTACTCGTTTTCTGCATTGCTCCGCCGGCTGTCGATGCTAGGTGAAAAGGCGGATCGTTTTTATTGTGGCGAGCGCAATAATAATCTAGAATAAACTATATCTTTCGTATCGTCATTTATCGATCGATGGTTTCGATGAATATATTCTACGTGCGGCAGCATCTCGAGATCGGGCAAACTTTATTCGCTACTTTTTCGTATCCTATGAAAGAAGCTTCTTCAAAGCTCCTCCATCGTACTCCTAGGAACTAAACGTAAATTGAGATTCTTTGACGGAAATCGTCTACTAAATTTATATTTACTTGCCGCTAATAGCGAATTAAGTAGCGTGCGTGCTATTTACTTTCTTTTGACTGTTTGTGATTAATAAAAATAGTACAATGAAGCTCCGGTTACACAATTGCTTTTACATTTACTCTCGCGTACTCCATAAGGATTGGCAATGTTTGTACTGAAGAAAAAATGTGATAGAGACGAGAAGAACGATCAGAAATAGAAGAATCTTCCGTCTATCACTCTTACACGGTAAATTCCTTATCGAAAGATGCGATTACCTCGTATAAAAATTTACTAAAGAAATATCTAGCATATCCATGTGATGCCAAAATAACACCACCGATAATCGTCAATGAGAATCTTACAGAATGGAAGTCGAAAGGAGAGACTTTCTTATTTTAGAAGATTTTAGTTTGACGTAAGTATTGAAGGGAGCGTCGACTCGTTCGAATACCGACGAATTGGGATCTGTCGAATGGCGACATGACCTTTGGCGGCGAAAAAACAAACTAGTTTTAGATAGCAGTTTTGGAGCTTAGCTTCGCATTAGAATACGAGAGTGCACATAATTTTTTTTTTTCGCAAAATAACGTCAGAATTCTTAAAACCACGAGTGAAATCGAAAGGTAGACTTATTTGCTACGTTCCTGGCTGTCAAAGTCATTTAAATAAAGACGACGCGTCTTTCCATTATTTTCCAAAGCCGGGCAAACTTCGTGCACTCCAGACGCGTTTGCAAATTTAGAAAAAATCGATCAACTAAAAAAGTGGATGATACGCCGTATGCCAAAATGAGTTCGTGTCATTTTTCGAGTGCTGATTATATTTGAAGGGGTCAGAAGCAAAAGTGCCTAAGTGACATTTTTGGTGAAAATGACCTAAGTACAGATTCATGTTCTCAGTGTTCGGCTCTGTTTGGTGCAAAAATTACCCAATTGAAAATTGTAAGGTAGCGCCATCTTTTAACGGGTAGAAAAAGTTATGTAAATCAGTAAATGAACTACTTCAATGCGCAACGAACTTTGGAGACTGTTTCTTCAGAGAGTAAGCATTTTGCTATTTAGGCACTTTTGCTTCTGACCCCTTCATTTCCGTTGCCTATGCATGTACATGCTTAACCTAAATGTTTGCTCCAAAACAGTTATTCTTCAGATGTTCCAGCTTCCAAGAGATTTTAAAACACGCTCTCCAAGGAAGTTCCTATTTATCCGAAACGCTGATTACACAGTCACACAAAAAGAAAAGTGGGGTATACATTTGATGCGATATATGTTATCCGTAGTAATTTTGCCTCCTGATTATGAATCCGGTGTCAAAATTTAGCCATCACGTCACATTTTTTTTAATCTCAAAAAACCATCAAGAGATCATGATTTTCAAAAAGTTAATGGACTTAAACCAAATTCGCTGTAGGGGTTTTTTTGGGTCGCTGATCACGAATCTGAAGTCGGATTTCAAAAATTCAAGATGGCGGATTCAATATGGCGGACGAGATTTTTGAAAATCGACGGATTCATGCCAAATTTGGTATAAGGGGTTTTTTTGGATCGCTGATCATGAATCTGAAGTCAGATTTTAAAAATTCAAGATGGCGGATCCAATATGGCGTACGAGATTTTCGAAAATTTTGAATTTTTGAAAATATAACTATATTGGTCATCAGCGACTGAAAAAAAACCCCTATATCAAATTTGGTATGAATCTGTCGATTTTCGAAAATCTCGTCCGCCATGTTAGATCCGCCATCTTGAATGTTTGAAATCTGACTTCAGATTCGTGATCAGCGACCCAAAAAACCCCCATATACCGAATTTGGTTTAAGTCCATTAACATTTTGAAAATCATGATCTCTGGCTGGTTTTTTGATAAAAAAAAATGTGACGTGATAGCCAAATTTTGACACCGGATTCGTGATCAGGAGGCAAAATTACTACGAATAACATATATCGCATCAAAAGTATGTACCCCACTTTTCTTTTGTGTGTGACTGTGCATAGTTCTTTGAGGTTAGAAAAAAATTGTGACGTGATGACCAAATTTTGACACCGGATTCGTAATCAGGAGGCAAAATTACTACGGATAACATATATCGCATCAAATGTATTCTCCACTTTTTTTGTGTGACTGTGTTATCCGAAACGCTGATAATCCGAATCGCTTTCAGAAAAAAAAATGTAAAACGGAAATGCAAGCAAAATAATGATTCTGTCTACGCGCGCTATTGTCCTTCCCTCTAGTGTAGGCACAGCGCGAACATTATTGGGATGATTAGTACATATCGGTACTCTTTCGCGTCGGTGCGTTGTTTTGTTTCATTTATGTATGTATGTATGTACTACATACTAATGTACAGCACTTGTAAGTACGCTATACAGTATGTCCCGTGGATAACGCAAGTATTTGAATTTCCCTGACATTTGACTTTGGTAGTGCTTGGAACGGTGCTGTAGTTAGAGTTGGCTTCATAAGAGTGCGCTGCGTTCTTACGAGCCGTGTTTCGAGAGCGCGAAAGTGTAAAACGTCTGATTTCCCGGGAACTGTCAATTCGGGAGATCGAAGCGTCTAACTTCGAAATTAACTGAATTTGTAAATAATGGTAAATAATGTGTAGAAAAGTGATGAGAAATAATTATACAGGTTTCGCGCGCGGAAACACGGCTCGTAAGAACGCAGCGCACTCTTCTGAAGCCAACTCTAACTACAGCACCGTTTCAAGCACTACCAAAGTCAAATGTGGGGGAAATTCAAATATTTGCGTTAGCCACGGGACATACTGTACCGTATGTCCCACTCTGTACGGGCCAGTTTGAAGTTACCTTCGGGGAGGCTTGGTCGGTACTTGAGTCATTTAATACCGCGGTAGAAGTCGAGTCAGTAGTTACCTAGAGTTGGTGTCAATTCGGGTGATCGAAGCATCTAACTTCGAAATTATGAATTTGTGAATAATGGAAATTACTCACCATTATTCACAAATTTATAATTTCGAGGTCAGACGCTTCGATCTCCCGAATTGACACCAACTCTAACTACCGACTCGACTTCTACCGGTATTAAATGTTTCGATTACCGACCAAGCCTCCCTGAAGGTAACTTTCAAACTGGCCCGTACAGAGTGGGACATATACGTTATATAACATGTAAAAGTGTTGCCTTTTCATTTAATTAATTAAAAGTGCATACAGTACAGAAAATAAGCTCTTTCTTTAAAATACACATATGAAGGGTCCACTCGAAAAACGATGAGGTTCCATTTTTTCCGAAATCGATATTTTAGCGGCATCTGTTAGCTTGTAATATGAAGTACCGACATACCAAACCTTAAGGCTCGTGTCCACATGGAAGTGACTTGCGACAGTTCTTGTTAGAGCAACTTGGATTTGCGTATACACTTGAATCAAAATTCCCGCAAGTTTACTTGCGACAACACTTTCAACTGGGCCCGAAAGCATAGAGCGCAATTTTGCTTTAGCAAGTAGCACGTATCCACTTGCAAGTTCGGACAGGTCGCAAGCACTTCCGCTGAGAGCACAAGTTTGCAGCAAGTCAACTTGCAGCGCTGTTTACACATGTTGCACAATGTGCATGTTTACAAATTTGCGCAATTTCTTGCAAATGGACACGAGCCTTTACAGGGGACAAGCAATGAGATTCCACTAAAAACTGTGGTTGAAAATAGGCGGCACAGTGGACTCCCGCGCGTTGTGAAACTTTAAATGTCGTGTTTCTCAACTTTTAGAAATATGGAACCTCATCGTTTTTCCACTGGACCCTTCATACATGTACCCTTTTTTTTTTGGGAAAAGTCCAATTATCCGAATGGGATCCGGTCCCAATGAGGAACTTGCATGATTTTTTTTATTGGCTTAAAAAATAGAGTAAAAAATTACAATTTCAACGCTATATAAACTTATGGTGTTAACATGTCGGATACCTTCACAAATTTGAGTTAAAAATGTAGCATTTGAAATTGCCGCGCAAACAGCAAGAAGCAATGGTTGCATTCAGCAGATCATACCGCTCCGCCACTGTTGAGTGATTTTCGATGGTCATTGGCTAAATATTCAATTTCAACCAATGACCGTCGAGTGCTCCCAAGGAGCGATATCTGCTGAACGCACCCAATGTGTGACGTCACGCAACAGTAAAAGCGCTATCGGCCAATCATACTGCGTTCTAGGGCGGGGCGTAGTTAGGAGCACTCGACAATCATTGGTTAAAATTGAGATTTAGCCAATGATCATCGAATGTGTGACGTCACGCAACAGTAAAAACGTCTAGGCCAATCATACTGCGTTCTGGGTCGGGGCGTGGTTTAGGCGTTTGAGGCACGATTAATTAATTCTTTTTCTCCAATATAGTTACATATTATTAACAAATACAGTGCTCCCTGCTTTTTATAACACGATAGCTTCGTTCAGTAAAATTTTCAAGGAAAAAAAATTTCATGCAAGTTCCTCATTGATTTGGATAATTATTGGAGTTCTACTGTACCCGGTTTTGTATTCGTCCACAGGCAAATTTCATTTATGTTAATCACATTTTACATAAAAAAACTACTTTCAACCCATTGAAATACATTGAACCTGCACATTTAAAGGCGCCATATTAATTTTAGCTCCGCCCATTCGACAGATTCCACTATTCCACCCGATACCATCACCTAGCACCGAGAGGCTCGCCAATCGTCCATCGAGTAGCGTCCAATATTAACGATTATATATCTTAATTAACGATTTATAAGCTATAAAGTTTTATTGATGGCCAACACGTCACGCATCATCATATCCCTGAGCGTCCATAAGGCATTCACCACATTCCCATGATTGCCCACCCCGTTGCCGAGCCACTCCGCAGGTAACTTCGTTATTTCTGGTATTTGCGTATTTTCGGCATTCGCGTTCATTTGCTTGTCCCAATTTGATATGTAGCGATTCTCCACGTTTAATCCTTCGATGTACCTGTAATGAGATTGAATTGAAAGATTGTATGCGTCTTCGAAACACTTAGAAAAGGTTGAAGACCGTTATAATGATCGACGAGATTTGCGACATGAGATCAAGGATTGGATCAAGTGATTCTCCTAATGGACACATTTTTCTAACAAATTTCTGAAATATGAGATATTTTGACTCTTTTCTAATGATCTGTAGCAATTGAAATATATTAAAACGTTTTCAGACATTTTCAGGAAAATATCAGGGTTGGTCAGAAAGTCAGAGAAATGTTCAAAAATATCCATTTTTCTTTCATGGATAAAAACTTGTCTAAAAATTTTGATAAACTGAGATAAATATCTGACAAAATTCTGATAAGCTCTGAAAAATTTCTGATCAACTGAAATTCTGTCATTTTTAAAAAAATTAATAATTCCTGTAAAATTTGTCCAGATATTTACCAATATTATTAGACTTTTTCAGAAAAGCTCTTGCGTATGGAAGAAAAATTGATATTTTTGGACATTTCTCTGACTTTTTCTGACAATCTCTGATACTTCCCTGAAAATGTTCCAATTACTACAGTCAATTTTTCAGAAATTTGGTAGAGAAATTTGTCCACCCGTCTTACAGATTTTTTGACTGAGAACGATCGCGCGTGTAGAAACTGGCTATCCCATCAGATTTTTTAGAAAATTTGAGTCGAATGTTGCAAAAACGATGTTTATTTTGCAACAGTCAGGTTGAAATATCTTTAGTAGGTACTCCGAATTAATGAAGTAGCATCAAGATCGGAGACGATGCAGTGTTTCCTTGTTGTTTTCATTGGGAACATTTTTATGAACTTTCTGATATTTATTTGAAATTCATTGCGGATGAAGAATCGAATCAGGCATTTCTTGTACATTTTTTTAATGCTGAATATTACCCTGTAGTCAAAATTAGTCTATGACGTCTAGTACTAAAGATATTTAAACCAAATTACGAAAAAAACCATTTTTGTTACGTTCGAAGCGTTTTCAATGTCAACAAATTTATAACAATCTTTTGAACCAATCCTTGATCGAAATTCAGAGTAGGACTGTGTTATCGAAAATCCGGTACGTTGAATATCAAGTTTGGTCGCAAAAATCGACCGCCGCTTCGTATCTTTCTTCGTCTAAAGTCTAGCGTACTCTCTATACTTAATCACGTATACCACCCAAATAGAAAGTAAAGTGTGCTCATGTAGAAGAAGGTTTCCATCGTTTTTTAAAAATATTTTTAGTTGAAGAAAAAATAATAATCATATTACGTGATGAAATGACTGAAAACTATTCAATGCACATTTTTACAAGTTTCGAATATTGCAAAGGTTATAAAATTTTGCGAAATAGTATACTTATATTTAAAACTTTTGTTTGGTACTGTACCCTCGATCTAATTTACAGCCGCTAAAACTGAGGATAAATCCAATTCTTCTGGAACAATTAAAAGTCAAAAAGAAAGTTCAATCCAATGTCACAGAGTATTAGTGTGTATTGTATCGTATTAGTAACCAAACACAAAAAACAAAAAACACCTTGGTGTATTAGGAGCACATGAAAGAAGAAAAGCCCAGACAGAAGTAAACAACGTTGTCGAGGTCATATCATCAAACTATAAAGACTATAATTATTAAAAGCAAATATGCAAAATAGACATAGCGAGTGATTGTTTTTTATACATAAAACATAGTTAATTGGTGCAGCTTTCGATTCAGTTTTCGTGAGTTTCGTGAACCGGCCGTACACTTTTTTTTTAACTCTGAAGTGTGACAAATCGAAACTCCCATAAGACATTTCAAAATACCAAATTTGGAGCAGCTTTTTCTCCGAACATTTTTAGTGAAATCATCTGAAATTTTAAACAGGCACTGTTGTTGCATTTAAATGTAACATATTCAAAGTTCAGATACATAAAAATTCAATAATGACAAATGACATGGCCAAGGTACTCGACGATATAAATATGTAGTCCGTATTGCTTTCAGAAAGAGAGGTTTTTAGTGTACCTAATAAATTTCATTTTTCGAACTTTGGACGTGCAATTATCTAAAAAAATGTATACAACCTTACAATTGAACTGGCTTACCGTAAGTAGGCGTCCGAGTGTAGAACGCGACTCGGTCGCGGGGGAACGGCAATGAACATAGGCTCCGGCTGCTTCACGACTGGGATATTGCTCGTTTGAGTTGCGGCCGCTGCAGTATCTGCAAAGTGACGACCGACAGAACACTTTTGATACACCACCGTTCGCTGTCTCGAATCGGCATTGGAAAACTGACCTGACTCCATGGGTGGCAGTATGGTAGGTCCTTTCGAAGCCATGTAGTTTCTGAAACGATAAGAGCGTCGGACGTTTCGGTACATCGCCAGATCTAACGTAAATGCAAACGCGATAGACTTATCCAAGTTCGAGCAAATATTTCGCGATTTATCGCATTTACGAAGTCTCCATTTCGAGCGAGACTAAATACAGGCTTCGAACGCCTTTCGATACGTACTTGCTCCTCTCGGCAGGTGGGATGACGCGTCCGTTGCCTTTGAGAATGTGCACCTCCTTGACGTGCCTCGCGAGTCGTTGGACGCTCGGAAACGGAGGCACCGACTTTTTCGTCCGTCCACAGCCGCGCCACTGACACTGGAACTCTACGTCTGGGAAGTCAACAAAGCCGTATCGACGCATCAGCATTCATATCCTTCTCCGCAAAGGCGCGAAGCGATCGGAACAATTTACCAAGCTTAGAAACTTCAATCGACCGAATTTAACCGCTAATATTTACCACTGGGTGCATTTGCAAAGGAGTTTTGAACATGGCCATTTTGTTCGGCGATACAATGATCGATGCAATCGGTCATATCCTCAAACTGCCAATCGCAGTTGTCCCAGCAGCACTCGAATACTTGATCCGGTGGAGCACCGGCCACTGTTACGGGCGTTCCCTTAGTAGCCTGACCGCCGTCCTCGTTCATCTTGACCGCCCGCTCTTCCCACGCTTGCTTTTCGCCCGCGGGAAGCTTCCGCCACTGAAACGCAAAACACTTTGCACTCCAGATTTGCTCTCACAATTTCGCGGCGAAAGATATCTCGGCAGGTTCCTTATGCACTACTTTCACAGCTAATTCGTGAAAATAGTCAATCGATAAATGTCACTAGCTGCCGCTGACGGAGGCTACTCTCTAATACATACTGCGTATCAGCTGACAATTCTTATTTATTCGTATTTTGCATAGATCAATACCTTGCAACGAACGAGAGTACCGCACGATCCGATTATTTGGCGCATTTTCCAAAGAATATCGCAGTCAGAGAGTAGCCGTCCAGAAAAGAAACGAGCTTCAAAAGAGGACGTATCTGTCACTGTCTCTAAGAACGTTACACTCTTTCGCTTCGCAACGAAATCGGCATTTTACGAAGATGACAAATTCGAGATTTGCTCCGACAACCAATCTATTTACTCGTGTTCCTTCGCGCCCATCAACGTCACAGAAAATTCGAAACCTATGACAAAGCCAACGCGATACGTGTCACACCGGTACTCATCAGTTTACAGTGCGAACGTGTGATTTACGCACAAATCAATCAATCATCAGTGGAACACGCGAACATTCTCACAGAGTTCGGCTGAAAGAAGGGATCAACTCCACGACAATCGGACGAGTCGCCTAGTCGCGCTACAACGTCGTCCTCTTTCGAAACCGTCGTAAAGAAGGAACTGAAAAACCAACAATGAAAAAAGAAATAAATACCTCGTTGCCAACAATTCTGCTAATCTCTCCGAAGGATGAATCGGGATTGTTTTGCGTAATCTGCGTTCGCATTTTACTCGAATACAAAATATAGCCCGTAACTAATTTCTTACCGGTCGTTTTCTAAACAGAAGAAAACACAAATTATAATGCCGCCGTCGCACGAGCAAACGTTGCCTGCGGCACATCTCTTCGAGGGGAACGTGAGCTAGCTGTCGATTGAAATGTTAAGGGAGGGGGAGTGTTTTGAACGGTGCGATAACGAAAGGAAAAAAAAAAAAAAAGATATGCTGGCATATTTCTGTAAATGAAAATAACGTCGAACGCGAAAGCATATATGCGGTGGGTGAAACCATTTGAGAGCGAACCATCTCGCAGCGGAGCCTACCTTCTTGGTTGACACGGGCGTTTGAGCATTGGAGAGCACCGGTTGAGCTTCCGCGGATCCGACGGACGGTGGACCGCCGGCATCCATGCTGTCCTCCCCCACTCCTACTCCTACTCCCACGCCTAATCCCACTCCCATGCCTAGCACATCAGGCTCCAGCTTCGGTAGCAAGGGCGACGCTTCCTACGCCATTTACGTTAAGGAGAGTTACGTTATCGGCCACGACTCGAAATCCATTCGACGGCTGTCGAATCTCTCCCTTTTATTCCAAACGTGCGAACGATTCTATTTCCTTGTAGCGAAAATTCTACGAGAATGCGAAGCTTGTTCTCCGGACAGACCGTTTGAAGACTCAACGAAAGGGGACATATTTCTCCCAACGTTTAAACCCAACAGGTGCTCTGAATTATACATCGCGTCCGTCCCGCAAATTCTTATACCCGATTTACACGCGACGCTAAAGACGACGAATCTAGCAACGCTTTCGTCCAGTGTCGTTGGTCCTTTATCAACGTTGCGTCTAGATCGGGTAGGGTTAACCGGAGGGAACCTAACTCGACGAATAAATTCCAAGGGATACCAAACGGAAGAAACGAAATAAAAGTGAATATGCCGGCATAAAATGACTCGCATGCGCTCAACACAGAGACTAACAGATGTTGATTCATCAATTGACATTCGCGTGCGGTGGACTTCATCGATCTCGGACTCGTGCCACAATAACGCGCGTAATTTCATATCGCTCGAATTTAGACCGCTTCGGAATTGTTACATCAGTCTGTGTGTTAGATCGAAACTGCATGCACAACGATGGTATTTTATAGATACGCTGAGAAAATGGAATTAGTAATTACCATTTCAAAGTGAACCGTAGTAGGTACAACGGACTTGGCTTGGGATTGCGTTTGCGCCACGTCGCTTGACACCTATAACACACACACGTTTCGTGCAAAAGCGATCGTCGTACTGCAGTTAGTAGCAGATAAATGTCGCGGATCCCGGGAAATTATCGACACCCCTCGAGAGGGCTGCAGCGACACTTACTTTGGCAGGGTTTATCGGCCGGCGGAAGAAATAAATCTCGTCATCCGTCACAGCCGATGTGTGATTGAATTTTTTCAGGCCGTCCGAATTGAGCTTTCGCATCAGATTTTTACTCTCGTCGTACGTGGACTCGCATATGAAGACGTCATCTTCTAAGATTTCCGTCGGTCGACCTTGGCAAAAACGTTTCGACGATTATTCGAGGGATACGGTGAGTGAACGTGTCGATTTATTCAGGGCTCTCAGCGAGGTAAAAGTGACGAAAGTTGTGAAGATAGCGAATAAAATAATAATGAGTCATCATTCACTATAATCAGCATTTACAAAACTCTCAAATGAGTAATTAGAATGTTAACAATAATGAACGAAGAGTCGACTATGAATGTTATTTATTTCTAAAACTATCAAACGTTAAACATAACATTTGAACTTTTATGAACAGACGCATTTTATAAAACAATTCATTGAGCAGTCTTTTATTATAATAATATCTATAGGAAAGCTTTTTGCGTAAACCGATAACCACATCACAAATTTATACTAATAATCAGAGCTCAATATGATCAGAAATATCAAAGAAAAAAATCAGTTTACCTTTTAGAGAACGTATTAATCAAGTTCGACTTCATTTTTTTGGTTTGATACTTAAATTCTTCAGACCGAATTTTGTTGTCCTCTTCCTAAATACTCGTAGTCGTTGCATGCTTTGCCACATACCTTACCTACTAAACCGTAAAGTCATTAAATTTTCAACAACAAAAATTAGTTTTCCTTTCAAATAATAATGAAATAGTGACTTTCAAAATGTGTAACAAATAGTGAGAAAAGTGACCTACTGAGAGCCCTGCTTCTTCCAGGGTTACCATTCGACTACGACATAGAGATTCCAGCATAATTCCCGGTCCAAAATTCCAATATTTCCGGTGCTTTCTTACCGCAAAACACTCGGATTGTCTTGGAAAAGTGAAATTTAACGAAAATAATTCAGAACATCCATGTAAATAAAACGAAACCTATAAGAGAATTATTTTTTCAGAGTGGCGACAAAAATCTCTCCTCAAAATTCCTCTGATTTCCAGATGAAATGATTGTGAATTCCCGAATTGCAGGCATCGAAACGAGTAAGAAACACATTCACTTATCAGCTGAACACAAAATCCAAATTCACTTTCTAAGACAGTCAAAATAATAACAAACGCTCACCGCTCGCCGTAGTTAAGTGTTGTTCATCATCAGACGGCTCATGGCTCAGAGTCAATATTGTAAGGTCAGTATGCTTTACAACGTCACAGAACTAATTTTCAAATTCTAGCACATTTTTCTGTTTTTAATTTAGTTTGCGAATTTCGCTGGTATTTCCCAGAGATTTTCAGATAGTTAAAAATTCCTGAGATTTCCCTGATTTCCCGGTTTTCTGTCGCCACCCTGTTTTTATTAATATCGAGAATAATTGAAGGGTTTCTTTCAAAAACAACATTTGTCAAAAACGCCAATCCATGTAGTATTGGTAATAATGCCTACTCTTTCGTTGTATCTAGCCGTGTAGTGGTGCATACGCTTTCGTTATAATATAATGACGCATGGATTGGCGTTTTTGACAAATGTTGTTTTTGAAAGAAACCCTTCAATTATCTAATATTTAATGATTTCAGTCTTCTGAAATGTTCACAAATGAATAATTAAAAAACTGCCGACGATAACACACGCGGGATCACAAAATGAAAACGCGATTAATGTATCACTTCTGTTTAAAAATTCCGGGTTCGCAAGTAAAATTTACGCAGTTTTCACTGTTTTTTCCCGGCATAATTCCCGGTTTTCCCAACGAGTGGACACCCGATCCATGCATGAAAGGATACGGAGCAAGGCTCTACTCACTGCATATGTACTCGCCATAGTCGAGAACGGCACATTTTCCAACGACGGCGACGATCGGATGAGTGCAATCGACAGTGGACAAAAACAATTCTTGCTTGTAGAATAATTTCGTTGGCGTGTGCGGGATTTCCGGCGGGGTCAGCAACCACGGTCCGCGGATGTAGCACTTTTCGCTGAAAGTACAACGAGAAAAGCACGTAAGATAAAATCTGATAGATAGTTGCATCTTTGGATTGACGGAAAAGAGTGAAGCGACGGAAAAGATGGCAGATATGCGTCGATAAGATAACGATACAACACGAAAAATAAGTACAGTAGAACTCCAATTATCCGAACTCCGACTATCCGAATCGCTTTCAGAAAAAAAAATGTAAGACGGAAATGCAAGCAACTTCTCACTGTCAAGCGGACGCGCGACTTGGCTGCCCGAAAACGGATCAAGGCAGTCAAACAGCTTACTTTGACCGAGATGTTCAGCAAAAAACAAAATGTGTGGCCGCGCCACGCGCGGAAGAAGTGAAACTACGATACTGATCGGTAGAAAAGAAAACTAATCACCGACTGACTCATCACTGACTCGTCTTGAAATGTCATGGTATTACTATTGTTGATTACTTGTTTAGTTTTCTTTTCTACCCATCAGTATCGAAGTTTCACTTCTTCCGCGCGTGGCGGCCACACGTTTTTCTTTAATATCAATTCCTGGATCAACACTTTTCAATAATTAGTCGTATGTATTATCAGCATTTTTCAAGTCGTCGTTGAACCATAAACGATCACATACAGAGCACACCGAGCCGAAAGGATTGTTCTTAATTTTTTTATTGAATTCAATGTGAATTTTTTTTGGGCATTAATTGTAGGTAGTGTAAAAAGAATATCATGTTCATAAAATGTATTCTCAACGACATTGGATCCTCCAGCAATTTGAAAATTTTCTGCATTCTTCAGTGTTTTGGACTGGTGTTGATCTACATTAGTAGATACATCAATATTTAATTGTGTTAATTTTATTCTCTCTCTCCATTCTCAAATTCGTTCTACATTAGTTTTAGCTGGTGCCTTCGTTATCGCTTTTTTTACACGTTGCCTGTCATTATACTCTTTTGACCGTTCTGTTGCTGTTTTTGCCATAATAATGATAAATTAATACACACAGGAAAGAATGTGCAGTGTTCATTGACGTTTACGAAATTTAAGAAGTTTATAATTTTTTTGTTTTACTATTTTTCTTCTCGTTCCGCGTTATGTTCTCGTAACTGAAGTTTCACCATTAAACAATGCTCGCTCCGATCGTCTTGGGTCGAAGCGGACCTTCTCCGTTCGGCCGCTGGCGGAAAGTTCATCTATCCAAACGGAAAGTGTCACTTCTCGCCATGGTGCCGATTCGGTAGTTAAAATATGATGGTATCTATGACCTGGCGCATCTGTTTGACTGAACGGGGACTTCGAGTGCACGGTGAGAGGATACCTAAACGCTAGATGCGACACTGCGTTTCCTCATACTATAAACAATGGCTTTCATCGTTCCAAGAAACTCTCTCGAGCATCACAAACCAGACCCCCTCGGCACAGTCTAAACAGCGATTGATTTTTGCTTCATTTATTCTTCAGTTAATAATTCTAACAGGTGCGATCGAGATTAGATCTGCTCGGGGTCGTAAATCCCAAAGACACTACTTCGTGACACGACTACTGACTGAACACGTGGAGAGATGGATTTAAACCATATCGGTTAGATCAAATGATTTAACACTGCACTCATAATATTACTGGTGACATATTGGATTCAAAGAGATACAGTACTTCCATGATTTAACCGTGATTTACAATTAGATACACTGTGAGGTTGTTTTGAGGGAAAGGTGCGGGACTGCGAACGCATTCGCAACCCACGTCCGTCGAAACATACCGACAGCCTTGCCGTTGCGACCGATGTACAGATTAGATCTAGATTATAGCGCGTTACTTAGGTTGCGATGATAGTGGGCGGTAAGAAATGACGTAGAAGTCCCCTTGCGACGGAACACATATTAACACAAAGCCGAGAGCGCTGGAGTGTGTGGGTATCGTTACGGTTTTTCATGTCGGCGCGCGCGATTTCACTACCCTCAGCACAAAGAAGTTTCACTTCAACAATGACTTTCATGTATGCATGTATGTACTACAGCACACTAATGTACAGCACTTGTAAGTATGCTATATAACATGTAAAAGTGTTGCCTTTTCATTTAATTAAATAAAAATGCATACAGTATCGAAAATAAGCTCTTTTTTTTTTTAAATACATATATGTACCCTTTTTTTTTGGAAAAGTCGAATTATCCGAATGGGGTCTGGTCCCAATTGATTCGGATAATTGGAGTTCTACTGTAGTAATAAAAGTGGGAAAGGAATCAGAAAAAAAGAAATGATATCAGCGTTACATTAGTTCGTGAATTTTTGTGTACAACAGATATCTGGAATCTATAAAATTACGTAACGCGGTAATAGCACATAAAAAGTATGTATTTATGCTACTTACTCTTTAGTAGACCATATCGCGTCAATTTGAGCAATTTGTTGTCTACCCCCATCCGTCGCGACGTAAACAAAGTCGCCCGTTTTCACGGTTCCCGCACAGGTGTTGTACTGCTCGTAATATGTATTTTCGGTGTCTTCCGGATTAAATAATATCACATTCTGTAATAAACAGATTGGGTAATTGAAAAAACTATACTGTACAATACAAGTTTCAGGTTAAATCACGTATAATGAAAAACTTCACTATGTATCTGAAATTTGAATGTGTAACATTTAAACGCATCAGCAGTATCGGATTAAAATGTCAGGTGATTTCATTAAAGATATTCGGAGAAATAGCCGCTCACAATTTTATATTTTTAGATCGTATCTTATGGGAATTTCGATTCTTCACACTTCAAAGTTCAAAAAAAAATCGTATGGCCAATTCATGAAACTCGCAAAAACTGGGGTTTAATTGAAAGATATACCAGTTAACTATGTTTCAAGTATAAAAGAACAAACACTTACTACGTCTATTTTGAGTATTTGCTTTTAATAATTGGTCTTTATAGTTTGACAATATAATCTCAACAACGTTGTTTACTTCTGTCTGGGCTTTTCTTTTCTCGAGTTTCTAATACAACAAGGTGCTTTTTGTGAACGCACCTTGTGAATTGCTTTAAAAAAATATTACATATGTTTAGTTTTAGCGTCTTTAAGTTAGATCAAGGGTATAGTACCAAACTGAACTTTCGAATATAGATACTATTTTCGCAAAATTATGACGTTTGGAATACCTACTCACAACTTGTAAAAACGTATCTTGAATAATTTTTTGTTATTTCATGACATAACATGACTATTATTTCCTCTTTAACTGAAAAATGTAACTGAAAAATATTGAAAAAAACGAAGGAAACATTTTTCCACCCGAGTACACTTTACTTTTGACTCTTGAATGGTATACGTGATTCAACCTTAAAGACAACGATCTATAAAACTAAAACACATTTTCATTCTTTTTTCCCTCGGACAGTATAAAATCACTCACGGGTCTCTCCTTCTCGATAAGTTTCTCTCCCTCCTCCAGCTCGGCGATCTCTTCCTTGTGCTTCTCCAGACGCTCCTTGTAAACGGAAATGACGCGCTTGGGCTCCAAAGCCTTCTCCCGCGGCATCAGCTTCAGATGATCCGGATCGAAATTCCACACTTTGATCTTCTTAAAGGCCCTCGCCTTCGTAGAGTACCGCGACTCGCACACGTACACGTCCTTCTCCGGGAATCCTTCCGGACGCATCCGAAAGTAATCCTTCACGCTCAAAACGTAACACCTGCCGGCCACCTTGGCGAGCGGCACCGCCACGTGCGCGTCGCTCTTGAATAGCTCCTTGTCAAGGAATTTCCTCGACGCCACATGGTAAGTCTCGCTCGGTCTGTAGAACAAGTTGCCGTACAGCATTTGCTGGCCCTCGGCGTTCGTCCAGAGACGCTCGATGAGCACCACGCTGAGCTCCATGCCGCGTTCGGTCGGCTCCACGTAGGCAAAATCTCCGGCTCTGTACACCTCCTGATTGAAGCTCATGGATCCCCCGCCATCGTTCGAATTTGTCCCCGTGCTGGTGCTATTTTCCGCGTCCTGAAATCGCGAGATCGTATGACGCGCATATTTCAGGGACGTTTGCCGTCGAGGGACAACGAAAAGGGACCAACTTTAACGTCGTTCGCGTCGCAGCTCTCCTCCTCGGATGGCAGCGCGGCCTCCTGCTGCAGCTTGACGCGCTTCAGTTCGGCCACTTGCGCCGACAGATCGAGGAGCGTGTAATTGAGCGCGGGCGAGTGCAGGAGATCGCCGCTCCGCGTCACTTCGTCCCTCGTGCGCAGGAAGAACGCTTGGAGCTCGACACTGTCCTCGAACGGCTGGGAGTCCGTGCGGGAAAGCTTCCGCGCTCGCTCGAGGCACGTGAAGACGTCCTCTTGAAAGCGATCCAGTCGCTTGTACGCGCCCCTGTCCAGCCGCCGCTTTATGAGGTCGAGGGACAGGCCTCGTACTCTGTTCACAAGTAACGGGACAATCATGTAATATAAATTACATCTTAACAATGTAATCCCTGATAAAAATGTGGTAGACAGATTTTTGAAGCGAAACTTCTTTGCTGATGGTAGTGAAATCGCGCGAGGTGTCACGAAATACCGTCACATTCCCACTCCAGCGCTCTCGACCATGCGTAAGCACGGTCGCTACACTCATCCACTGCGTAGCCGACCTGCGTAATTGAGACAGAGCAAGTTTTGCGTGCCTTGTCGCTCCGAAATATTAAGCTGGCCACTCACGATACTGCGGCGTCGTACAACAGGATCGTATTTTAGCAGATAGGTCCGTTTGTCTGCGGTCAAATCGTACGATTTCGTTGGACGCACGGACACACATTGTCAAATTCCGTTCAATTTCGTTGGACGCGACAAAATCGTACGGCGCCGCAGTATCGTGAGTGGCCCGCTTTATGTTGCCTTTGCTCTACAGTTTTTCTGATGTTTTAAGCGTTCAATGGGCATGTTCACGATTTTTTTTGCTCATTCGTTAATACTTTTTGTGCTTATTAATAAGATGTGTTTGTTTTTTTTCTGAGCACTAATTTCTTTTTTTTTAATGTTAAAAGTTTGACTTCGATTCAAACGAAATCCTTAGTGACGTCACTAAAGCCACTGGCAAGGGCTCAAACCCGGGTTTGTGAATGGTGGAGAATCTGTTGCCCGACTCTGATTGGTCAGTTAAAATGGCGGTGAAAGTGCGATGCTTTAAAACGAATGCCTTTTTTAACATCTCAAAAATACTGGAAAAACATTTTTTTAATGACCCATTTTTTACCTACATTACTTTAATACCCTAATCTTCCGATTCATGCACTTTAAACAGTTGTACAAAAAGTTGTGAACGTGCCCATTGATTTGTGTTTTATCTTTCATTGTTTTTTTATTTAAATAACTATACATTTAGGTTATTTCAATCACTTTAATTTATAGATTCTTAATTAGTTATTTAAAAAAAAAGAAAAAATATTCAGTGTATATTTTTGTTAGGTTACGTTAATATTTACCTATATCATGACATTTAAACATTTTTGGAGTAATTTAATGTTTTTATGTTTCAAATTGTTTTTAAAAAATGTATCAAGTGACTAAAGTTTGTGTTAATATAATAAATAAACATTGCATACATATGATTGACTTTTAAATAACGAAAAATAGTAAAACAAAAAATTATAAACTTCTTCAATTTCGTAAACGTCAATGAACACTGAACATTCTTTCGTATGTGTATTAATTTATAATTATTATGGCAAAAAACAGCAGCACAACGGTCAAAATAGTAACGGCCTGGCGCATACACATAACTTTTAGTTGCACAACTATTTAATTGTGTGTCATAAGTCTATGGGAATGCATGAACGTGTACATACTATCAACTCGATAGTTGCTAAAAAAAACGATAACGAAGGCACCACCCCTAAACTAGTACAGAACGAACTCGAGAATGGAGAGAGAGAATAAAATTCACACAATATATCAAATGTGGATGTATCTGCTAATGTAGATCCACACCAACCCAACCCACCCAACACCAGTCCACAAAACACTGAAGAATGTAGATTTTCAAGTTCCTGAAGGATCCAATGTCGTTGAAAATACATACCATGTGAACATGATATTCCTTACACTAAATTTAATGCCCATAAAAAAATTCATATTGATTCAATACAAAATTTAAGAACAATCCTTTCGCCTCGGTGTGCTCGCTTATGGTTTATTATGATGTGATCATATGTGATCGTTTATGGTTTACTACTATTGTTGTGATTATTTGTTTTATTTTCTTGTCTAACCATCAGTATCAAAGTTTCACTACTTCCACGCGTGGTGGCCACGCGTTTTGGTTGTTTTTAAAAATATTAAGACATTATGAATTCTTATAAGATTTATGAGAATTCAAAGGAATATGATTAATTCTATTAAAATTGTGATGACGTATTTTGACAAATTTTATCAGTTTTTGACGATTTTCACTGACATACTTTTTAAAACAATCTATAAAATTGTATGAGAAATTAATTAGAAATTATCAAATACCATTAGGTACATTATTTCAAATATTTTTACTATAATTTGTCAACAATTGTAAGAATTTTTTTCGTGAAATAATGCAAATTATGTTAAATATTAACAGATTATCGAATTGATATTATCAAAGTACGACAGATTTTCATCAAATTTACATTACTCCAGTGAATAAAATCAGACAAAATCTGACATGTCCTAAATAAAGTTATACAGGGTGAGGCAGTGAAACGGCACGATTTCAGTTCGGGCTGGCGGGCTTGGTGATATAAGAGGCCACGAGAGTGGAGGACTGGACCTTTGTCGTCTAGACAGGTGAAAATGTTAGTAGCCATGGAACGTTGGTCCAATGAGCAACGCGCGTTTTCTGTAAAGGCTTATTACACAAACTCGGATAGTTTTGTTAGTAGATAGATAGATAGATAGATAGATAGATTTATGTTCAGCCAGCTGGCTTTGAAAAGGACTTGGTTTTACATTTCTAATTTCACTCACTCCTCTGTATCATGCATAGTTTTGTTAATACTCAACGCGCTTTCCGTCATGAGTTTAATTTACCCCCAAGGGCTCCCGTGCCATCTCGTAAAGCTATCGCGCTTTGGATTAGGAACTTTGAAGCCACTGCTAACACGACAAAGAAAAAAGGCGGTAGTGAAAAAACAAGCCGTACCCCGGAGAATATTGATCATGTGCGTGAAGCTTTAGGAAGAAACTTACAAAAATCAGCAACACATCATCTTCAAAATATGAGATTATAGGTACCTATTTATCCTTCTCAGATTTGTATAGATGGGTGTCTGAAAAAATTGCTGTTTTAAAAGCACATTCAATTTCCACAGAGAATCGTATGGGATTCCTACAGCTCTTTATGGCAAACAAGTTTGTAAAATTCTAGCAGAATTTTGATTGTACCTACAGAAAGACAAACAAACAAACTATGACAGAATATCTGTAACTTGGAATAGAAAGGGCGGTTGTCCAAAACCCTGCATTCGCGTAAACATAAATTGCGGATGTCCACGTAGGTCTTTTAAATATTAACTCGAATTGGACATCTGCCATTTTTAAATTAACATGTCAGAAACGACTTAAAATTCAGCATTTTAACCGTGCTCAATGAAAAGATCGGGCTTTTTTATTCTAGAATATACATTTATCCCAAAACTTGAATTTTAGGACATCCGCCCTTTCTATTCCAGGGTACAGATATGTCAATAGCTATGAGTTCGTCAAATTTTAATAGAATTCCAAAAATACTGACAAAAGGTGAAATGAAACAAATTATGACAGAATATGTCAATAGTTGTGAAAATTTGTCAAATTCTGTGCCGATGTTCCAAAAGCACAACAGAGTTTGTCAGATTTTTTATAATATCTGACACATTTTGGTAATATTTGTCAACGCAGATAATTTTTATCAAAATTTTCCACAAATTAATACTCGGTTTTGCCAAAATCTGTGAAATTTTTACACCACATTTTTACCAGGGATATGTCGAATTATTGGAGTGACAAGAGTGAATTTAATCAGCGGGTGTCTACATACTTTTTGCCATCAACGATATCATGCTCGGGCAATTCCGCCATGGAATCCGAGTAGCATCTTCCCTCCTCGTCTTGGTGATTGTACAAAGCGGTGAATATGGTGGCCAATATCTCTTGCACAGCAGCAGGTACGTCGGGCACGCTCTCGTCGTCTTCGCTTAATTGTAATTTGGTTTGGAGAACTAGTCTCTGTAGAATTAAGGCATCCTGTAATACAGAAACGATCGATCGATTAGTAAGACGCGGCGGCCGGAATAATTACGTTTCTAAACTCCGCGGAACTGCTTCCCTGGTTCTGAAAATTCCACGACAGGCGGACTCAGTGTTAAACCGTGTTATAATTGTCGACTTCGAGAATCTATCGAGGTGGAAATGATAACGCCGCTTAGTTCTGTTTCACAACCCGAGTACAACTCTTAAACAGAGTTTAAGGGGGGACATACAATTAGACCAAGGAAAAGCGAGGCAATTTTGAGGAATTTTTTTAACCAAGAAATATTTATTCTACATTCATCGCACTGAAGGTATTGTTTAATAGGGTATTCAAGTATGAAAAAAAATTTTTTCAATCCATTTGTCGTCAAAATGGCGGAGCTATGGTACAGAGTTACAGGTAGGTTGCGGCGCGACTTCCAAAACGGTGTACAACCTAGCTCCTCGTGAAATTCGATCTGCAACAAAATACAAACATTTTCTTATTTAAAACACGTGTAGTTTCTATGTGACGTTGAGAAAAGTCAAAAAAAGGCAAATTTGACAAAACGGCACGCAGTCAAAGACAAAAATCGAGTTTTCATGCAAAATTTCTTCAGAATTTGTATTAAAAAAATAGTTTTTTTCGAAATTTTCTGAAATCGGGCTTCGTCATATAGAAGGTAATAATGTTACCAACATGTTTACCAAAGGGGAACTCAAGCGGTTCAATACTTTTTGCGTAATCGTGTACACCAGTTTCAGAAATGTAGTTTCGAGAAAAACGCGTTTAAAGTTTCGACACGTGTAAAACCAATGTTAAAACCACTTACCGTTTTCGGGCTGTAACTTCCGGAGTTTTTCGAATTCCGCTTTCAAACTTTCAGAATATATTCTTCACATACAGGCCTATCGTTTAAAAATATAAAAAAAAAATCGATTTTTTCATCGGTGTAATTGTATGTCCCCCCTTAAACCCTCGTTTCTCCAGCGTTTATTGTTCCAATGGATGGTTTAAGCTCGAGTTGCGAAAGTTGCACGTAAACACTATATCGAAACTTCAATTAATTCGATGCGAAATCTCGATTGACGTATCGAAAAGAAAGATGTCGTACATTCGTTATGAAGGTACTAAACTTAACTGACGACAAATAGAACCTTCAAAAAATATAATGCTGATCGTGCCGAACAATTTGAAAATTTGATACGAGATCTAACTAACTAAACTAAATACTACGTCGAAACTTAAATTAGTTTGATTTAAAGTCTCAATTGACGTATCAAAAGGAAAGAAAAAAGCCATACGCTCGTTATTGATCCACTAAACTTAGCGGACGACAAATAGAAGCTTCAAAAAGTAACGCCCATTACGTTGAGCGATTTAAATATTCAGTAAGAAATTTAATAAAGTAAATACTGCGTAGAAACTAGAATTAATTTAATACGAAGCCTCAATTAACGCATCGAAAAGAAAGAAAGAAGCCGTACTCTCTAAACTCAGCTAATGACCAATCAGAGCTTGAAAACGTAATACCAATCGTGCCGAACGATTTAAAGACTCAGTATGAAATCTAACGAAGCATGTTCGCTTCAGGCTTTGTTCTATACCCCTGGCAAACAAAATTCCACAACTTGTTACGCTGAAAACTACAACTCGTCGGCTAAATATGTTAACCTGCTAACTCACATGAAGTCAGATTTTCAGAAGCGAGAATAAAACTGTCTTGATCAATACAAAAGTTCTTATATGACAATGGATTTCAACACAATAGTTGTCAGTATTTGTCTAACTTTTTTTTTTAAATAAAATGTACGTAAATTATTTAGTCTAGTCTAGCCATAAAGTTGCCGAGTATCAAAACATCTAAAAATCGTAAAATATGGAGTTAGCAGGTTAACACATTTAGCCGACGAACTACAACAAGTGGACCATGTAATTTGGCGTAGATGGGAGTTGAAGACATTAAAAAATTTCTGTTCTAATACTACAACTTGAGACAACTACATTGTAGAAAGTTGTAGTTTGTCGTAGTTTTCAGTAAAAATTATAATTATTTAACACATTATTAACGCTATAAATTCAAAGGAGAGTAGGAAGTTGTAGTATTTTGTAGTTACTAATTTTTATGGTCTACTAGAGGTAGAAACTTGTAGATATTTGTAATATTTCTGCATCATTTCTACGATATACTATAACTCTTTAAAACTGTTCAGATTTTTCCCAACTATCGTGAATAGAATATTGTAGCTATTCGTAGTATTTCTAGGTCTCCATAAGTCACCGCAACTTTCTACGTCTTATCAATTGTTTTCAATTATCATGAATAGAAAATTGTCGTAGGTAACTTGTAGTATTTTTACGTTTCTACTATAAATTTCAACTTTTTCTTCATTATATTATCCAAAGAAAAATGATATTTTTTCAATCATGGTTTCCAGAATGTGCTCACTTTCAACTTTTCAATTTTACAATAATGGCTAAAGCGATATATGCTTTTGTAGTTTGGTCATGGTAGCTGGAATAAAATACAGATTATATGCAAGCCATCTGCATTACTAACTACAAAAATTAATTCCATTCTCATAAAGAGTTGTAACTAATTGTAGTTAGTGCTGATTTGAAATGTTGTAGTTCTCTTTAGTTCGACGTAGATATTCGTACCTTTCCCCTACAACTTTCTACGCCAAATACTACAACTAATTATGACGTGCATGTCAATTCTCCCTGTAAGTTGTAGTTATTGGCATAAGAAGGTGTAATTTTTTCCATAGTTGGTTTTTTCCCACCAAGATCAATACGTTACGACCTAATCGAACGTAGGTGGATCTCTCGACTTATATAAACATAGCTAGTCCTACTAATAAATACAAAGCAAATCGCTCCAGTTCCAACGAGTTGGTGAATCCACGAGAAGAGGAGCTCTGCTCAGTTTTCATTTGCAGCGAGGCAAATCAAATTAGTGAGTCATGGGTATTTACTTCGGTTAGATCGGTTTTGCACTTTTTCAGGATCCTTTGGTCTAAGTCTTTGTCCTTTAAGAGGCGCACGAAGCACGATTTGACTTTTGGCATTTTCAGCGGTGCGGCTCGTTTTGATACGAGGCTCTCGGACTTCGTCATTTTCCCTCGCGCGGCTGCCGAATTTTCCTTCCCCTTCGACGCAGTCCCTATCTTTCTCCCTCGCGCTCATGCGACCCGATAAATCACATCTCAGCGACTGCTTCACTCGCGGACGGACATCGCCGACAACTTCGGAGACGCAGCGTGCCGAGCAGCGATAACGTGAACCACGAAGAGAGCCGCGATCCGATACTGCACTAGCGGACCGTGGCGACGTAACCTCAAAATCCAGTTATCGCGTTCGGCGTTTCCATTTTGAAGCGGGAAACTTCAAAATTCGCATTCGACGCGTTCGTAAGCTTCCCTATTTTGTACGAATATCATAAATTCTCATAAAAATTTGAAAACATCCCATAGAATCACCATGAGAATTTGATGTGCTTCTGACACTGCAATTTCTCATACCCACTGGTAAAATCAGTAAAAATCTGAAAGGGATGAATAAGAATGTATTGGATTCTATGTATATCTTTAAAGCCTGATAAAATTTGTTAAGGTTCTATTGGTAATTACAAATAGAATGGCGTCTACAGAGCTTTGTTATCTTTATGAGATTTGACTCACCCCCTGCTGGGGAAAAAAACTACGCAGATCTAAGCCATTTCTATTACCTTTAAAGAATATTTACCACTAACTCTATGACTTACTAAAAGCAATTAAATTCTTAATAAGTTATAGTTTCTCGTAATATATTTTCTACAACCAATTAAAAATTTTTAATTTTTCTACATCTTACATGTAAAAAGCTATAAGTTACGCGAAATTAAGATTTGCTCCATACCATATTTTGATAATTGTTTATGTAATTTATTGCATAGTTAGTTGGATGTAGTTAACCCGTCAGCACTCGCGCTATAAGCATTTCTCACGAAAATTGTCACGGTATAGGAAACTTTTACAAAAATCAACCAAATGTTTCGAGAATTCTTTTTATCCTTAAACAACTATTTCTCTTTCTTTCAGTGTAAATTAAAAACAAAAAGATTCAGTCAAATTCGAAAGAAAAATGTTTTTCCTATACCGTGAAAATTTGCGTGAGAGAAATGCTCATAGCGCGAGTGCTGACGGGTTAAACGTAGTAGTTCGCGTAGATAATGGTAGACATTTTTTTCCGCCAGGGTACTTTTACGGATACGTATAAAATTTAGTAAATATTTATTTATTATCTCAGAAACACATAGAATCCAATGAATTCTTATTCGTCCTTCTCAAATGTTTCCACCTCCTGGAAATAATCACATAAATTCCCATAGAAAATTTCTGTGGGAATCTGATGTGCTTTTGATGCAACAATTCCAGATACCCACTGGAAAAGTTTGGGGAGGACGAACAGGAATTCATTAGATTCTATGTATGTAAGTATATCTGAGGTGATAAATAAGGATTTACCGAATATTATTATGTATACCGCAAAAACGAGTAAGATTCCATAAAGATGATAAAAACCTGTATACGCCATTTTATTCGTAATTACTAATAGAATGTAACAAGATTTTATTTGTTTCTACAGATACACATAGAATTCAATTCGTTCTTATTCATCCCTCTCAAATTTTTCTCAGTGGGTACATAGAATTGCTGTGTCAAAAGCATATCAAATTCCCATGGGGATTCTATGGGACTTTTACAAGTTTTCCATGAGAATCTATAATATTTTTTTCAAAATAGGGTAGAAAATATCTAGATTTTCCGCGTCAAAAGCGCATCGGATTCCCATAGGCAAAATGTCTCGATTTTTCAATGTGCAATCTTATATTCGCGAAAGAAGCAGAGAAGAAGAGATTATCGGAAAACTCATTCGTAAGTTTCATAGAACCAAGTTTTTGAGGTTTATAACTGTCTAGATTTATTATATTTCAAAAATGACGCTAGCTTTCATTCAATAAATGCTAATTTTGGAGTAATTTCGTGATTTCTTACTCTCGCTCCACGTTTATAGAGCTTCAAAGTATATAAATGGTATTTTTCCGTGACCGGATAGACGCGAAATGCTCCGTATAACTTTTAGGCCTATAACAAGATTCGTCCTGCAGCGACGATTCCTATACGCCTAGAAGACTGTACACGCCCCGTGCACAGGGAATAGGCGTATAGAAATCGTCGCAGCAGGACGAATCTTGTACGCGTCTATGACGATAAGCTCCGTGTGCAGAAGGCCTTACAAAAGGAATTTACAAGGCTTACGTTTACGTTTCCAACAACGCGGAATTCCTAATACATGCCTTTTAGTTTATTTATCAAGTTAGAATTTATCAAGTAACGCGAGAGACGAAAAAGACGACGTTTAATGAGGCGATGAATTGTTCACGCACCTTATAGATCTGCGAATCCGGTTCATTGTATTTACAAGCGTTATCGAACATCAGTATAAAGTCCGACGCCAATTCCTCCAAGTTCTCGTATCCGAAATTCTTCAACGTCGACGCTATCTTCTCCATGTTCATCGGCTGCTTGATGACCTCGTAATAGTCGGGATACTCGTTCTTGTTCGGCAGCTTCATGAATATCAGCGACAGCTGCCGCCCTTTCGCGTCGCGGTAGTCCTTGATCGTGTCGTACATCGTGCGCAATTTCTGTATGTGCAACGGCACCACTTTCTTCGGCCTCCTGAATCGATTTTAAGAAAGTTAACGGCGAAAGGTTTCGTCGTGCTGTCTTATACTGTTGAGCTGAACGCAAAGGGTCTAACTGACATTTTACACAATGAGTGGAAAAATATGCTTTACAATGGTGAAGATACCGAAATTTGAGACAACAAAAATGTCATCGGATAAAAGTGGGATAGATGCCCCGACCCTCTTAAGGAATACAAATTATACAGCAATATTCGTTGTTGTTAAAATTTTAATACATGTTCTATTTACTAGAATGCAACAAATTTATAATAAAAAAATGTTTATAATAAAAAAAAATTTGGATAAATCAAGCCGAGAGATCCAAAGAAATAAGAAATTCCGTTTTCGACATTCTGGAGGATACATGCCCAAATGGTAGGATAGATGCCGTAGGTGTCTGATGAAATGGGGAATTTATATTAGGCGTAAGGAAAAATAATTTCATAATGAATACCTCACATATATTCTAAAAAAATTAATTTAACTTAACTAGGTAATAATCAGGCCAAACAACAACAACAATCACTCCACGTTTGACGATTCGGTTCCTCTTCGAACCCTCTTCAGAGACGTAAAGACCCAAAAAAAAATGTCTCTGAAGAGGGTTCGAAGAGAAACCGAAACGTCAGACGTGGAATGATTGTTGTTGTTGTTCGGCCTGATTATTACCTAGTTAAGTTAAATTAATTTTAAACTACTACTGGCAACAGAAGTATTACCTTAAGAATATATTCTAAAATACAACAATAAAGAAAATATAATTATCAATAAATTGATAAGCATAAATAATTAAAAATTTACTGCAGAACTAATATTGTCCCATCGACTCTGACGACTACGCCATTTCTTTCGCTTTTTGTTTTTCCTTCTTTTGACAATCATTTACCAAATGTGTGGAGAAGCCGCTTTCTATTTTCTGCAGAAAGTTGATGATAATAATAAAAAAGTAAATAATAATCGGTAGATTCTACACTGTACTATCTTTTGTGACATCAAGTATATCAGTATAGTAGAGCGTTAATAAAATAGAGGCATCTATTCTCCGTCGCCAGTGGGGCATCTATTTTCCAATGCTTGACTAAGGGTGAGATAGCTGCCTCACTAGTAACCATTCTAACATACAAGATTAAAATAAAATAGCAATTATCGTTCTTCATCAATTAACACTACTGATATGCAAACATTTACTTTCACGTCGAATGGCTTCATAGAATATCCTACGGACATTATTTTAGCGTAGGTAGTTTCACCTGAAATTAACAACGAGCTGTGCTCTCCACTCGAAACTGTTATAAATACTTATAGTGGATGGATAAGATTTGTCATGTCTGTGTTCATAAATATGTAAATTGATGTAACAAATACAGTATTGCCTGAAGCGTCCCGGCATATTCGAAATAAAAGGGGGGTGGGCATCTATTTTCCACAGCATCTAATCCCACCTTTTTACCCTAATATTCTAATTCTTATTTAGAATTTTATAAGAATTTTCTTTTCCGTTAAATATTTCATCTTGATCATTTTAAAGTATATTTTTGCACTCGTTTTGAAATGTCAGTTACCATCTTTGTACTTAGCACGGCAGTATACCTTTATCCAAAAGTACCTCGTCACACAAATAAAGTCTACAACTTTTTACGCTGAAAATTATAACTAACTACACTCTAAGTGCCAAATATAGTTTAACGTAGATAGTTGTAAAAAATATTTTTAAGTTTCTGTAAAATACTAGAACTTTGGACAGCTACATTGTAGAGAGAAAAAACTATAATTATTTACAACTATTAACGCCATAAACTCGAAGGAGAGTAGGAAGTTGTAGTATTTTGTAGTTGCTACAACACACTACTCCGTGCTACAACTTTTTACGGTCTACTAGAGGTAGAAACTTGTAGATATTTGTAATATTTTTGTAATTTTATGATATACTACAGTTTTTTTAAACTGTCGAGATTTTTCCAACTATCGTGAATAGAATGTTGTAGATATTCGTAGTAGGTACACTCCCTAGTCTCTCTAAAAGTCACCGCGACTTTCAACAACGCGTCAATTTCTTCGTAATTATTACGAATAGAAAGTTTTCCTAACTTGTAGTATTTCTGCATTCCTGCCATAAATTATAACTTTCTCTATTTTTTTCTTCATTATATTATCCAAAGAAAAATTATATTATTTTCATCGCGGTTTCTAGAATGTATGCCCAATTTCAACTTTTCAAGCTTTATCACGGTAACTGCAATAAAATACGGAACAAATATTCTACATTACCAACTAGGAAAATTGACTCCATTCTTATAGAGTTGTAATTAGTTGTAGTTAATGCTCATTTGAATATTGTATTCTTTTTAATTCAGCGTAAATATTTCATACCTTTTCTCTACAACTTTCTACGCCAAATACTACAACTAACTATAAGGTGTGTTTCAATTATCGCAGCAAGTTGTAGCTATTGATATAAAAAGTTACAGTTTTGTCCGTAGTTATTGGCAGTTTTTTTCCGTCTTGGTATATATAACAACGTACCCAACGTTTCTCGTCGGCGTAGAAGCGGTTGACTTGATCGTCTTATTCGTTTCCGGCAAAGGACCCAATTCTTTCACCTTATCCATTAATACCTTCTCCAAGGTATTAGCGTCCTCGTAAATGAGCGAACCCTCCTCGTTGTACTGGCGACAGTTGTTGAACATTAACTGAAAAGCGAGCCGGAGGGCAATTAACTCTATAAAATGACGCACCAATGCGTAAACCGCGCGTCTCTACCTTGAAATCCTGAATCAGTTCTCCCTCACTCTGATACTTCTCGGCTTTGATGTTCGCCTCGATTCCCAGCATGTCGATGGGCTCGGCGATGACCTGGTAGTAGTCGGGATACAACTTCTTCGACGGCTTCTCCATGAACATCAGCATAGGCTGGCGGCCGTCCTCGCACTGCGATCACAAAGCTCGTTACGCTAATCGTCCCCGAGACGCGCGCAAGGATTTGGAATTACTTACAACGTATTCTATGACACATTTAACGAGATGGTGCAGCCGCTTCTTCAGCGGTATGTTGTCTTTGTACTTTCCACGCGTCAAGAGATTCGACGCGCGCTTGATGAGCTTAGGCTGCTGCGAATTTTCCGATTCGCTGTCCGAGTCGGAGTCCTGCAAGTCGAAGAACAACGCGGTGTGTGATTCCGGAGGCTGCGAAAATCGACTTATTTTCCTCGGATGGAAATGATCGTTTACCTGATCGAATTCGAGAAGCTCCTGCACCTTCTCTTGCATGATTTTTTGCAACTTTACGGCGCACTGTCAACGAATGAAGCACGTAATCGGGTATAATTCTACAGTGAAAGATTCGATCGATTGATAATTACCTTGTACAATCTGGATGTATGTATGTTGTATTTTTTAGCGTTTTCGAACATTATGTTCATGTCACCGGCGACTTCGCTAACGGTACCATACTCTCCCCTCTAAGGGGAAATTAAAAAACCGGTGAGAAAACGGTTCCACCGAACAACCGTCTAGTTTCCTTTACATGAAGCGTACCTTGATTTTCGTGCGGATTTGCAGCAAGGAGATGGGATTCTTTATCATCTTGTAATAGTCGGGATACAATCGTTTGGACGGCAACTTCCAAAAATACTCGCTCATGCGTACCCCTAGAGATCGATAACGCGATGCTCGTTAATTTCGCATTCGTTTGTTATTTTTACCGACTCAAATTGGAAGAGTTCTCCGAAAAATATATTTGAAACGCAGAACGGAAATTAGTTGTCGCAAATTTAATTACGACTGAAACTGGACATCGAGGAGAAAATGCTGTTTAACGTCAGATCGATATTATTTAACTTTCTTTCTAAGAGCATCGTTTAAGACGCCATTCGGTGCTATTTTGTATCAAATATTCGAAATCAAGGAATTTAAATGATTTTTCGAGGGAAAAACTCCATTTAAGACAGAGTCGATATTATTTAGCTCTCTTTCTAAAAGATTCCCTCTCAATGTTTGCAAATATTCGAAATGAAAGAATCAAAACGATTTTTTAACGGAGAAACGCCGTTTAAGACCAAATCGTGATTATTTAGCTCTCTTTCTAAAGGATTTCTGTTCAAAATTCCATCTTTTGGAACACCGTCCGGCGCTGCTTTCTATTAAATACCCGAAATGACGGATAAATACCTTGATTATTCGGCGCGGTCCTGATGGTTTGGAACAACTGCCACTGCGGATTATCGCACTCATCCAATTCCGTCGCCTCGTCCTCCTCGTCGTCGCTCTCTTCATCCTCATCCGGCAGTGTCGCGGTTTGCGCTATCAGGGACTGCGCTATGCCTCGACTGCCTCTTTTACTTCGCGTGGAAGGCGCGTTGGACGTCAGCTTTATTACGCTGCTGCCCAAACCAGCGTCCTGCTTTTTCGCCGCGGCGGCGATGATTTTCTTGAGAAGCTTTGCATCTTTATAAATCTGCGAGCCAGGCTCGTTAAATTGGCACGCGTTGCGGCACATCAGCATCAGGTCCCTCTCCATGTCGGCGATTCCACCGTAAGATCCTTCTTGAATTTTCCTGGCTATCGTCTTCAGATCCACCGGTGTTTCGATCACGTCGTAATACTCTGGATAAAGCTGGAGATTAAAAGGTATTGGCGCGGTTAGATTGATTTGAATGACGGGTTGTGGGGACGCTTCGAATTATAAACGCACTTTTTTGGACGGCTTGAGCTGAAACATCGTGTGCAACGGTCTGTTGTTATCGGTCGGATCTGTTGCCGTCATAACGGCGGTGAACAGGTCCTCGTACAATTGCATAGACTCCTCGTCCGGATTTGTAGAGCTTTCGGAAGTGTCTTCTATGTCTTCTTGTTTCACCGCTACTTTTCGCGCCTGTGTAAGAGCAAGATTTACGTTATTCGATCGTGCGTACGATGGATGTAATAGTTTTATAAACTTCTTTGACGGAATGTTAACTGGAATTTCGACACGCGATTTTTTTTAAGTTTTCATGAGTTACTTTTGCAATAGTTAAAGTAAAAATAATGAATTTAATAATCTCTTCGTATGTTAATTACGCCAAATTACTTCCCAATATTATACAAATTTCACTGCATTAAAACAATCAAAGGATAATCCCATACAGTCTTATATTTTGTAGAAAATTGATCTCGCTATGCTTAATAAAGTAAGTAATATGAGACATTTATAGCAATTCATAATTTTTCAAATATCGCCGGAGGAGAATTATAACACCTGCTAGGACTATTGCAAAAATACACCTTGCTTTAACAGGATAGCTGTAAAAACTTGATTATAAAATTCCCTGACTTTTCTTTGACTTTTCTCAGACTATTTCAGATCAAATTTTGTACGTATTCCATGATATTTTCGTCAGTATTAGGAATTTTGAGCACAAACTCCAGTGTGAAATGTATCAACGGTGAAATTTGGAGAAAATAACCTGATCTTATTTATAACTTACAGTAAAAATCCAAAATTCCCTGACGGATCAACTAACAATTACACGTATAGGTACATATAATCGAGAATGTTTCCAATGTGAAACATTTTGTACTACGTATCGTCAAAGATCCGCTTTTTGTAAAGATGTTTTAAGCAAAGTCCAACTCCAAAGTTCATAGAATTATAGATACGACATATGTACATCGGAGTACATTAATGCTCTTAAAAGACTGATCAGGTCCATTATTTAGATGAAAATCTCTAGTACATTTACGCGTATATAATTTTATAAGGATTTTTACGTAATAGAATGAAAGCGTCGTACAAAAGCGCGCGCAAAACCGCGTGTAAACTCGGTTATCGCAACTGAACAGCGCCCCGAATATCAAATTTCAACGTCATCTTCCTACGAAGCACTTTCTCAAGGGATACGTGGCATTGCAACCCGAAACCGGAGGTTTAAAATAACTTTAACTATGCACCGCGCATTCTGAAAACTTTTGCTTCGTAGAGTAAACAACTAGAACGCAGAAAGGATACAGAGAATTCATTTTGTGTGGTATTTTGTTACAAAACATCATCATCGACACTGTAAAATTGCAATTATACGGTATTATCACCCTTTTACGCCACGGGAAGAAATATTCAAAATGTACAATAAAAGTTTTAAAAAGTAAATCATCATATAGACATTGTTGTTAAACTGTATCGAAAGTACAATAAACATTCTCGACAAATCGACTTTCGAGATCGATTGCTCTCAAATGCTCATAAACGAAATTGCATTTGTACATACTCCGTGTGAGGATGGTTAAAATAGATTTTGCAATACAACCAGGATGAGCGAATGCATTAAATTTATAAAACGAATCGTAAAATCATAAAATAGTAAAGAATCTATGATTTTACTACACATTTTCAAGGTGACGACAAAAATCTGTCCTCAAAATTTCCTGAGATTTTCCTGATTTCCAAATAAATGTATGTGAATTCCAGAATTACGGTCATCGAAACGAGTAAGAAACGTATTCACTTATTGATTGAGCACAAAGCTCAAATTCACTTCTAAGGGCCGGTTTTACCAACACGGTATAAACGCGGTATAGCGCTATACTGAGAATAACCAGCAATAAGCCTTATGGTTATTCTCAGTATAGCGCTATACCGCGTTTATACCTGTTGGTAAAACCGGCCCTAAGACAGTCAAAGTAATAATAACAAACTCTCACCGCTCGTCGTAGTAGTGAGTATTGCTCGCTACTCATCATCAGACGGTTCATGGCTCGGTATTGATATTACAAAGTCAGTACGCTTTATGAAATCACAGGACAGATCTTCGAATTCCAGCAAATTTCCCTGAGTTTTTGATTTAGTTCGCAAATTTCCCCAACATTTCCAGGCCGTTAAAAATTCCTGAGATTTCCTCGATTTTCTACGGAAACTCTACTTTTTACCGTATTTTTGCATCGGACCAAAGCTCCTAATGCATTTGTTAATTTACGACGAAAATTTCCAACGCGGCAGCAGAATACGTAGCCGTATGATACATAGATCAATCGTTCGTGGCAAAAGGTACATCATAATACCTTCTAAAGCTAACAATTCTCACAAAAATCACAGCTTTCGCACCAACGCGATATCCAAGCGCGAAAAACATTACAACGAAAACGAGAATAAATTCAGTCGCGCAAAGCTACATTCGACACTCACCAATCTTCCCACTTTCAGTATAATCTTCCCCTTGGGCTCGCAATCCTCGTACTCATCCATAATACGATTCTTCGTGTTCACGCAAAGCTCCCACAGCTCTGTTGCGTCTTTATACTCTGGGGAGGTGCGCTGTGCGGGCAAGAGGATCGAAAATCATTACGATATACGCTCAAATTCGAAGCAAAGTATGTAGAAATAAAGGCCTTACCATGTAAAAGGCTTTGGCATTATTGACCATGAGCTGAATATCAGCCGCCAGGTCGTCCATATCGCGATACTCATCGGTCTTGAGCTTTTGCTGGACCTTCAGAAGGTCAATGGGGTTCGACACGACTTCGTAGTATCCCGGCTCCTGACGGCGCTTCGGAACGCGGATGAACGCGTCGCACAGCAGGTTTCCGTCGTCCTTCCTCTGATTCCGGAGGATGTCGTACAACTGTTGACACAGGTCGCTCTGCACGGGATTAATTATAAATCATTCCAATTCCAAGGTCCTTAGCACAGTAGTATAGTTGAAATAATGGTAAAATGACGAAGGTTGTGAAAATAACAACTGAAATAGTAACTAAAAGCCATCATTCATCATTCATTATATCATTTAAGAAATTCTTGAATTAGTAATCAATTTTAACAATAATAATAATAGGCCAAGAATTGACTATAAACGTTATTTATTTTTGAAATTATAAAACGTTAAACAACATTTGTACTTTTGCGAACAGACGTATTTTATAAAACAATTTTATAAGTAGTCTTTTATTATATTAATAACTATAGGAAAGCTTTTTGTAGACTAATAACTGCATGAGAGCTTTATGCTGACAATTAGAGCTCAATAAGATTAGGCATATGCGAAAAGAATCAGTTTACTTTTTAGTGAACATACTAATCATGATAGACTTCTTTTTTCGATTTAACGTTCCACTCAAAACGATTAGAAGCACTAAAGTACAATTCCGTCTACATATACTTTTTTAATGAACGTATATTAATCAAGTTCAACTTAATTTTCTTGGTTTTATACTTAAATTTTTCAGGCCAAATTTTAATGACCTTTTCCTCGTCAAATAATCGTTGCATGCTTTGGAACATACGTTACCTACTAAGCCGTAAAATCATCAAATCCCCAGAAAAAAAAGGTACTCTTCCTCAAAATAGTAACCCTGGTGATAATGTAGTGGATAGATTTTATTCAAAATAGTTAGATATTATGAACCCTTATAACATTTATGAAAATTCTAAGGAATATGGCAAATTATATAAAAATTGTGATGACAAATCTCGACAAATTCTATCAGTTTTTGGCGATTTTCATAGACATATTTTTCAACAGAATTCATCTAAAATTTTATGAGAAATTAATTAGAAATTGTAAAATACCGGGAAACTTTTTTAAAACATTTTTAACTCGTTCCATGCCGGGGCATTTTCGCTGTTTCGGCCGGTGAGTGCCAGACCCCGAAATCACAGGCCTGCCTGTGCGTGCCAGGCTTATAACTTTGGTAAAGTTTGTCATACTGGTTATTTTTCAATACCTATTAACTAGTTTTACTTCGCGCTACCAGGTGGTAAGGTTAGTTATAACTGAAATTCTTGTGCTACCCAGAAATTCATGTACCACCATATGGCGGCAGGTGGCATGGAACGTGTTAATATAATTTGTCAACAATTATAAGAAATTCATTTCATGAAGAAATGCAAATTATATCAAATATTGACAGATTATCAAATTGATATTATCAATGTATGAAAAACTTTCAACGCAACGATAATTTCTGTAAAAATTTTCCATAATGTAATATTTGGTTTTGACAGAATCTGTGAAATTATTACACCATATCTTAACCAGGGAACAAATAGTGACTTTCTAAATAAAAGTGACAAATAGTAAGAAAAATGAGCTACTGAGAGTGCAATTCTTTTGCAGCACTACAACAGACCGCTCGTCGTCAGATGTTCTTAATAAATTTCTCATTGCTGATATCAGCTAGAGAGAACACATTTTATAAGAAAGTTACTTACGGGATCCAACTTTTTCCTTCTCTTGGTTGGTTCTGGCGGATAGTCATCCGGATCATCCTCAGTCCCACGACTAGCCACCGACGACGTTCTACGTCGTTTGTTCATCGTAGATTATCTGCAAGGGGATCGAAATTAAAGGCGAACACTATGATTGTAATCTCTCCGCAGGACCGTTACCCTGAGAAACTTCGTCCGTTCGGCGCGAATCGTCGATAACATTCAAGCGTTCAACAGCATTCTCATTCGCGTAGTGTTAACGCGAATGCGTAAACGGAAACACGTAAAAATTTGACGTAAACACGTTGACCGCTCCCGAGTCGAACGCGTGAACCGGACCTCGTCGCACTCGTTTCATCAAAGCTCTACTTTCGCTCGCAAAGCATTAAACGCACGGTGCACTGTGTTGACACGCATCGACGTCGCCATGCTACAAATCTGATCTCCGTCGCCGTAGAGTGTATCTTTTTCTAAAGTGCGGGAATCCCGGGATTTTCAAACGGCCGAACGCGCTGCACTCAAGGAGGAAATGCTAACGGCACACATGGCAGATCGACGACGTCGCTTGAAACGCGAGGAAAACGACTTTCGCGCTACGAAACTATTGATTAACAACTAAAATTAAGCGCCATGACACAGCTTTCACCGCCGTGTACGCGCTCCGACATTTCCTCCGGTGAACGCCCGTGCGCACGTTCGTTCGGTGCGTCCCGTACGCGCGAGCTTTCTCACCTGTCTCGCAGAGATTCTACTGAAAATCGCGCGCGGCGGCGCGACATGTAAAAATAGTGAAAAGGCGTAAAAAAGATACGTCGCTTTTCATCCGATATTCTGCACGGTGACACACGACATGATAGTCGCCATGATACGAGTTTACAGCAGCACTGGCTCTCTCTCCAAAATGGTGGAGATGATGGAATCTGTTGGTAAAACAGAGTGCATCGGGCGGTAATGCAGTTACTGCGGATCGAAATGGAGTCGGTTGGGACCGCTTTTTACCGGTGGCGGCGCTCGCGGCACTGCGGAAACGTGTACACCCGTGCTCACGGAATCTGTCGCTGGTGACTTTTTTTAAACCTTATTTTTAAACGTACTAACCAGTGAACAATTAATTCTCATGCCCTCATTAGCTACGGTGACGTCTACTCTCGTTAATGAAAGCACGAGGATTGATTAATCATTGGTTAGTACGTTTAAAAATAACATTTAAAAAAAGTCACCAGCGACAGATTCCGTGAGCCCGGGTGTATGTTGTTGTGTTCCACGCCGGTCCTCGTTGGCAGTCCTCGTAGAAACCAGAGGGCAGGTCCGGCCCGTGGAGCGCTAAGGCGCTCTGCTCGAAAATGCGGGGAAAAGCGAGAAAATAAAAGACTAGGAAACTGGTTCGATGATCACCGTATATTTCAGTCGTTGCACAACGTAGATAGAGAAGATTGATCTGCCGATTGAGCGTCGAAACGTCCTTTTTAGTAGCGTAAGCCCAGCCCCTCGGCCGGAGGAGGGCACCAATCGAAAACGCTAATCGCGGATTGTTCAACGGTTTTTCTCCCTCCCATTCTGCACTCACACACTCGTGATGTGACTTCATGGAAGGGCGAATTTGGCGAAGTCGTTTATAAATCGGAAATGTTACGCGATATCGTTTACGTATTCTCGAGTCGCCAAAACTCAGCTGTTTATAAATCTAAAATGCTACGCGATATCGTTTACGTCTTCTCGAGTTGCCAAAACTCAGTCGCCCCAACGGAAGAAGGTGTTTATACCTGGCTGTTGATAGTCCTCGCGAACCGAACTCACGGCGGCCGGAAGTTTATAAATCTCGTGGTAGACGGTACCCTAATATATTCGATACGCTCCGTGGGAGTTCACCCGTACGTTATTTTCCAGTATACAGAACAATTTGGCGTTTGAGTTTTACCGCCTTAAATCTTAGAACTCTCGAAGATTCTATCGATTCGGAATCGAGTCTAGTTGCGTACGCGACAATGTATGTACACCCGTGCTCACGGAATCTGTCGCTGGTGACTTTTTTTAAACCTTATTTTTAAACGTTACTAACCAGTGAACAATTAATTCTCATGCCCTCATTAGCTACGGTGACGTCTACTCTCGTTAATGAAAGCACGAGGATTGATTAATCATTGGTTAGTACGTTTAAAAATAACATTTAAAAAAAGTCACCAGCGACAGATTCCGTGAGCCCGGGTGTATGTACACCCGTGCTCACGAAATCTGTCGCTGGGGAATTTCAAGAGGAAGTTTAGTAGAGTCGCGTATAGATGCCCGATACGGGAGACTAAAGGCCATCACACGTGAAAAAACGTAAGCAGTAACAGTAAGGATTGACCAGTCAGAAATACTATTCTTACTGAATTATGCTTAAACAGGCTTTCTGATTGGTCAATCCTTACTGTTACTGCTTACGTTTTTTCACGTGTGATGGCCTTAATCGCCGGATAAAGAACCGTCTGTCAAGTACGGCGGTAACAAAATTGCAGGATTTGGGATCAATAGGTTAAGCTTTGTGAATTCGGCGCATAAAGATAACTTTTCGTAAAAAGGAATAGTATAAAGTAGTTGTAACTAAATTGAAAGAAAATTAAATTAATTTTGTTTAGATAAAGTGTCGATAGTGTAAAGTAAAATAAAATGTTCATTTAAACTCAAAAAAAAGCTGTAAACATAACCATTGTAGTCAATTAAAGTTATAAATAAATTTTATTGTCTTTGTGCAATTATTATCTCTGTTTATTTATTAAGTCATCATCGTAACGCACGTGTCGGGGCCAACTTTTCACAATTATTTAGCATTAAATCTTACATTACGTTGTGTAGGAAAACTTTCGCAGAGATCTCGGAACCATCGGCTGATATCTAACTTTAAGCATATCACCTTTGATAGCATTTGATTTGTTTAGCAAAACAGGATCATAAATCAATTCTACTGGTCATCATTACATGGAATCATCCAAATTCCACCGATATAGGTAATTACTAAATTGCTCGAGAAATTTGACCAAATAGATCTATTTTGACTGACAGCTATTGTGTAGACATAGTATCAATTTGTTCTTATCATTTATTTATTTTTATGCTATCAAATACCTTTACTCGTCTATAGCATGGAATACGACTTATAAGCAAAAGCAGAACGCCATTGATGCAATCGTCCAGAATTGCCGTGAATGCGAACGCTTTCAATGTCGAATGACTGTAGGATTTGGTGGAAACTCGAATGGAGTCCGGAGAAATAACTTTGAACGCAATGATCATGGATGGGTAAGATTATACTTCCTGTTATTTTCTGTTACTTCTTGCAAACATCTTTGATACTCGTAACATTTTCCGGTTTTCTTATCAGCGTCAAAACGGATGTTAGAGCCGTAGGTGGACTGAGGAAGGTAAAGAATGCCATTTTGGTCGCTTGTAAAGTCTTGGACAATACCAAACGTATCTTACTAGGAGGAAAACTTGCGACTCAATTCGCCGTTGAAATGGAATTCATCGAAGAGTCATTGAAAATGACTGAGTCGCAGAAGATGTGGACAAAGTGGAAAGCTAGTAATTGTCAATCAAATTTTTGAAAGGTAACTTACCACAAACGATGCTACGTCAAGTGTAAAGAGTATAATTCAATTGGATCCTCGCGTTCCTTTTCAGAATATAAAACCGGATCCGACGGAATCGTACAGTCCGTATTATCTAGCATCGATAGATAAAGCGCTAAAGGCGGCGCAGTGTTTAAACGAAGATAATTACGACACTATTGGTATCATTGAAATTGATACGAAAGGTCATATAACTGCTGGTACTTCGACGAATGATGCTGAGAATAAAATTTCCAGTCGAATTGGAAACTCTCAGATTCCTAGGGTTGGTACTTACGTGCATCAGGAAGTCGGCGCTGCTACTGGCATTGGTGATAAGGACATTATGATGCATTTTTTACCAAGGTACCGCTGTAAAATCGAATTGTATCATAGATCGCGTCATGCGTAATCTTTCGTCTCTCGCAACTCATCTCTCCGTTCTGCCGATAGTTTTCTTGCTGTAGAGGAGATGCGCTGTGGAGCTGATGCGACTAAAGGCACGTCAATTGTAATCGATAGAATTGAAAAGCACTATCCGACATATTTCAGTGCCATTGTCGCGCTGAACAAGACCAGTTATTTTGATGCGACATGTAACGGAAAAAAGTGAATAGTTTATTACTGCGATTAAATCCAAACAATTTAGAAAATATGGAGTATACATATATGTACCATATATGTATATAAATATTATAATAAAGTAACAGATTTGTTCTAAAAAACATCAACTAATTTACCGGGGAGACCTAAAAGGACTCTGGAGAGAGTTTTTCCACATTTTTTACACACTTAATTCTAAGGTTTTTCGAATTAAAAAAAAATATATTGCAAAGAACTTTTCCCGAGATCACATGGGGTTCCAAGTATTCGTGCTGACCGAGTATGTATTAAATATAACGTATTAATGAGACAAAAAATTGAAAATCGAGTTTAATCGTCTTCATTTTATTCAATTTCGATTGCTTTTTTGTTTCTATCATATTATATTCGAAAAAGGTTATAACAGAAAATCGAGAAGATGGCTTTTAGACCAACACCCGAAAACTTAGGAAGACTTCGAGGGATGCTAGAAGGAGGCGTGCCAACTGCGGAGGTTGCAGAGACCATGAATTGTAGTATGCGCACGGTACAACGCTGGATGAGACGGCTGATCGAGGACGAGCCTCTCCAGGATGGGCGCTGCCATAGTGGACCTCAGAGGATTACGACGCCAGAAGAGGATGAAGCGATCAGAGATACATTGGCAGAACATCCTTTCCTACCAGCGAAAGCGATTCCCCTTAATCTAAACATTGGAATCAGCCGGCAAACTACAGAGCGCAGATTACACGAAGCTGGTATTCACTGCAGGAAGGCAGCGAAGAAGATTTTGCTCACGGAGAGGAATAAGGAGCAACGTATCGATTTCGCCATGCGTCACTTAAATATGACCGTCGAAGAGTGGCAAAAAGTTATTTTCATGGACGAGAAAGTATTCTCCACGGATAAGGACGGCCGATATCGAGTTTGGCGACTCAATAATACCCGATACGAGCCCGAAAATATTCTGCCAGTCGTACACAACGGCCGCTCCACCGCAGCGTATTGGGGATGGATGTCCGGCGATGGCGTGGGGAATCTCGTCGAAATACGAAGAAACTTAAATGCCGAGCAGTACATTGATTTACTCGATGGCGTAATGCTACCGGCTGTTCGAGAACGATATCCTGAAGAAGAACTACCGGTCATCTGTATCGTCGAGGACAATAGCCCGATCCATACCGCACGTGTCACGAGGGCTTGGTATGAGGACCATCCCGAGATTTCTCGGTTGGATTGGCCACCATGTTCACCAGATATAAACGTAATCGAAAACTTGTGGTCCCGGATGACGCGAGACTGGCAACCTGGTTTGGTTTTGCGTCGCGAACATCTGCTGCAGCGAGTCGTTGCTTCTTGGGAGGATTTGAGGAACGCTCCAGAGTCTTGCGAAGCACTTGCCGCATCGATGCCTCATCGCTTACAAGCCATACTGGATAACGATGGAAATAGCATCAATTATTGAAGGTAACAGATTAACGAAAAATTAAATTTTCCAATATAGTTTCTCATGCTTGAGGTGCGGAAGTCTTGACTCAATTTTGAGACTTCTGCTATAATATATGTATAATAAAATATATATTCTGCTCATATAACAGATTCTCTATGGGGTCATCGGTGCAGCACTTTACTATCAGTGCGACAACTGGACATCGGTGTAGTACTCCCAGACAGTGAATTCAACAAGATGGTATTTGCAGTCGATGGAGCATCGATGCCATATATCTTTTCCGATACTAGAGCGAAGAGTGTGGAGCGTCTAAGTTCCCGATAGCTGTCAATTCGAGAGATCGAAGTGTAACCAAGAAATTGTGAATGTTTGAATAATGGTGAGTAATGTTTTTTGAAGTGATAAGAAATAATCATTCGGGTCTCTTTTCGATACTCAACCGAATGACACACCTCACACCTGATTGCAGAGAGAAGCTGATACAGCTGGCAACAACGGAGAGAGGGGCTACCGTCAATGTGGTCCTCGCGAAATCGATGCCAGGGTGGTCGGGCTCTGCCTTCGTCATTAATGCCATTTCCACCGTTTTCCAGTATGGGTTGTAGACGATGAGGCATCGATGCGACAAGTGCTTCGCAATACTCTGGAGCGTTCCTCAAATCCTCCCAAGAAGCAACGGCTCGCTGCAGCAGATGTTTGCGACGCCGAACCAAACCAGGTTGCCAATCTTGCGTCATCCGGGACACAGGTTTTCGATTACGTTTATATCTGGTGAACATGGTGGTCAATCCAACCGAGAAATTTCGGGATGGTCCTCGTGACACATGCGGTATGGATCGGGCTATTGTCCTCGACGATACGGATGATCGGTAGCTCTTCTTCAGGATATCGTTCTCGTACAGCCGGTAGCATCACGCCATCGAGTAAATCAACGTACTGCTCGGCATTTAAGTTTCTTCGTATTTCGACGAGATTCTCCACGCCATCGCCGGACATCCATCCCCAATACGCTGCGGTGGAGCGGCCGTTGTGTACGACTGGCAGAATATTTTCGGGCTCGTATCGGGTATTATTGAGTCGCCAAACTCGATATCGGCCGTCCTTATCCGTGGAGAATACTTTCTCGTCCATGAAAATAACTTTTCGCCACTCTTCGACGGTCATATTTAAGTGACGCATGGCGAAATCGATACGTTGCTCCTTATTCCTCTCCGTGAGCAAAATCTTCTTCGCTGCCTTCCTGCAGTGAATACCAGATTCGTGTAATCTGCGCTGTGTAGTTTGCCGGCTGATTCCAATGTTTAGATTAAGGGGAATCGCTTTCGCTGGTAGGAAAGGATGTTCTGCCATTGTATCTCTGATCGCTCCATCCTCTTCTGGCGTCGTAATCCTCTCAGGTCCACTATGACAGCGCCCATCCTGGAAAGGCTCGTCCTCGATCAGCCGTCTCATCCAGCGTTGTACCGTGCGCATAATACAGTTCATGGTCTCTGCTACCTCCGCAGTTGGCACGCCTCCTTCTAGCATCCCTCGAAGTCTTCCTAAGTTTTCGAGTGTTGGTCTAAAAGCCATCTTCTCGATTTTCTGTTATAACCACTTTCGAATATAATATGATAGAAACAAAGAAGCAATCGAAATTGAATAAAATTGAGACGATTAAACTAGATTCTTAATTTTTTGTGTCTCATTAATACGTTAAATTTAATACATACTCGGTCAGCACGAATACTTGGAACCCCATGTGATCTCGGGAAAAGTTCTTTGCAATATATTTTTTTTTAATTCGAAAAACCTTAGAATTAAGTGTGTAAAAAATGTGGAAAAACTCTCTCCAGAGTCCTTTTAGGTCTCCCCGGTAAATTAGTTGATGTTTTTTAGAACAAATCTGTTACTTTATTATAATATTTATATACATATATGGTACATATATGTATACTCCATATTTTCTAAATTGTTTGGATTTAATCGCAGTAATAAACTATTCACTTTTTTCCGTTACATGTCGCATCAAAATAACTGGTCTTGTTCAGCGCGACAATGGCACTGAAATATGTCGGATAGTGCTTTTCAATTCTATCGATTACAATTGACGTGCCTTTAGTCGCATCAGCTCCACAGCGCATCTCCTCTACAGCAAGAAAACTATCGGCAGAACGGAGAGATGAGTTGCGAGAGACGAAAGATTACGCATGACGCGATCTATGATACAATTCGATTTTACAGCGGTACCTTGGTAAAAAATGCATCATAATGTCCTTATCACCAATGCCAGTAGCAGCGCCGACTTCCTGATGCACGTAAGTACCAACCCTAGGAATCTGAGAGTTTCCAATTCGACTGGAAATTTTATTCTCAGCATCATTCGTCGAAGTACCAGCAGTTATATGACCTTTCGTATCAATTTCAATGATACCAATAGTGTCGTAATTATCTTCGTTTAAACACTGCGCCGCCTTTAGCGCTTTATCTATCGATGCTAGATAATACGGACTGTACGATTCCGTCGGATCCGGTTTTATATTCTGAAAAGGAACGCGAGGATCCAATTGAATTATACTCTTTACACTTGACGTAGCATCGTTTGTGGTAAGTTACCTTTCAAAAATTTGATTGACAATTACTAGCTTTCCACTTTGTCCACATCTTCTGCGACTCAGTCATTTTCAATGACTCTTCGATGAATTCCATTTCAACGGCGAATTGAGTCGCAAGTTTTCCTCCTAGTAAGATACGTTTGGTATTGTCCAAGACTTTACAAGCGACCAAAATGGCATTCTTTACCTTCCTCAGTCCACCTACGGCTCTAACATCCGTTTTGACGCTGATAAGAAAACCGGAAAATGTTACGAGTATCAAAGATGTTTGCAAGAAGTAACAGAAAATAACAGGAAGTATAATCTTACCCATCCATGATCATTGCGTTCAAAGTTATTTCTCCGGACTCCATTCGAGTTTCCACCAAATCCTACAGTCATTCGACATTGAAAGCGTTCGCATTCACGGCAATTCTGGACGATTGCATCAATGGCGTTCTGCTTCTGCTTATAAGTCGTATTCCATGCTATAGACGAGTAAAGGTATTTGATAGCATAAAAATAAATAAATGATAAGAACAAATTGATACTATGTCTACACAATAGCTGTCAGTCAAAATAGATCTATTTGGTCAAATTTCTCGAGCAATTTAGTAATTACCTATATCGGTGGAATTTGGATGATTCCATGTAATGATGACCAGTAGAATTGATTTATGGTCCTGTTTTGCTAAACAAATCAAATGCTATCAAAGGTGATATGCTTAAAGTTAGATATCAGCCGATGGTTCCGAGATCTCTGCGAAAGTTTTCCTACACAACGTAATGTAAGATTTAATGCTAAATAATTGTGAAAAGTTGGCCCCGACACGTGCGTTACGATGATGACTTAATAAATAAACAGATATAATAATTGCACAAAGACAATAAAATTTATTTATAACTTTAATTGACTACAATGGTTATGTTTACAGCTTTTTTTTTGAGTTTAAATGAACATTTTATTTTACTTTACACTATCGACACTTTATCTAAACAAAATTAATTTAATTTTCTTTCAATTTAGTTACAACTACTTTATACTATTCCTTTTTACGAAAAGTTATCTTTATGCGCCGAATTCACAAAGCTTAACCTATTGATCCCAAATCCTGCAATTTTGTTACCGCCGTACTTGATAGACGGTTCTTTATCCGGCGATTAGTCTCCCGTATCGGGCATCTATACGCGACTCTACTAAACTTCCTCTTGAAATTCCCCAGCGACAGATTTCGTGAGCACGGGTGTACATATACCTAGGTATAGGTAGACTGCCTAAAGGCCATCACACGTGAAAAAACGTTAGCAGTAACAGTAAGGATTGACCAATCAGAAATATCATTCTTACGGAATTATGCTTAAACAGGCTTTCTGATTGGTCAATCCTTACTGCTTACGTTTTTTCACGTGTGATGGCCTTAAGTCTTGACGTCACGCGAAGGGGCGGAGCTTACAAACCTTTCCAAACAAATCGGTTTTACGTGCAAATTGTCCATAAGAGAGTTTTCTTTTCAAGTGTATCGTTAATTTTGACGTAAATAAGGGTTATGAGCTATATATTTTCGTAAAGTTTGGTCAAACCTAGGATATCCCCAAATATTTTAAAATAGGAGTAAGCTGTATAATATTTTTTTGCTCCTTTTAGATATGTTAGGTTATGAGGTTATGTCAATGTTTTGTTTTCATGAAAACTTTTATAATTTTTGAAAAATACTATTTTCTCAGGAGTGTTTTTAAATGTTTTTTTTTAATTATTATTTTCTAGGTTGAGCGGTTTAATGGTCATTTATAACCATGCTAATGTGTTTTGTGCCTGATTGTAAACACTACAGTGACTGAAATCTTTGTAAATTTTTCACGTTCCCTGCTGACTTACAAGAGCGAAGGAAATGGATTAACACATGATAAGGTAATATTATTGAATACTCCCAGATAGAAAAGTCTGCCACAGGATTAGTGCAGTGCCGCCAATATACCGCCAAAGTTGATGCAGACCTTGTCGAAGCACGTCTTGTCGGTAGAACGTGATATTCCTACCGTGGCATTGTACCGTAATTCCAGAGATTTTTAATTCTGGCATATATTGGAGGTAAAAAATACATGTATACTGTCAGTACAGGAAGATGGTATATAGGGCTCTAGCGTACTTCCACAAACGTAGCTTTTGTTTGTGTTACACGTGTACATATAGAGAATGTACATCCAAGTTTCGCCAAGAAACCCAGCTTGGTGGCGCTGCTTGTATTTACCTTTTGATAACGATTTTCCACGGAAAGAATTTATTTGAATGCTTTGAAATCTACATTCTATTATAATTGAGGCCATGTTGATTAAATCTCATAGGTAAAACACTTCAATTATTATCCAAAATAACGTGTAAACAGCGCTTATACCACGGGCATCTACTTAATGCTTGGTACGTGCCACAGATGGCACTCTATCTGTTTTGTGCAGTTACCCAATCGCCCTACCGTATGTATCATGCCAAATTAAACAAGCAGATATACCGACATTGCCGAAACTTTACCGACGGTCAAGAATTTTATAGTTAGAGTTGGCTTGAGAAGAGTGCGCTGTGTGTACTGCGTGAGAACGAAAAGTGTCAAACGTCTGATTTCCCGATAGTTGTTAATTCAAGAGATCGAAGTGTTTCGTCTATTATTCAATACTTCGATTTTCCGAATTGACAGCTATCGGGAAATCAGACGTTTGACACTTTTCGCTCTCACGCAGCACACACAGCGCACTCTTCTCAAGCCAACTCTAACTATAAAATTCTTGACCGTCGGTAAAGTTTCGGCAGTGTCGGTATATCTGCTTGTTTAATTTGGCATGATACATACGGTATAAGGGGTATAGTTTCAAAGCGTACGATCTCCATGCTTCGTAAGCTTACGACAAGGTCTGCATCAACTTTGGCGGTATATTGGCGGCACTGCACTAATCCTGTGGCAGAGTTTTCTATCTGGGAGTATTCAATAATATTACCTTATCATGTTAATCCATTTCCTTCGCTCTTGTAAGTCAGCAGGGAACGTGAAAAATTTACAAAGATTTCAGTCACTGTAGTGTTTACAATCAGGCACAAAACACATTAGCATGGTTATAAATGACCATTAAACCGCCCAACCTAGAAAATAATAATTAAAAAAACATTTTAAAACACTCCTGAGAAAATAGTATTTTTCAAAAATTATAAGTTTTCATGAAAACATAACATTGACATAACCTCATAACCTAACATATCTAAAAGGAGCAAAAAATATATTATACAGCTTACCTATTTTAAAATATTTGGGGATATCCTACGTTTGACCAAACTTTACGAAAATATATAGCTCATAACCCTTATTTACGTCAAAATTAACGATACACTTGAAAAGAAAACTCTCTTATGGACAATTTGCACGCAAAACCGATTTGTTTGGAAAGGTTTGGAAGCTCCGCCCATTTGTGACATCAGACTTCGTACAAGACGCCGCGAATTTCAAATTCCGTCGACCGGTATGTAAAAGAGTCAAGCACCGTCGGCAAATACCTACTGCCGAAGGTAAATGTCAGGGTCTCACCGCTTCATGCGTTTCTCGTGGAACATGTTGTACAGTTGATCCAAATGAATTCGTTTCATTGTTTGTGAAGATAAATGTCTATATCTCGTTCTAAAAATGCTCATTTTTGAAAAACTTTTGGAGTAAGTTAACACTTTTCAAGTACGCGCCAATCCAAAACGCCAATATCGGCCATGTTTTTTAATACACGCTTTGCCGCCAGGTACCGCATTCATCGAGTTAAGGCCATCACACAGGAAATTCCGTAAGACGTAAAACGTAAGGTTCATCGCACAAACGCGGCGTAAGACGTAAGCTTTGACCAATCCTGAGCGAAGACGCTGTCCCCACCCTTTTTACATGCAACTTAGAATCTAGAAGTGTCAGTTTGATAATAATAAATTTCATTTCAATTGGGAAGAAAAGCTTAACAGTAAGTACATTTAATTATTGATTACACTCAGTTTCTATATATAATAAACAGAAAAGCCATTCCTAGAATGGCATAAGGATACAGTGAACCGCAATGTAAAATGCATGACGTGAAGAGTCAGAACTGTCGTATTCATCTGCTTTTTTCATAAAAAATATAAATAATAACATTCAACAATATTATTCTCGAGCCATAGTTTGATGAACATGACGTGATAGCATTCTCTGAAATTTTATCACATAAATATCTCTTGAAGAAACCTGGAAAAAACTATTTTCATTTCCTATGCCTATTATACAGATAAAATTATTCTTCAGGTAGTTCAAACATGCCGAGAAATAATGAAATATTGCTGGGGATTTTGTTGGTGGCTACGGGTGTGCTTGTTTTGAAGAAGAAACGATCACGGAGATGGTTGAATCGTCGATGGTGGATTCGACCAATAAATCGTATGCATATTTTTTTCCAGGGTACTTCAAGAGATATTTATGTGATAAAATTTCAGAGAATGCTATCACGTCATGTTCATCAAACTATATCTCGAGAATAATATTGTCGAATGTTATTATTTATATTTTTTATGAAAAAAGCAGATGAATACGACAGTTCTGACTCTTTACATCATGCATTTTACATTGCGATTCACTGTATCTTTATGTCAATCTAGGTATGGCTTTTCTATTTATTATATATAGGAACTGAGTATAATCAATAATTAAATGTACTTACTGTTAAGCTTTTCTTCCCAATTGACGTGAAATTATTAACAATATCAAACTGAGGCTGTGTTCCAATCCGACAAAAGTTGCATTTAGTAGGTTTGTTCCTGCAGAGAATCCGTGACTAATCCCTGACAGTTGGTGATTTGTACGTAGTGCGCATGTGCGGACTTTGACTAGTCAGGGATTTCTGTTGGAACTGTGGCGGCCCGCCACCAGATGGCGCTGCCCTTCTCACTAGTGGTCGAACACGAGTACGTTTCTGCATAAGACCGAAGCTGTTCGACAACCACGGAGGACAGAGCACACAGAGCGTCTAAGGCAGGAGTCGGCTTAGCCTTACTGACGAGTCCACAGGCCGACTCCGGGACGAAACGCTCCGCCGATAACATGGCGACGACATCCTTTTCGCCAAAGTGGTGACCCCGACGTGATCCAGCGGAGAAGATCATCATCCTGCAGCATACCTTCTGGACCAAGGAACTCCCATGATAGGACACCTTCATCCGGAAGCAGAGCTAACCACACGCACACGGCCACGACGCTCTCAGCCAGCACCAGCCACACCAGCGCTCACGCACACGGCCACGACGCTCTCAGCACCAGCCACACACACACGGCCATGCTAGACCCACGCAGGCAGCAGCCCCAGACCAGCGCACGCACACACACGGCCGTGCTGGACCCACGCAGGCAGCAGCCGCATCATCACACACACACACAGGATCGATCTCTCACACGCTGCGACGAACACCGGCGGAATTTTCCAACTCACGATGTCCCAGTCACATAGAACCACGCTCACACAGTCATCGCCACGCACACCACCATCTTCCACATCGTTACGCCTGCCTCCAGCAGCCGTCACTGGGGGGAGTACTGTGGCGGCCCGCCACCAGATGGCGCTGCCCTTCTCACTAGTGGTCGAACACGAGTACGTTTCTACATAAGACCGAAGCTGTTCGACAACCACGGAGGACAGAGCACACAGAGCGTCTAAGGCAGGAGTCGGCCTAGCCTTACTGACGAGTCCACAGGCCGACTCCGGGACGAAACGCTCCGCCGATAACATGGCGACGACATCCTTTTCGCCAAAGAACACCGAACGCACTGTACTCTAGTGGTGACGACAGTAATTAATTTTAGAAGAGAGCAAATCTAACCTTTTTAATTTTCGACTAAGGTTATTGTTATTTTGTTTTATACACTACTAGTAGTGTAACAAAAATATGGATGAAAACTCAGGTACAAACAATAGAAAGGTAATACGGTTTGGCGAACAAGGGTTGCAAACGTACAGTCAGTTAAGTAAGAGCGTGTATGGCATTATTCATAAAGAAATTATTCAACAATGTTTTTTTCCACGTACATACGTTTGACATGTTCCAAGGCAATGCGCAATTATGTTAATAATGAGTCCAATCACCACCATCGACAATCACTTGGCATCCTCGAGGCATAGTATCCACCCATTTTTCGACGTATTCGCGGGGAAGTGCCTTCCAAACGCGTCGAATTTCTCAGGATAGCTACTTCACAGTGAACACGTTTTCATAAACAAGCAGAAGCTTGGACGAAAACGTGTCTTCACTGTGAAGCAGCTATCCCGAGAAATTCGACACATTTGGAAGGCACTTCCCCATAAATACGCTGAAAATTTGATGGATAGTATGCCTCGGAGATGCCAAGCAATAATCGATAGTGTTAATTGAACTCATTATTAACCAAATTGTGCATTGCCTTCGACCATGTCAAACGTATGTATATGTCGAAAGAAACATTGTTTAATAATATCTTCATGAATAACGCCGCACACGCTCTTACTTAACAGACTATACTTACAATCTCACGTCCTTTACAGAACGCTAATTGCCGGACGGATCGGAGTAAGCCATCCCCGCAGTGGCCAGCTTAATAAATACCGCTATACATGGAATATGTATTGTAAAGGGGAGAAATAACGGATTCCATAGATAACCGTGTAGATCTGATACCTGGCTTGCCATGTACACCCGGGTTCACGGATTTTGAACATAGTGACTTTTCAAAATGTCATATTTCAATATACTAACCAATGAATAATTAATTATCATGCTTTCATTAGCCAGGGCAAAAGCCGCATTAGCTAATGAAAGTTTGACATTTAATTACTAATTGGCTGTTACGTTTTAAAATTACATTTTCAAAAGTCATTATGTTCAGAATCCGTGAACCCGGGTGTACACCCGGGGCCACGGATTCTTCTTCTGGTTACTTTTGCAAAATGTTTCTATTATAGGTACTCTACATATTAATTACTCATTCAAATTTCTAACATTAGCATCAACATCTATAGCAGAAATAATGGATTCGGTTTTTCAACAGTACAAATAACAATTAACAAATTAATAGAGGGGGGGGGGCAGTTTTACTTCGACCAGGGTGTACACAATATCCTACAACAAATTAGGACAGTTATTTTGAATTAATCTATTTCTCCAGCCTTATACCATACTGGTAAAACGCTTGCGTGCTGGTTATTCTCAGTATAGCGCTATACTGTGTTTGTAAAACCCGCCCTCATTCATACGAGCAGCTAGTACGCATGCGTCGGACTGAAAGTTTCCTGACAATCCGCAAACTTTTCTGACCGTCAGCAAACTCGTCTGACTCCTGCTGGAACAGCGGATTTGGAATCAGTGACTGTCACGTACTTCTTGTTGGAACGCGAGAATCTTAATGCGCATGCGCCTGACGTCCGCTGACAGTCTCTGACTCCTGCAGGAACAAACCTATCGTGTACGGCGGAGTTCATCGCAAGACCGGCCGCGCGGTGGCGATAAAGGTGATCGACAAGCTACGTTTTCCCACCAAGCAAGAGGCCCAGCTCAAGAACGAAGTAGCCATCCTGCAGAATCTCTCCCACAGCGGAGTCGTCGATCTCGAAAGGATGTTTGAGTGTACCCGAAAATCCCGGTGTACGAAATTAATTTCTAAGCATGTTTCGCCAAGCAATCGACTGTTCTCATGGCGAACCACGTAAAACGCGCCATGCGCAGCTTATTGTACTTTCGTACACTGGGACTTTCCAAAAATTATTATAAATTAACCGTGCATTTTGTCATGTAGGTTCTCGCATCAATTTTATAGTACATTTTCCCCGCTACAAATTGGTATCATCATTTTTTTGATCGAGTAAATAATATAGGAGAAATGAATGATTAATAGCCCAGTAGAACTAAATTTGTTTCTTCTATTAAGTAAGAAGTTTATTAGTGTCATGATAAAACCGGTACCAATCTATAGAAAAAAGTCTCCTGAATGACATATAGAAATGGGTAATCTTGAAATTGACGAGAAAGAATATAATTAATTAAAAACTATCTTTCAAAATCACTTATGCCAAGAAATCGCGAAGCTATGTTTTTTCTGTAACTAATTTCATATATAAAAATATCCCAATGTAGAGGAGAAAATTCTTTACAAATTTCAAGTCGGAACTTATAGTCTATGATGCACCGTATTGATTGATTGTACGTATGTATTGATTTTTATAATTAATATCAAATACTTCGTTTTTTGAAAATTATTACCATTATTTTTAATTCTGTTATGAATGAAGAAGTAATTTTTTAAATAATTTAACGACGAAGGATCTTTAGTAAATGTCAACAAAATAAATTTAAATGATCCATTTTCATAAATCATTTTCGAAATACTTGTGGGTTTTACGCCGTTTTATTTTCGTGCAGTCATCCTATGGGGATATAAAGAATTACGTAAAATCTGAAAAAGAAAACAAACTAAATTCATTTTTTGTTCAGATAATGTCTATACGTTAGTACAGTATTTCGAAAATGATTTATGAAAATGGATCACTTAAATTTATTTTCTTGACATTTACTAAAGATCCTTCATCGTTAAATTATTTAAAAAATTGCTTCTTCATTCATAACAGAATTAAAAATGATGGTAATAATTTTCCAAAAACGAAGAATTTGATAAATATTAATTATAAAAATCAATACAGAATGAAGCGTAAATTTGAATAGATTGCGGAACGCGCTTTCCTTCGTTAGTTGCACGCGTAATAAAGGAGCGTCGCGTAACGATCAGCTGATCGATTTAAGCCAATTTGAATTACATATCGATACCTTACTTTGAAAACCTCGTAAGTGCAATTGTTGACAAAAATGCCATTTATAGCTTACTGTGTTCAGATTTTAAATCTTAACGCAGTCAGCTATAAATGGCATTTTTGTCCAAAATTGCACTTACGAGGTTTTCAAAGTAAGGTATCGATATGTATAATAATTAATTACACAAAAACGGTGCATCGTAGACTATAAGTTCCGACTTGAAATTTGTAAAGAATTTTCTACTCTACATTAGGATATTTTTATTTATGAAATTGGTTACAGAAAAAATATAGCTTCGCAATTTGTTGGCATGTGATTTTGAAAGATAGTTTTTAATTAATTACATTATTTCTCGTCAATTTGAAGATTACCCATTTCTATGTGTCATTCAGGAGACTTTTTTCTATCGATTGGTACCGGTTTTATCCTGACACTAATAAATTGTTTCGCGAATATCTAATAAGACTATACTATAAAGTGGCTTAGGGCCAAAACTTCGACAGTTTTTAATTAATTATAAATTTTCCCGGGAATTGACAGATAATATATTTTGATATGTTAATATTGGGATCTCCAGCTATAATATGTTCATTTAATAAATGGAATAGTAAAAGAAATGTTGTTTTTTAATATAAATATTTTATTAGAATACATCCCTGTAGTCCATATGATAACTTCACAGCGAAGCCACTGGGTCTACACCATCATCTCACAGTACAAGCACTGTGGAGTCACCCTGTTATGCCACAGTGCTTCCACTCGGTGCTCACACTGCGTGACTGCAGCGTGGCTTCAAGGCCATCACACGTGAAAAAACGTAAGCAGTAACAGTAAGGCAGTAAGCCGTATAGCCGAGTGCTCATTCTTAGTAGCGTGGTATACGCATGCGCTGTTCGAAAGTCGTATCTGAAATCATAACCTAAATGTTTAGTGTAATGTACTACGCTTGCACTTGAGATGCGTGAGTATATTATTTAAGTGAAATACAATATAGAAAAAAGTATTAGTGCGGTTATCAGCATCGATAATTATTGCAAGTTGTAACTTTGCATTCCGTGTATATACCAATCGCGTGTCAGCTGCTCTTCTATTGGTTGAGAGTAAGACGTAAGCCGTAAAATTCCAACGTGACGGAAACCCTACTGCTTGCTGTTACTGCTTACTGTTGCTGCACTTTCACTTAGATTGCTCCATCTAACAATATGTGTTGGAAACTTACTGCCTTACTGTTACTGCTTACGTTTTTTCACGTGTGATGGCCTTCACGGTGCACAGCAGATGGACACCCCAGTGCATGCACTCGAATACACCGCGTGAAAGTAGTGTGCAGTCACGGTGGCGCCACTTTACTATCGGGGGCGCTATTGGAGACGCTGTGGCGACCAGGTGATCGCCACGCCTCTAGCGACCAGACAGCCTCAACACATCTTGTCCAGTGATCAACCGATCACCACGCCTCTGGCGGCCAGGCGATCGTAGCGCCGAATCACCACGCTTCTGAAGACTCAGCTAGCCACGCCACGAGAGTCGGAAGCCCCATTCTCCTGCCTGCTCGAGCCCACTACGGACGCATCGACACAGCGCTCTGCTCTACCTCGCTAACCGCGGCTCATTGTCGATAGTTAAAATAAACTTTAGTTATATTTCGTAACTATCGCCTCATTCCGACCGTCCACTCCTCGCACGATCCGTGGGAGATCTCGAGATCCCCACAATTGGTGACCCCGACGTGATTTGAGTGGATTACATCGTCAACGCAGTCCAAGCGACGCAACGAGGTACCCACGCCATCGCCAACATGCCGGTCGACTGCTCGCCAGCCCGCACGGACAACACCGGGAACACTCCGAGCCCCTTCAACACGAACAACCGACCGATCGCATCAACAGGTTTGAACACACAAAATGATCAGGCAGTCGAGAATCCGTTACTAGCCTTCGCATCGTCAGACAGTACGAACTACGTGGCAGTGGTGAGCAGACCACAGTTACCCACGTTCATGAAAGATCGACCAGATATATGGTTTTTCATGATCGAGTCAGAGTTCACCGCGTCCAGGATTCGCAACGACGACGTCAAGTACATCGCCGCCCTAAAAGCCTTGGACTCTGAAACACTGGCACAAATTACGGATATCATTACGCACCCGCCAGAAACAAATAAATATCAAACCTTAAAAGACACGATTATACAAAGACTCACGGAATCGAGACAGAAGCAAATCCACCGCCTTATCAACGACCTCGTGCTGGGTGACAGGAAACCCTCACAGCTCCTGCGAGAGATGAAGGACCTGGCTGCAGGCAGTATGAATGACGAGATGCTCCACAACCTTTGGCTAAGTCGTCTCCCGACATCCATTAAACCGTTGCTCATGATTTTCGATGGGTTAAGCTTAGACGTTCTGGCGTTAATGGCGGATAGGCTAACAGAAACCATGACCCTGCAAGGCCCAACGGTGGTCGCTTCGACTCATTACCCCACCACAGTTGATCGAGTTGACAGCAGGTCACATGCACCTCCACCAACGTCAATAGAAACCAAACTCAACCAGCTACAGGAAGCTCTTGCTGTCTGCATGAGGGAACTCACCGACATGAAGACGAGACAGTCAAACTTCGACAGTCGCCGTTCACGCTCACGTAACCGCAGCGGCCAGCGTTATAGGAACAACTCTCGTTCTCAGTCTCGCCAATCTGGAATCTGTTGGTACCACCACCGGTTTGGAGCGGACGCCAAATGTTGCACTACACATGCCATGCATTCTTGCGATGCGATCATGTAAAGGCTCCTCTGGAAAAGCCTTACCGAGGACCCTACAGAATCACAAAAAGGATTACTGACAGACTCTTCCAGCTCAACGTTGATGGAACTCTCAAACAAATCAACGTGGATAGACTAAAACCTGCATATATCAACAAGACGGACTTAGAACCAGCCTCCTGCAACTCACACGTATTTCCATTAGATATCTTTGACCACGCTTTGTCGCCAGTCGTACTAATCCGCTACGTGGCGCCCTATCGCTGGCCCTGTGTTGGCTGCTGCTGACTGCTGGCTGTTGGCTGCGCTGGCTCATATAAAATTCGTTCGAACATTTATTGGACTATTTCTATTACTTCATAAAATTCCTTATCCCTACATATTTATTACAAAATGGAATAATGCTTCATTGCACTCAAGCCCCTTCATTCACACCTCATTCGCCCGCTTTCAGCCGGGCCTGCCGGGCCAGCGACACTGCGCCACCACGCGGTTGGCGACAACGGTGTGGCCATGTGAAACGCAGAGTTGCCGGGGGCTGCTTAGAACTAAGCACTTCTGACACGAGAGACAACCAGAATCCGCAAACTCTGGAGCAATGGACATCGACTATGAATAGACCCGCAAACACATATCAGAAGAGAGTCACTTTCAAGCCTCCAACTTGAAAGTACCTAGGGGGGAGTACTGTGGCGACCAGGCGATCGCCACGCCTCTAGCGACCAGACAGCCTTAACACATCTTGTCCAGTGATCAACCGATCACCACGCCTCTGGCGGCCAGGCGATCGTAGCGCCGGATCACCACGCTTCTGAAGACTCAGCTAGCCACGCCACAAAAGTCGGAAGCCCCATTCTCCTGCCTGCTCGAGCCCACTACGGACGCATCGATACAGCGCTCTGCTCTACCTCGCTAGCCGCGGCTCATATTGTCGATAGTTAAAATAAACTTTAGTTATATTTCGTAACTATCGCCTCCTTCCGACCGTCCACTCCTCGCACGATCCGTGGGAGATCTCGAGATCCCCACAACGCTAGAAATGAATGCGGTACCTGGCGGCAAAGCGTGTACTAAAAAACATGGCCGATATTGGCGTTTTGGATTGGCGCGCACTTGAAAAGGGTTAACTTGCTCCAAAAGTTTTTAAAAAATGAGCATTTTTAGAACGAGATATAGACATTTATTTTCACAAACAATGAAACGAATTCATTCGGATCAACTGTATACTACTGGTCGCCGGAATTTGAAATACGCGGTGTGCTGAACGCCTAATATCCGCCATGTTTCCGCAGCGCCGCGAGCGCCGCCATCGGTAAATAGCGGTCCCAATACCGTGTTTATACCTGTTGGTAAAACCGGCCCTTAGAAATTTAAATGTGTAGGCGCTTTTGTAAGAAGAGTACATAATAGGTTTGTTCCTGCAGGGAATCCGTGACTAATCCCTGACAGTTGATGATTTGTACGTAGTGCGCATGTGCGGACTTTGACTAGTCAGGGATTTCTGTTGGAACACCGAACGCACTGTACTCTAGTGGTGACGACAGTAATTAATTTTAGAAGAGAGCAAACCTAACCTTTTTAATTTTCGACTAAGGTTATTGTTATTTTGTTTTATACACTACTAGTAGTGTAACAAAAATATGGATGAAAACTCAGGTACAAACAATAGAAAGGTAATACGGTTCGGCGAACAAGGGTTGCAAACGTACAGTCAGTTAAGTAAGAGCGTGTATGGCATTATTCATAAAGAAATTATTCAACAATGTTTTTTTCCACGTACATACGTTTGACATGTTCCAAGGCAATGCGCAATTATGTTAATAATGAGTCCAATCACCACCATCGACAATCACTTGGCATCCCCGAGGCATAGTATCCACCCATTTTTCGACGTATTCGCGGGGAAGTGCCTTCCAAACGCATCGAATTTCTCAGGATAGCTACTTCACAGTGAACACATTTTCATAAACAAGCAGAAGCTTGGACGAAAACGCGTCTTCACTGTGAAGCAGCTATCCCGAGAAATTCGACACATTTGGAAGGCACTTCCCCATAAATACGCTGAAAATTTGATGGATAGTATGCCTCGGAGATGCCAAGCAATAATCGATGGTGGTAATTGAACTCATTATTAACCAAATTGTGTATTGCCTTCGACCATATCAAACGTATGTATATGTCGAAAGAAACATTGTTTAATAATGTCTTCATGAATAACGCCGCACACGCTCTTACTTAAAGGGCCGTTTCCACGGTGATAGTTTCTGCGATAGTTGCTGTCATGACAGCCACTATCACATGAACTATCACCATGTACATAACCCGAAAGTAACTATCATGCTGACGCGACAGTACTCTCGCGCTATCTCGCTTGACGAGATAGTTGGGAATACTTTCGTGATAGGTTATTGTTATTTTTTGAAGCGGTGTATAGTTTCTGGCAATAAGATAGTTGGGAATACTTTCGTAATAGGTTATTGTTGTTTTTTGAAGCGGTGTATAGTTTCTGGCAATAAGATATCAAAGATTATTTCGGTAAAATGAACAACCAGCGATTTGACATGATAACATTTTTGGAAGAATATGAAAGGTTTCCATGTCTATGGAAGAAAAGCTCCCCCGATTTCAAAAACAGAGTAAAGAGGGATCATGCTGAAGAACTTCTGCTACCCGTATCAGGACTCTCTACAATTAAAGAACTTCGGCAGAAAATTAGGAGCATTCGATGTACCTATAACCAAGAAGTGGCTAAAATAAGGAAGTCGATGGGAACTGGAACGGGCGCCGGTACTGTGTATAAACCAAAACTGACATGGTTTCCCGTAGCTGACAGTTTTTTAAGACAAAATTCGGAAGAAAATGAGTCACAATCTAATTTGGTAAGTTTTATTTAATGTTTAGCTTTATTTCATACACACACAGGATGATCAGGTAATGGATGTTTTTTTTAGTTTTGAATTGTTGAATTTGGCCGTCGCTGCTAGATGCTGCTAACTAAAATACTAGTATATATTTGGATTTTTTCTTCCGAGAATCTAGGACTAATACCTTTAGAGATATGGCCGAAAGACATCCTTAACTGGTCACTCAAGTATACCGATGGCTTAGGCGCAATAGGTTGTAACCCACAAAACACGTTATTGCGTTTTTAACGCCATTTGATTGTAACCCTCAAAAGTATGTCCCTACAATACATCGTAAGCCTTATTTCCATTTAAAATGCCCTCTATTTTATTATTTCAAAAGGTCGTATGCCCAGCGAAGGTAAAAGTTAAGAGCAATAGGTCGGAAGCCACGAAATTTACTGTTTCGGGGATACGACCTATTGCGCCTAAGCCATCGATACATTTTTATGACATACCTACCCTAAATTACAAAATATAAAAAGAAGTGTAGACAATTTATTTATTTCGATGTCTTCTTGCGATTACTACTCTATCATTCTGTATTGCCAATCGAGTGCTCCTGGCCCTATAAAATAGTTAGTAAGGTCTTCTCTTCTTTGTCGAGCTTCTGGCAAATAATTTCTCTGCAAAGCTGCTCTTACATCATCCAGACCATTTTGCCTAGGACCATTGCGCCAATTTCCAGGAATTATTCGACCTGTTACATGATCCTCAATATCAACTGTTACTGTTACTTCATTTCCCATTTTTCTTATCCAGTTGTGCAAAGCACACGTAGCTTTTATTAATTTCACTACTGTAGGAGGAGCAAGTGATATTGGGGATCTGAATACACGAAAACGAGATGACATAATGCCAAACGCATTTTCTACGACACGTCTCGCTCTACAGTGTCTATAATTGAATACTTTCTGTGCAATACTTAATTGGTTTCGTCGGGGATAGGGTTTCATCAAATATGGCTTTAGGGGAAATGCTTCATCTCCCAATATAACGGATCCGTCAGGTTGGTTCAATATATTTCCTTCAAGCGCTTGTTGAAGAGAGGATTTGGCAAATATTGCACCATCTGAAATGCTGCCATAACTCCCAATATCAATAAAAGTAAAATTATAATTATGATCCACCATGGCCAGTAGTACGATACTAAAGGTCCCTTTATAGTTAAAGTACTGAGAACCGGAATTAGGAGGGCACTGAATTAAAACATGTTTTCCATCAATTGCTCCCACGCATTGAGGAAAATGCCAGCAAGTTTGAAATCCATTTATAATTTTGTTCCACTCATTCTCACTTTTTGGTATCTGAAAAATAAAAACACATCTATTGTGAAGCAACCGAAATCAATTAAAAATATTATTATTTTATTATTGTCTATGCTACTTTTTGTTGCAGATACTGCCAGAACAAGTTTTAGAAGAAAATCAAGGAAATGCACAGCCCGCATTAGCAAATGAAGAATCGATACAAGAGCCTTGGGAGTGTGAAAAAAACACTTCTGTGAATTCGATTAGAGAGACACAGACAAGTCGCAAAAGGCTTAATACACAGCCCACAACACCAAATCAAGAATCGGCAGAAGAGCCTAGCAGGGATTATGAAGAAACCCCTTCCGTCAATTCGGCGAGAAAAACAAAGACAAGTCGCAAAAGACCCGCGAACAATGGAAGGAATAAGGAGGATGATTCTTTGGACCAGGCTATAAAAGTTCTAAAAGAAGTGACATCCGTAAAGTCTGTTGCCTCCAATGAATTTGATGCATTTGGACAACATGTTTCTTCCCAACTTAAGTGCCTTCCATTACAAGATGCAATAATACTACAGGAGGATATCCAGAAATTAATAACATCTGTTCGCCTGCGTTATTTAAAAAATCAGAATGTAATCAATACTTCATTTGACAAGGAAACACAGTCCACTACTTGTTCATCAGGAACGGATCTACAAGACACTATAGATCCGTCAACTTCTTCAAGGGGAAATGAACGATATAATTATCAGCAGGGAGAGAAACCATTATTAATAAATTATTTTAAGAACTGGTCGGAAAGTGATGACAATGGTGTTGATTATGATTAAAATAGATACTCACTTCAAACTTTTTTAGAATATTTTGTTGCTTTTGTATGAACATTTTTTGTATTTAATTTTGTAATAAACGACGTACAACTTATTGTTATCATTGATTACCTACCATAACATAATCTTTCAGCACTTCGTATATGGCATCAAAGACATTTGGTAGAAACTGGCTTATGGTACACTTTGGCACTCGGTAAAGGTACTGCAACGATCCCAATGAGTCGCCAGTAGCAAGGTATCGACAAGCTATTTGAAGTTTTAGCTTTGCTGATATAGGCTCTCGCATAACAGTATTCTTCTTTTGTATCTTGCTGCTAACCTTTAAAAAACATTCTCGGTTACATTCCTTTCATATCACTTAAAAATTTACTTACTCTATATATACATATAATATTGCTTAGTTTAATATCAGTTCAAAAGGTGCTGCTTACTTACTTTATTCAGTAATGTATTAAACATTTCCTCATTCATGCGTAAGAAGTTTAAAAAACTTCTTGCGTCTTCTACAGCAAGCTCGTTCAGAAGTATTTCAGAAGCACCAAGTGTACTCCTTCTCGTTATCCATTTTCTCACCCACATCCTAGTTTTTCTTTTTTTTCTACGTTGAATTTTCTTAATTATTTCAACAGTAACAGCCGCTACCGCACAAATTATCTCCCTGTCGGCCATCTTGCTATTTACTGTCACGATATTTTTTTAAAATACGTGTAGACATCTCACTTTCATGATAGGACTATCGAGGTGACTATCATGAGAGCACTTTCATGAAAGTACTTTCACCGTGTAAACGACGCTTTACAATCTCACGTCTTTCACGGAACGCTAATTGCCGGACGGATCGGAGTAAGCCATCCCCGCAGTGGCCAGCTTAATAAATACCGCTATACATGGAATATGTATTGTAAAGGGGAGAAATAACGGATTCCATAGATAACCGTGTAGATCTGATACCTGGCTTGCCATGTACACCCGGGTTCACGGATTTTGAACATAGTGACTTTTCAAAATGTCATATTTCAATATACTAACCAATGAATAATTAATTATCATGCTTTCATTAGCCAGGGCAAAAGCCGCATTAGCTAATGAAAGTTTGACATTTAATTGCTAATTGACTGTTACGTTTTAAAATTACATTTTCAAAAGTCATTATGTTCAGAATCCGTGAACCCGGGTGTACACCCGGGGCCACGGATTCTTCTTCTGGTTACTTTTGCAAAATGTTTCTATTATAGTGTGACGTGGAGAATCGCTCCGCGTCACAAAAAGGGTGCACTCGGGCCCCTTTCGGAAAAGGCGCGCGAATCGATTCGCGATAAGGCCGCGCGAAGCGTCACGATCGCGATCGTGACGAGAAAGCGAGCGAGTCGGAGGAATCAGTCTTGCGATCGCGCTCGTCAAGCGAACTTCAGATAGTTTGGAAAGCTTAACCAGTGCGTCCCGCGTATAAGAAACCGAAACCCCGTCACTCCAGAGAGTAACAAGTTCGTGTCTAACGAGTGCCACGAGGAGCCACGCCGAGCTCCAACGGGAGAGCCCTACGCCCTCGAGAGAGAGCTCCCCCAGGAGGACGAGACCGGAGGAGGACGAGACCCCGGATCCGCAGCCCGGAAACCGAGGGACCAGGAAGCGCCTGGCCACGAACGACCGCTGCAGACCCGGTACGCTCCCCTCTTTTTGTTAGCGCGACCTCCGACTCGCCTCCGCGCCGTAGCTCGCCGTCCGAGAGCGCCCGTTTTTGTGAGCGCCTCCGCGCGAGCGCTTCGTTTCGTCCGTCGGCGAATCGAGCGGTGGCCGCGGGATTGTGCGGCACCGTTTCGACGTTTCAGTAGATTAACGCACGCGAGCGTCGTTCGGGGACCAGTAGAGTTCCCCGTCAAATAAACCCTGTTCTTTTTTTTAAACGCAGTCGATTTTTCTTTTTCGCGAATCCGTCCTCCCGTGTCCCAGCCATCGTCAACCGAACCGCCCCTCTACCATACGCTAGAGGTAGCCGAGCCCGACGGAGATCGAACCGCTTCCGATCTCCCGGTTCTCGTCCGTTTTCAGGGACCGCGTTCGTCTCCCTGAGTGGCGGGATCGTGACCCGCCTGGCGCCCATCGTTTTTCGTTTCGCGCGCGGCATCGACGCCGCTTAATAGTGGCGTAGCGGAGGGCACCGAGGGCCCTCACCGAAACGCTACGTCATAAATTGGCGCCCAACGTGGGGCTGCCTAAGCGCGTTTAACGTCTTTTCGCGAATCGGCGGTTTGAATAGTCCGTTCGTCGTCGCGAATTCGAAATAACCTCGGAGGCTGGGACGAGGACGGTTAGATAAGAATCGCGAAATTTTTTTTGTTCCCTGCGTCGTTATCGTTAGTGGATTATCCGCTTCGGTTCGAGCGACTCGATCGTTGCGGGGTCAAGCGGACCTTTCGCACGTCGAGTAGTGGGACGATTCCCACGGGCTCACCGACGAGTCGTAGTGGTAGTGTCGCGCAACCTACCTATACGGCGCCTTGCCTAGCGGGTCGGTAAACAGGCAAGTACCGTCGCCTGGGCCGTGACCCAGAAACGCGTGAGAACAGCTGATCGGCCATCGCACCAACCCAGTGAGATATCGAAGCGGTTCCGGGCTCGATCAGCTGAGCGATCGACGACCGATTCGTCGAACACGCACGCGTTGGGATTGAGTGCGCGTACCAATCCCCGGGGGTGCCGACACCGAAAGGACAATGTCACGTGCGTCGGGTGACTCGCGTGTGAGCCGTGCCTCCCTCGCCCTGGAGGATCTTCAAGGACTCGCCGAGGCACTCGGACTTGATCCGAGTGGAGACGCTCTCGCCTTAGGCGCGCGCGTGAAAAGGGAGATGCGGTCGACTCGACTCCGGAGATCGGAGATCGCGGTCGCGCCTCAGCGTGCGGCCGATTCGGTGGAGGAGAATCGTCGCCCGGCCGGTCCCGCTTGGCTTGACGTGACGACTCGTCCCGACGCGCCCCTCGAAGAGCCCGCCAATCGAACCGGCGAAGACGAGCTGCGGGATTTCCTAGGGGGAGGAGACCCCGAACCGACCCACCACGTACCAGCGAGGAGGGGGGAGGTCTCCGGTAACGAGGAACCCGGGGAATCCTTCCCCGAGCCGCACGGAAGGTTCGCCAACGGCCCGATGGACCTCGGGGGAAGCGTCCTCGGACGACTTCTCCGAGACTACGAGGCACGAATCTTGCCCGGAGACGCGCCCGCTAGGGGAGAGACGCCACCGACGACTACGACGGCGTCTGTGGTGCCACAGGGAATCGGAGCCCCCTCGCTAAGGGCCACCGCCGCGCCCTGGGTACCCCTCTCATCGACGGCCACGACCCGGGTCACGGAGTCGCTGCCGCGTACCATCGTCAGCGCGTCCGTGAGGGGACCGCTCGTCGCACCGATCGACACGACGATCGGGCGTCTGGAGTTCCTGGATAGGAACGCGGGGTCGCCGATACCGAGGCCCAGTCTGCGACCCGCCGCCCCGGACCAGGCGCCTCCTCCGCTAGCACCGAGTCGGAGCGGGCCCGCTGAAGGGCCGGAACCCCGATCTCGCGACCAGGAGCCGCCGAGATTCCTGGCAAATGTGTCACGGCCACTCCGCGAAGGAATGGAGGGAGAGTTCGGCCGGGCCACCCAGCGTATCCTCCGAAAATACCTGGGAGAACCGGGAGAACTACCTCGCGACCAAGACCCTCTCGGTTTCCTAGCGGACGTCTCGCGCACGATCCGCGAGGAGTTGGAGAGCGAGATCGGCCAAGCTGTCAGACGCGTCTTGACCACGTGCTTGGATCGCCCAAGACGAGACGAGAGGGAGAGAGAGGACGCCCGCCCTCGACCAACGAACGCCGCTCCGTCCACGGCCACGGGTCAAGGCCCCTCTACACGTTGGCCAATGCATTGGCAAGCACGCTGGCCAATGCACATTGGCCAGCGTGTAGACGGGGCTATTGGTGATATTGGCGGCATGGCACCAGTGTTGGCGGAGCTGGGCCAAGCGTTGGCGACCGATCCGTCGTGGTGTCGGTTTTTGAAGACAGATCAAAGGCGTTGGCTTTGGAGCTGGCGGACGTTGGTGTCGCGTCCACACGTTGGCCGCATTGGCCTAGTATGTGAATAGCTGTCGCATCCGAGGCGAAATTTGTATATTCATTTTGACATTTTGAAGACACTGCTAATTTTCATTGCACTAGCAGTATGTTCGATTTAAAAGAAGTGTTCACATGTCCATATTAAAATGGCACTGATTTTAATACTTCTGAGAGACTGTACATAATTCAATTTTCAGTAGTAGCAGGATCAAGTCAGTGTTTTAGAACGCAAAATTATACTCAATTTAACACCGATGTGTTAAAGATGTATGCGATCTATGTAAACTCCGCAAAAGCTATAGGACTACTTTATAGGTCTGTTAAAAGAATTTAGTAATAAAATTATTTATATTTGTACGATAAGGATCAAGGGTTTGTCAACAATTAAAGTGACAAATATATTATTTATTTGCCAATTTTGCGGCTTCAAATTGTTGCAGTGCAGTTGTTCATATTGGCCTGTGTCGAAATAAACTGAATTCCATGTCCTTGCCAGTGCGTTGGCCAGCGCGCTGGCCAGCGTATTGGCGGACGCATTGGCGAGCGCATTGGCCAGCGTGTAGAGGAGTTTCCAATGTCCTTGCCAGTGCATTGGCGAGCACGCTGGCCAACGCATTGGCGAGCGCATTGGCCAACGTGTAGAGGAGCCATCACCCGAGTCACGACCCTCCACGCCAGACCGAGAGACCGATATCCGGCGAGGGAGCACAGCGACGGAGCGGGGCCGTGACCTTCGCACGAAGTAGCTCCCCGTTACGACCACACGTCACCCCGCCGGATTTTCCCGGCTCCAGGATAACCCCCCACACGAACGTGCTCGATCGGGCGCCGCTCGAGGGGGCGTACTCAGCTCCGAGGGACCCGACCGCCATCGTCCATCGTTGGAGGCTGAGTTACGCCGGTCGGCGAGACGGAAGCGCGGAGGACTTCATCGAGAAGGTCGAAGACAAAGCGGAATTCGCCCGCCTGGATCTCGATAGCCTCCTGGCCGCGATGCCGGCTATACTGGACGACTTGCCACGGCAGTGGGCCCGGAAACGAAAGGGGCAATGGTCCACCTGGGCCGAGTTCCGCAAGGATTTCCTCGCCCGCTTCGGGACACGGGATCTCGAGTGGACGCTCGACGATTTCCTGCGGAAACGGACGCAAGGAGAGAACGAGACTGCCGTCGAGTTCATTACCTACCTCGAAGCCAGCGCCGACCGGATGCAACGACCTCCTCACCCGGAAGACCTCGCCCGTCTCGCACTCCGTAACATGCGCCCGGAGTACCAGCGGGAGATTAGCAGGGAGGACGTCGACTCCCTGGAGGATTTACTCGACTTGGCCACCGCGAGGGAGGAAATCTGGCTGGCGATGCGCCGATTCCAACCGCCGCCAGCGAACGAGGAGGTTACCGGCGCCTTCCCCTACCGGGCCGAGCGAGCCGGCCGCAATCGACGAGGAGCACCGGCGGTACATGCGGTGACCTCGACGGGGAGAAAGACCGCCGCGGCCGTGTCGAAATCGGAATCCCCGCCGCGCTACACGAAAACAGCGACAGCGCCTCGACAAGCCCCGGCGGCCGCGATTGTAACGAAGGGGAACATCACTCCAACCAACCCCGAGAGCGCCCGATGCTGGAACTGCTCGAGCCCCGATCATCGTCTCCGTCGGTGTCCGAAGCCTCGCCTAAAAGATTATTGCTACCAGTGCAATAAAGGGACCCCGGATCCTCGGTGCCGACGATGCCAGGGAAACGGAAAAGCGGGGGAGCACGCGTAAACGAAGCGACTCCCCCCGCTACCAACGAGACGAGACAACCCCGATCGCCCGGAAACCCCGCCTCGACCAAGGAGTCATCGGGTTTATCTCTCGCCGCCCCGTACGGTACGTCGCGCTCGAAGATGCTCCGGGACTCGAAGATCATCTCGCCGACGAAGATGCCGCGAACCACAAGGAAGATACGAAGATCCAGGGTTAAGTGGGCATCGGAGTCGCCGAACCCCTCAGCGTTAACCCCGTCGGATGGTCGGCCGAAAGAGCGAAGCTCGACACGCGAGCCGCGGTCGAAAACGACGAAAGGCCCGAGACGGGACTCGACGATGGAAACCGATCCGCCTTCGGCGACGCCACCCCCCGAAAGGAAGAGAGCGACTACCGGACCCGTCCGCCTCGAAGAAACGAAAACGGAATCTCGCGATGCGAGAACACGCGTTTCGCCGACGATACGATGCCTCGGGCTCCCGGATCCGTACGACGTCATCGAAGAGTACGATCCTCCGGAGCCCACCAAGACGACGAGGCAGGAATGGAGGCCGCCGGCGAAAGCGGATACCATCTTCGACGGAGATATCCCCACGGAAACGCAGGTGTTAGTTCATTGCGACGATATCCTCGCCGTGGAGGGCGATTCGCGCCCCTTCATCCGAGTCGTCGTCAATGGACAACCGATCAACGCCCTGCTCGATACGGGATCCACCCGGACGTACTTGGGAGCGATCGGTCTCCAGCCACGAATAAGAGAAGGGATCCAGATTCGAACGCCACAGGCAGGCTGTATAAAAACGGCGAACGGCAGCCTGGAGGTAGTACGGGAGGAGCTAACCCTCCCTCTCCAGATCGAAGACCTCGAACTCGAGCTCGACGTTCGAGTCGTCCCGAACTTGGCCCTCGACATGATCCTGGGAATTGATTTTATCGCACAGGCGGAAGTGACCATCGACGGATCATCGAACTCGTGGACGTCAACCCGGACGGGCAACTCGTACTCGTTTCTCGGTCCGGACGATATCGACGAAACCGAGGGAGAGCCATGCGATGGGATCGCCGATCTGTCTCCCGACGAGGCCAGAGAGCTAGAGGATCTCTTACAACGCGAGCTCCCAAAAGTCTCGGGGAAGACGGGATGCACGAGGTTGATCGAACACCGCATCGACGTTCAGGGGCACCCGGCCATCAAACAGCGGTACTACCTCGTGTCGCCACCCGTACGAGAGGCCATGTATGCGGAAGTCGATCGCATGCTGGCCGAAGGAATCATCGAGCCATCCAAGAGCGAATGGTCCACGCCGATCGTAATGGTCCGGAAGCCGAGCGGAAAGTATCGATTCTGCTTAGACTTCCGGAAGGTCAACGCAGTCTCGAAAAAGGATGCCTACCCCTTACCGTATATGGAAGGCATCCTGACCAAACTGCGGGCCGCGCGTTACATATCGACGATCGACTTGAGCCAGGCGTACCATCAGATCCCACTGGAAGAGTCCAGCAAGGAGGTGACGGCCTTCACGGTACCGGGAAGAGGACTCTTCCAATTCCGTCGGATGCCGTTCGGACTCTCGGGAGCGCCAGCGACGTTCCAACGTTTACTCGACCGGCTGATAGGACCGGAAATGGAACCCTACGCCTTCGCCTACCTCGATGATATTATCATCGTCACACCCACGTTCGAGGAACATTTGAAGTGGTTGCAGATCGTACTGCAGAAAATCGAAAAAGCCGGATTGGCAATCAACCCGGAGAAGTGCGAATTCTGCCACGACGAAGTACGATACCTCGGATTCCGCGTCAACCGCCACGGATTGCAACCAGATTCCGAGAAAGTGGAGCCGATTCGGGCATATCCTCCACCGAAGAATCTTCGACAACTTCGACGGTTCCTGGGGATGACATCGTGGTATCGCCGATTCATCCCGAACTTCGCTGAGAGATCGTCGCCTCTCACGCAGTTATTAAAAAAGAACGTGCGCTGGCAGTGGGAGATCGAGCAGGGGAAAGCGTTCCACGACCTAAAGAACGCCATCACGACAGCGCCCGTCTTATCACCGCCGGACTTCTCGATCCCGTTTGTACTACAGACGGACGCGAGCGACTACGGGATCGGAGCAGTCCTCACGCAGACCCTAGATAACGTCGAGCACGTCATTGCGTTCGCGAGTCGAACCCTTTCGAGCGCCGAGCGGAACTACAGCACGACCGAAAAAGAGTGCCTAGGCGTAGTATGGGCCATTCGAAAATTTCGTCCATACATCGAAGGGTTAAAGTTTACGGTAGTCACCGACCACAGCAGCTTGCGGTGGCTACATAATTTAAAAAGCCCGGACGGAAGACTCGCACGATGGGCCCTCGAACTCCTACAGTATGAATACGAGATCGTACATCGGAAAGGAGCGCTGCACCACGTGCCGGACGCACTATCGCGCATGTTCGAACCGGACGTCCCGATGGACATTGCGGCGATCGAGGAAGAGCCCGCGCCACCATCCCCGTCGGCACAAGAGCGATGGTACGAACGACGCATCGAACACGTTCGAAGATTTCCCGCGGCGAACATCGGATGGAAGGTCGAGAACGACCTACTGTATCGATACTGTCCGAAGGTCTTCGTCGATCTAATCGTGCCGGATCTTAACGCGTGGAAACTTGTCGTACCTCCGAATCGAAGAAAGGACGTCCACGAAGAAGTGCACGATGACCCACAAGCAGGCCACCTCGGAGTCGCGAAATCGTACCTTCGCGCACGAGAAAATTATTACTGGCCCGGAATGCAGCAAAATATCGTCGAGTACGTACAACAGTGCATTCCCTGCCAGAAAACGAAGGTCGAGCAGCGGTCACCATCAGGACTGATGGGTCAACGCAGCGTGCATGGCCCTTGGAAAGTCGTGGCGGCCGATATGATGGGTCCACTGCCGAGGAGTCCGGCCGGCTATAAATACGTGCTCGTATTCCTCGATCTACACACCAAGTGGATCGAATGCATCCCACTTCGTGCCGCAACGGGGAAGCTCGTCCTCAGGGCCTTCGAACGGGACATCGTATATCGCTGGGGCTGTCCGGACACGTTTTTAACGGACAATGGGACGGAGTTCGTGAATAAGCAGTTAACATCGTACCTGCAAGGATTCGGAATCCATTTCGCGACACTCCCGACGTACCATCCCCAAGCGAATCCCGTAGAGCGTATAAACCGAACGCTGAAGACGATGATCGCCGCGTACGTGGACAACCATCGAAACTGGGACGAACATCTACACCAGCTACAGTTCGCGTACAACACGGCGGTACATAGTACTCTGAAGGCGAGCCCGGCATTCATAAACTTCGGCCGTTTACCCGCACCACCTCGTTTCGCACGGCGGCTGATTGAAGGCAAAATCGGAACTCCGACTCAAGATCCGCAGGAATGGGTGGAAAGAATGCTTCGCCTGTCCGAGATACACGATCTCGTACAGGAATACCTCGAAGAGGCCCACGAAAAGCAGGCGAAATATTACAACCGTGGTCGCCGCGACGTTACCTATACGGAAGGTGACCTCGTATGGAAGCGTTCGCACGTGCTATCGTCGGGAGCACTCGGGGTCGCGTCGAAGCTAGCGCCGAAATTCGAAGGCCCGTATCGAGTCGCGAAAGTGTTATCGCGTCGAACATGCAAGCTGGTAGACTTGCACGGCAAACCGGTCGGGAAGCAGCATGTGTCGGATCTGAAACCCGCGCACATCGGCGATGCTCCGATCGAAACGCGGCTGCCCGCGACGCGTAAAAGCTAATCGCCATTGAGTCGCGCCACCGCCTCACGCCATTGAGTCGCACCACCGCCTCACACCACTGCTCCGCGCCGCCGCCTGATCCCACCGCTTCGCGTAATCGCACCGCCGATAGAGATTCTCGCGAGGAAGCGAAGGCGCGTAAAGCGAAGCCGCACAGCGCAACCTCGCGCCGTCGCCGACAGAGGGCTACGGTAGAGAACTGCGGCGCACGAGAGTGCGGGAACGAGCCACGGAGGATATATCGAGGTGCGAATCCGGAATCCGACACCACCATGGACGACTGGACAAAGGTGGAAGCGGAGGTGGAGGTGGCAGGACTGCCACCTCCCCTCCTCGACTTTGCGGGTGCCACGGAGTGGCAAGAAAGTCCCTCGGTACCGCTTCGCATCAGCGTACCGAGGGCGATTTTGGAGCGTTCGATGGGACGCGGGAGGGAGAGGTCGCCGCCACCACGACGGGACGCGGCAACCCAAACATCCCCTCCACCGAGGCGAAGGATGGTGGATCAGGCCACTACCTTCGAGAAGCAGCCCAGGGGGAGGCTCCTAACTCCGACGAGGGAGCGACGCCGGCGACAACGGGACCCCAGACGGGACGGCCAGGACTCCACCGGCTGCGCAAACTGCTTTGTAACAGGTCATGCCTGGATGTACTGTAATAAGGTCCTCCGGGACAACTTCTGCCGGAAATGTTGCCGGCAGGGAGTTTGTACCCGGAGGTGCCCGGCCTGTAATAAGCGAGCGAAATAAATGTAAGATCGTGTGATATTCAAATAAAACTTACAGTATCCCAAGAAATAAAAATATCGATACAGAAATACCTCGAACGAACGGTACCACCACTTAGTATACGCGTGAGTCGGAGGCGGCGCGTGTCGAACCTAAGGGTTCGAGCTAAGGAGGGGGGAGTTTGTGACGTGGAGAATCGCTCCGCGTCACAAAAAGGGTGCACTCGGGCCCCTTTCGGAAAAGGCGCGCGAATCGATTCGCGATAAGGCCGCGCGAAGCGTCACGATCGCGATCGTGACGAGAAAGCGAGCGAGTCGGAGGAATCACTCTTGCGATCGCGCTCGTCAAGCGAACTTCAGATAGTTTGGAAAGCTTAACCAGTGCGTCCCGCGTATAAGAAACCGAAACCCCGTCACTCCAGAGAGTAACAAGTTCGTGTCTAACGAGTGCCACGAGGAGCCACGCCGAGCTCCAACGGGAGAGCCCTACGCCCTCGAGAGAGAGCTCCCCCAGGAGGACGAGACCGGAGGAGGACGAGACCCCGGATCCGCAGCCCGGAAACCGAGGGACCAGGAAGCGCCTGGCCACGAACGACCGCTGCAGACCCGGTACGCTCCCCTCTTTTTGTTAGCGCGACCTCCGACTCGCCTCCGCGCCGTAGCTCGCCGTCCGAGAGCGCCCGTTTTTGTGAGCGCCTCCGCGCGAGCGCTTCGTTTCGTCCGTCGGCGAATCGAGCGGTGGCCGCGGGATTGTGCGGCACCGTTTCGACGTTTCAGTAGATTAACGCACGCGAGCGTCGTTCGGGGACCAGTAGAGTTCCCCGTCAAATAAACCCTGTTCTTTTTTTTAAACGCAGTCGATTTTTCTTTTTCGCGAATCCGTCCTCCCGTGTCCCAGCCATCGTCAACCGAACCGCCCCTCTACCATACGCTAGAGGTAGCCGAGCCCGACGGAGATCGAACCGCTTCCGATCTCCCGGTTCTCGTCCATTTTCAGGGACCGCGTTCGTCTCCCTGAGTGGCGGGATCGTGACCCGCCTGGCGCCCATCGTTTTTCGTTTCGCGCGCGGCATCGACGCCGCTTAATAGTGGCGTAGCGGAGGGCACCGAGGGCCCTCACCGAAACGCTACGTCATAATAGGTACTCTACATATTAATTACTCATTCAAATTTCTAACATTAGCATCAACATCTATAGCAGAAATAATGGATTCGATTTTTCAACAGTACAAATAACAATTAACAAATTAATAGAGGGGGGGGGGCAGTTTTACTTCGACCAGGGTGTACACAATATCCTACAACAAATTAGGACAGTTATTTTGAATTAATCTATTTCTCCAGCCTTATACCATACTTGTAAAACGCTTGCGTGCTGGTTATTCTCAGTATAGCGTTATACCGCGTTTATACTGTGTTTGTAAAACCCGCCCTCATTCATACGAGCAGCTAGTACGCATGCGTCGGACTGAAAGTTTCCTGACAATCCGCAAACTTTTCTGACTGTCAGCAAACTCGTCTGACTCCTGCTGGAACAGCGGATTTGGAATCAGTGACTGTCACGTACTTCTTGTTGGAACGCGAGAATCTTAATGCGCATGCGCCTGACGTCCGCTGACAGTCTCTGACTCCTGCAGGAACAAACCTATAACGTAAGTGTAGCGGCCTACACTATAAGGCGCGTTCGTATGGGCACGCCCGGCAGCGGCGACCCTCGGAGACGCGGCCGCTTTATACACTTACAACGCTTACAACCGTCATCGGCATAGAGATATAAAGGCCATCACACGTGAAAAAACGTAAGCAGTAACAGTAAGGCAGTAAGTTTCCAACACATATTGTTAGATGGAGCAATCTAAGTGAAAGTGTGGGGATCTCGAGATCTCCCACGGATCGTGCGAGGAGTGGACGGTCGGAAGGAGGCGATAGTTACGAAATATAACTAAAGTTTATTTTAACTATCGACAATGAGCCGCGGTTAGCAAGGTAGAGCAGAGCGCTGTGTCGATGCGTCCGTAGTGGGCTCGAGCAGGCAGGAGAATGGGACTTCCGACTCTCGTGACGTGGCAAGCTGAGTCTTCAGAAGCGTGGTGATCCGGCGCTACGATCGCCTGGCCGCCAGAGGCGTGGTGATCGGTTGATCACTGGACAAGATGTGTTGAGGCTGTCTGGTCGCTAGAGGCGTGGCGATCGCCTGGTCGCCACAGTACTCCCCCCTAGGTACTTTCAAGTTGGAGGCTTGAAAGTGACTCTCTTCTGATATGTGTTTGCGGGTCTATTCATAGTCGATGTCCATTGCTCCAGAGTTTGCGGATTCTGGTTGTCTCTCGTGTCAGAAGTGCTTAGTTCTGAGTCCGTCTTGTTGATATATGCAGGTTTTAGTCTATCCACGTTGATGTGTTTGAGAGTTCCATCAACGTTGAGCTGGTAGAGTCTGTCAGTAATCCTTTTTGTGATTCTGTAGGGACCTCGGTAAGGCTTTTCCAGAGGAGCCTTTACATGATCGCATCGCAAGAATGCATGGCTACAGGTGCGAAGATCCTTTGCGATGAATATTTTGGCTCTGTTGTGATGGGCTGTAGGAGTAGGTTTGAGTCCTCTCATGAATTCTCGGTGTTTTTCCAGGAAGATTTGTGGATTTGCTGGCACGTCGAGATCCATGAAGAATTCCCCGGGTATGCGTAGCGTTGTTCCAAAAAGCATCTCAGCTGGCGATGTCTGGAGATCTTCTTTGATACTGGTGCGAAGGCCGAGTAGTACAGTGGGAAGGATCTCCATCCAAGGTTTGGGAGAGCACATGAGGGCTGCTTTCAAAGTGCGATGCCATCGCTCCACCATTCCGTTGGACTGTGGATGGTATGGTGATGTTCGACGCCTCTCCGCACCTATAAATTTTGACAGTGAGTCAAACAGTGACGATACGAACTGGGAACCTTGATCCGTGATGATGACTGTGGGCGTTCCGAAGTTGGCGATCCAGTGGTTGAACAGGGCCGTAGTGACAGTGTCCGCTGTGATATCTCTCAGAGGGACTGCGACCGGCCATCTCGTGAAACGATCAACGATCGTGAGACAATATTTAAACCCCTGGTGTTCCGGCATCATGATGATATCCAGGTTGATATGTTTGAATCTATCGTCGGGAATGTCGATGTGATTGGCCTGTAAGTGGGTGTGTCGTTGGACTTTCGCGCGTTGGCAATGTATACACTCCTTTGCCCAGGCAGTGACGTCTTTTCTGATGCCCGGCCAGACGTATTTTTCTCTGATCAGTCGAGAAGTAACACGTCTGCTGGGATGTGAAAGGTTGTGTACGGTGTGAAATGCCGTTTTTCGGATTGATCGAGGAAGGTAAGGGCGTACAGTCCCCGTTGAGGTGTCGTAGTAGATTTGTGTATCGGTGTCGAGTGTCAATAAATTGAGTTTTAGTGCAGAGTCGTTGCTGTTGATGAGTTCGCGAAGTTCTTGATCTTCTTGCTGATGTTGTTGGATGATCTTGGGATCGAGAACCATTGGCATCTGAATAGCATTTAACCTGGAGAGAGCGTCGGCGACCACATTCTCTTCACCTTTCAAATATACGATGTCGGTGGTGAACTGTGAAATGTAGTCTAACTGTCGAAGCTGACGCTCTGAGGCTTTGTCAAGCTTCTGTTGGAAGGCGTAGGTCAGAGGCTTGTGGTCTGTCTTGATGACGAAAGGACGACCTTCTAGGAGATGGTGAAAGTGCTTCACGGCTGCAAAAATGCCCAGCAATTCTCTATCGTACGTGCTGTACCTTGTCTCTGTGACCGTTAATTTTCTTGAGAAGAATCCGATGGGTTTCCATACGCTGTCCTCGAGTTGTTCGAGAGAGGCTCCTATCGCCGTGGTGGAAGCGTCTGTTGTTAAGACAAGTGGTGCGTCGGGAGATGGAAAGGAAGTGTGTGTCACAGATGTCAGTGCTCTCTTGCAAGCTTCGAAGGCTGTTACCGCTTCGGTGGACCACCTGATTGGCGTCTTGTCCTTCTTCTTCGAAGACTTTAGGTACGCAGTGAGCGGAAGCTGGAGTTGAGCCGAATGCTTGATACACGGACGGTAATAATTGAACATTCCGATGAATCGCCTCAGTTCCATGACAGTTTTTGGTTGCGGGTAATTATTGATCGTTTCTACGCGTTCTGGATTTGGTAGGAAACCTTCACTGTCAATTTGATAACCGAGGAAGTTGACTCGCTGCTTACCGAACTTGCACTTACTCAGGTTGATGGTGAGGTTATGATCTGCCAATCGTTGAAATACCTGGCGTAAGTGAGTCTGGTGCTGCTCTTCGTTCTCCGACATGACCAAGATGTCATCTATGTAGACGAAGACGAAGTCCAGGCCACGAAATATCCAGTCCATGGACCGTTGGAATGTTTGTGTGGCATTTTTCAGACCGAACGGCATCCTAGTGTATTCGTAGAGTCCCCAGGGTGTGGTAATCGCCGTCTTCTGAGTGTCGTCAGGGTGCACTGGTATCTGATAGTATGCCTTGTCCAGGTCCATGGTCGAAAAGATTGTTTTTCCATGTGTGACCAGGAACAGACTCTGGATGAGTGGTGGGGCATACTTATCAGGCACAGTGACGCTGTTTAGTTTGCGGTAGTCGCCGCAGAGACGGTAGCTGCCATCTTTCTTCTTGACGAGGTGAATCGGACTGGCCCAAGCACTGCTGGAGGGCTTGATGATACCTCTGTCCAATAGTCGCTGTATCTCTGCTCGCGCGGCGGTAGCCTTTTCGCCGAAAAGTTTGCGCGGTCTTTTTGTCACAGGTGATCCATTAGTGACAATCCTGTGAGAAAAATCGATGTTCGCGCTGAACGCAGAAGAAGATGGTTGAGTGATGTTGATGAATTGCTGGAGTAAGTCAGCGTAGGGCATCGACTGATCCAAAGTGGAGATGCTATGAACTCTTGTGTTAATCACCCGACCCTTAGTGGTCATTCGGGTGTTCGAGTCGACGAGTTGCTTGTTTTTTAGATCGATGAGCAGATTATGGTGACTCAGGAAGTCAGCTCCTATGATTGATTCTGGAACGTCAGCCACTACGAATGGCCAGCTGAAATCGCGTCGTAAGTTCAGATCGACATTGACGGTGTGGCATCCGTACGTAGAAATTGGTGTGGTGTTGGCTGCGTATAAAGTGAGGTTAGCCTTTGGTGGTGGTTTCTGGAAAAATCGAACGGGTAATATTGATAGCACCGAGCCAGAATCTATTAAGTATCGTCGATTGGTCTTCCGGTCGTGTAGGTGGAGTCTGACATCTTGAGTTTATGCGGTGCTGCAGTCGCTGCCGTCGGCGACCGCTTGTACTGCCGGCAGCGTTTTCAGTTTCCCTGGTTGGTCGAGGCGTTGAACGAGCATGGTGTAGTGCAACATTTGGCGTCCGCTCCAAACCGGTGGTGGTACCAACAGATTCCAGATTGGCGAGACTGAGAACGAGAGTTGTTCCTATAACGCTGGCCGCTGCGGTTACGTGAGCGTGAACGGCGACTGTCGAAGTTTGACTGTCTCGTCTTCATGTCGGTGAGTTCCCTCATGCAGACAGCAAGAGCTTCCTGTAGCTGGTTGAGTTTGGTTTCTATTGACGTTGGTGGAGGTGCATGTGACCTGCTGTCAACTCGATCAACTGTGGTGGGGTAATGAGTCGAAGCGACCACCGTTGGGCCTTGCAGGGTCATGGTTTCTGTTAGCCTATCCGCCATTAACGCCAGAACGTCTAAGCTTAACCCATCGAAAATCATGAGCAACGGTTTAATGGATGTCGGGAGACGACTTAGCCAAAGGTTGTGGAGCATCTCGTCATTCATACTGCCTGCAGCCAGGTCCTTCATCTCTCGCAGGAGCTGTGAGGGTTTCCTGTCACCCAGCACGAGGTCGTTGATAAGGCGGTGGATTTGCTTCTGTCTCGATTCCGTGAGTCTTTGTATAATCGTGTCTTTTAAGGTTTGATATTTATTTGTTTCTGGCGGGTGCGTAATGATATCCGTAATTTGTGCCAGTGTTTCAGAGTCCAAGGCTTTTAGGGCGGCGATGTACTTGACGTCGTCGTTGCGAATCCTGGACGCGGTGAACTCTGACTCGATCATGAAAAACCATATATCTGGTCGATCTTTCATGAACGTGGGTAACTGTGGTCTGCTCACCACTGCCACGTAATTCGTACTGTCTGATGATGCGAAGGCTAGTAACGGATTCTCGACTGCCTGGTCATTTTGTGTGTTCAAACCTGTTGATGCGATCGGTCGGTTGTTCGTGTTGAAGGGGCTCGGAGTGTTCCCGGTGTTGTCCGTGCGGGCTGGCGAGCGGTCGACCGGCATGTTGGCGATGGCGTGGGTACCTCGTGGCGTCGCTTGGGCTGCGTTGACGATGTAATCCACTCAAATCTCGTCGGGGTCACCAATTGTGGGGATCTCGAGATCTCCCACGGATCGTGCGAGGAGTGGACGGTCGGAAGGAGGCGATAGTTACGAAATATAACTAAAGTTTATTTTAACTATCGACAATGAGCCGCGGTTAGCAAGGTAGAGCAGAGCGCTGTGTCGATGCGTCCGTAGTGGGCTCGAGCAGGCAGGAGAATGGGACTTCCGACTCTCGTGGCGTGGCAAGCTGAGTCTTCAGAAGCGTGGTGATCCGGCGCTACGATCGCCTGGCCGCCAGAGGCGTGGTGATCGGTTGATCACTGGACAAGATGTGTTGAGGCTGTCTGGTCGCTAGAGGCGTGGCGATCGCCTGGTCGCCACAAAAGTGCAGCAACAGTAAGCAGTAACAGCAAGCAGTAGGGTTTCCGTCACGTTGGAATTTTACGGCTTACGTCTTACTCTCAACCAATAGAAGAGCAGCTGACACGCGATTGGTATATACACGGAATGCAAAGTTACAACTTGCAATAATTATCGATGCTGATAACCGCACTAATACTTTTTTCTATATTGTATTTCACTTAAATAATATACTCACGCATCTCAAGTGCAAGCGTAGTACATTACACTAAACATTTAGGTTATGATTTCAGATACGACTTTCGAACAGCGCATGCGTATACCACGCTACTAAGAATGAGCACTCGGCTATACGGCTTACTGCCTTACTGTTACTGCTTACGTTTTTTCACGTGTGATGGCCTTAAGTCATCGGTCGGGCACGTGCCACTTTCCTCTAGACCTCCAGACTCGGTCTTTCTTCTGACGCTATTGGTCCTTCTCCCTGCTCCCTAGGCGCACTCTAGCGACAGTGCATTTCCGTTATCGCTTATTAAGCGTACCCTATTCTCCGTTTAATAAGGTATCACGTTATCGTTTAATAACGTAATCGGTTATTATGAAGCCACTGCGCATGCTCAACATAACGTTTTACGTTTAACGTTCTAAAATTAAGGAGCTCAAAAACTCCCTATTAGGTTTGTTCCAACCGAGCAGAAAACCGTACATGAACGGTACCGGGCATGCGCAGTAGAGAAATTCTGTTCCAACCGTACGCTGGACGGTCCCTGTACGGTGTTGTGCGGCGTTCCAACCACCGCTGGGATCGTGCGTGGAACGGTTCATGTACCGTCCATCCGATGCTTGGTCCAGAGGGCCCCTATTCTCGAGCTCATGCGAGAAACTTTCGTATACGAATCTTGGAATCTCACCAATCTCGTTTCGGCTATTCCATTCGGTCCACTATTTCATTGGTTAAAACTAAAGATTCGTATACGACAATTCTCGCACGACATTCGAGAATCTTTAGTTTTAACGAATGAAATAGTAGACCGAATGGAATAGCCGAAACGAGATTGGTGAGATTCAAAGATTCGTATACGAAAGTTTCTCGCATGAGCTCGAGAATAGGGGCCCTGAGCGTGAACTGTGTGGACTGACATGCGCACTACGGCGATTAGTTTGCCTGGCGCGATTATTTAAATACTTTTGAGAGTTGACGTTTTCTATCTCCGTATTTTTTTTGCAAGTTATTAAAATGATGTCTGACAAAGAAGCTAGTGATGTGTCGGATATATCGGATATGTCCGACACAAGTGACGATGATATCGAATTATACGAAAATAGGGTTAGAAACCAGCATTATTTAGGTAAGTGACAGGTTGAGGTTAAGTTTACAACATCTTTGTTGGAAAATTTTGATAGAAAATCATTCAATTTGATTGAAAGACTAGGTATAACGAAGGTGGATTAAATTTGATTTAATGAGAGAAATTTCTGCACAAAATTATGCTCCGGGAGTCGCCACGTCGAGCATTACCTGCCAAGAAGGAAGAACCCCCCGAGGAATCGAATGAAACAAAATAAAGGAACGGAAAAAAGGGAGACGGAACAATAGCGAGGTGGTGGAAGCCGGTGCGATTAGTCCCCCGCCAGGCACACTAACAAAGTTGGTTTATCCAGTTTGACATTTGAGGTTAGGTTTTCTGTAAGTTCTCTGCCAGTTCACCTGCGTGCCGACAAAAGAGGAAGAAAGCTCTGAAAGGGAGAAACAAACCGAGAAGGGGAAACAGAAGCTAAAGGAATGTATTCTGGAAGGAATAAGAAAGAAGCAACCAAGTAAGGGACGAGAGTGTCAGCTCGGAAGCTTTGCTGAACTCACCGGCAAGGAGGGGAACGCTTACGAGCAACCAAAAGGGAAAACCAAATATTGAACAAGATATCAGTATAAAGGTAGGTCGTACTAATCCAACTAGGTAAGGAGCGCAACAAGAAGACGTGAGATTTGCTCCGGAAACGTCATGCCGAGCGTATCTGCTGAAAAGGAAGAATTCTCCAAGGAATCGAAGAAAGTAAAACAACTAAAAAGGGCTCCGGAACAATAGCGAGAAGGAGGTGGAAGCCGGAACGACCAGCCCCTCGTCAGACATACTAACAAGTCCACCCGCATACCAGTCGCGCGCGAGCAATGCAAGGGATACCCAATGAGGAACCGGAATCTTATTAAAAGAAAAGTAGAAGTAATCGGCAGCTGTAATCAGCAGCTATTACGGTAATTATAAGACTCCCAAGGTACTGGCAAAGAGGAAGACGCTGATAAAGGAATAAGGTGGAAGAAATAATCAACCAGGGGATACGATATCAATTTAAAGGTAAGTCGTGCTAATTTAACCAGTTATACTTAACACACATACAACACAAGACCAAGACGATAGATTGCTCTGGGAGACGCCATGCTATGCGTACCTGACATAAAGGGAGAATACCTCGAGGAATCGAAGGAATTAAAGTTCACGGACTGGAATGGGAGTTGGAACAATAGCGAGGAAAAGGTGGAAGGAATAAGGGATAAGCATGGAACCGACCAAGTAAGTAACACTACGCGAGAGCTAACAAAAGCCTGTAGGTGTTGAACGAGAACCGGAATAAACGCGAGAGGCTCCATGGGAAGGATGGAGCAAAGGATGCGAGATGCAACGGTTCGTAGGAAGGTAACGAAGAAGAAGAGCAGCTTTGAAGACGCATTCGGCCTCCCATGGGCGTCAGGAAGGAAATGAAATGGACTAAGTAGGCAACGCGTAGGGGGAATTAATGAAATGAAATAACAGCAATACCAATTTATACCTACTGAAAAATTGTAAAACCTATTTCATCTTTGTTAAAACTACGTAATTTGTTTCAGATGCAGGCGGTTGGTGTGATCAGAAGAAAATAATTCAAATTGGCAATTGATGGAAGGAAGGCATATCGAAATGAGCAGGCCAGAAGGATATCCAGATTGAGACATATACATGAAAGGAAAGAATATTTCTCGATTCAGGTAAGACATTTATGAAATGAGAATGCCGCAATACCAACCTATACCGATTGAATGATCGTGACATCTATTATCTTTGTTAATAGGAAGAGCATGTGGGCTTGACAACCAGCACTGCAGGAGAACTTGGAAGTCGAGGACGAGGGAGATTAACGTGGCATACCAACAGACTTGCGTGTGCAAATTGATGTGTTTCTTTAATTTCGTGACGAATGGAAGCGTACAAATTATATTTATTTTCATAGTATAGTTGGTAAAATAGTCTTAAAATACTTGAACTTATGGGGCATTCCATGTCAACTTTTAGTAGTAGAAACTTTTGGGTCTCCGATTTAGTTGCTCATTTTTTTTCCAAGTATCTTTAGGGCCGGTTTTACCAACAGGTATAAACGCGGTATAGCGCTATACTGAGAATAACCATAAGGCTTATTGCTGGTTATTCTCAGTATAGCGCTATACCGCGTTTATACCGCGTTGGTAAAACCGGCCCTTAATCAATATAAAAACTGGCCTAAATTTTCAGAACGATTCCATAAATCGTTGAGCTGTTATTATTGTTTTTTCATCACGATTTATGGCTTCAATTAACAAAATATGGAAGAAATGATCCATATGAAATATTTGTATTTTTTGGTGATTTCGAAAAAAAATTAATTTCTTTATATTGCGTTTTTTTTATTGAAAATGGAAATAAAAAGTGTTGTATCTCAAAACCGACATTTCTAATTTTCATGATTTTTTTACCCTACATTTCAACATCTTTTACGGTAATTTCGAGAGCACTTAGAAAGTGGGGCCTCCCATACACATTTGTTAATGAATTTATTAGTGATTTGAAATGTCAGAATTATCTTCATTCATGCTAGCTTATAATGGATTTTTTTTGCCCTGCTAAAATGTAATTCCAATACATGATTTTATAAAATTGTACATTTGTTATTAATATGACAGATCGAATTATGAAATATGTAATCCTATAAATATGGGCCTTTTAAGTATCTAAAAATGTCTGATGCTTTAGTATGTTTATGGTAGTATATTGCATTAGTATTCGATTCTCGCTGAGAACCGAACTCGCTTAGAAAACATCTATTCTCTAAGATAGCATGAATAAAGTCCATTCTGACATTTCAAATGAGTAAAAAAATGTATTAAAGAATGTCTATGGGAGGCCCCACTTTCTAAGTGCTTTCGAAATTATCGTAAAAGATGTTGAGACTTCACGCAACTTGCAAATGACAGAAAATGTCAACTGAAATAGCGTGATATAAGCAAGAGAACACCGTGCTCACCGTGTCGTGGGTTAGACACGACTGACCGATTCACGAACGATCCCAAAACCGTTCCAACTGCTCTTGCCAGTTACCAGCAGTGCAAACATCGCGCCTGCGCATTAAACCGATCCCACCAGTTCCGTGACAGTTCCAGAACCGTACAGGAATCGTCGGTTGGAACAAACCTATTAGTATTCTATGGTTAAGAACCATACTTGACAACTTCATTGTTATATTAATATTGCACTGAGTCAAAAAGTTATTTCCATCTAAGAAACTTTCAAACACAAAATATTCTTTATTTATTTCGTAAGAGTCAAAACAACACTGTGTTTCAACACTACTTTTTGTATTGATGGGATGGCTTATTCTTTCAACCTCTTCATCTTCATTGTAAGCTTGTATCACCTGCGTAATTTTAGGACTGAAAACAGTTTTAGAAGTGCGGTCGTTCCTTTTCATATGTCTTTCAAAACGATAAATAGCCTGTGTCACAGAGAATATCATTGGAATATACGCAGGATGAGATTGGATGGAACTTCGTTGACCTCCGACAAAATGTGCACTACATATGAGGAGTAACGTTTCAAAACGCATTTTCTCCATTCGCAGTTTGTCCTATAATCGCTAAACTACTAGCGATTATAGGACAAACTGCGAATGGAGAAAATGCGTTTTGAAACGTTACTCCTCATATTCTTGAATATTTTGTTGGTACCTATAAAGAACCATCTTCACTGAAATACCTCAATGATAATTTTGTTCTCAACGACCAATAAACTAAACTCACTTTTTTCGGTTAAGAGCTTTTATCCACTGCTGTCGCTTTCCCATTTCGTAGGATTTACCCGGGAATGAGTAAAAGTTAATATTACTGTTTTTGTAAGATCTTTCAGTATTTTTACAATTAGTAACACAACAATTTCGCTCCGATTTAGGCACACACACATGATTCAGTTTAAAATCACTATTAAACTCTGATATAACCTCATACTGTCACGAATTGTTTATACCAATAATGTGCAGAAAATCTCCACCAATGGCGCCACTATACATATGTGAACGAGAGGCTCTTCTTGATATTTTTATGTTTTGGATGGAAGCACCATCTTGTGAGCGATTTTATACGTCATAGATCGAGTTCTGTGGTTACTGACGAAGGTGTGTGTATGCGGACAAGGAGGTGTGATTTCGAAAAGGTCGGTTCTGCGGAGGAAATTTATCGTAAAAGCGATTCGATTCCACGATCTACCGCTTCGCGATGGACGACTTACAGAACTACAAGTTGCAACTCCAGCAGGTAAGACGCTGTCGCGCTTCTGTCGTCAACATCGCACGCCTATTTACACCACTTCGGTCGAACTCTTGGTTTTTCCTCGACACTACATCGATTGTTTTTCACGATCGCACGTGCATACGATTTCAAATGAAACTCGACGTATGCGCCTTTCAGGTTGAGGCAGCGCTCACCACGGACCCCACTAATGAGGAGTTACTCAAACTGAAAATCGACCTGGAGGAGGTAATCGAACTGACGCACGATTTGATCAAGTCACAGCAACAGGAAAAGCGGCAGGCCAATGGCATGGATGCCAAGGATCCCATTTTGCTTGCGGTTTTGGCAAACAAATGGAAAGTCAACGACCAGTGCATGGCACCGTGGAGCGAGGACGGGAAGTAAGCATTTTCGTCGCGCCGAGATCAGTGGGTCAAGGAGTTTCATGTGCAAGGGAAGTGCTAGGAAAATTGGGAAAGAAATTTGGAATTTTGTTTAATTTAGGCATGAAAGATAAAATAACGTTACCAGAAGACTTGTGTAATATTATGTAAATTAATTAAATGAAAGTATTTTTTTTCATACATTCTTAACTGACAAAGAAAAGAAATTTACCAGTTAATGTTAGTATGACTAATTAATATTTCATTTTTTTCTGGCAGAGCGCAAGTTTTTTTCCTAATTACCCTGGTTGAAATGTGTAAGAATTTCACAGGTTTTGTCAAAACAGAGCATTAAATTTTGGAAAATTTTGACAGAAATTATTATCTGTGTTGGAAATCTGTTATATTTTGATAATATCGATTCAATAATCTGTCAATATTTCGTCGCTTTGGTGGTGAACTGTTCTAACCCATATAAACAAGAACTTGAGCTAGCGCGCTTTTAAGAAAGTTCGTCATCGAGAAACTCATGTTTTCTTCTCTAAAACTGTAACCAGAAGACAAAACAAAACAATTTTTTGATATTTTTATTTAACGATTATGCTTAAAAACTCAGTTGCTAAAAGTGCTAAGCTGCTTATGTCTATTCACTACAATAAAATGTAGGTTACATCCTTTAGCAAATTTTGTGTTATAAGGACATTGAAAAGGTTGTGGGTTAGAATACTTATAGGAATCAAACTTTATGCTTTTTAGTGTTTGTTAACAGTCTTAACTCAATTTTACACTTTTTGTGGGTTACGACTGTTCACCACCAAAGCGACGATTTGACATAATTTGTATTACTTCATGAAACAAATTTTTTACAACTGTTGACAAATTATATAAAAAATGTTTGAAAAAGTTTAATGGTATTTGACAAATTCTAATTAATTTCTCATAAAATTAGATAGATTCTATTAAATAATATCTGTCAAATTCATCAAAAACTAATAGAATTTGTCAAAATTTCTCATCACAATTTTAATAGAATTTATCATATTCCTTTGAATTTTCATAAATTGTATAAAACTTCATATCCTACTATTCTTAACAAAATCTATCTACTACATTTCACCAGGGTATCTTCCAGTTTTTCATGATCAAATCACATTTAAAGAAAATGTTTTAATTCTATTAATTAATATAAGGATATATAAATTTCAATGGAAGCTTTTATCGAAATTAACGAATTCTTCTAAAATACTTATACCCTTATAAAAATTAATAGAATGAAGGAATTCTTTTCATGTGATTTCATGATGAAAAACAGAAAGATAATTGCAAGAAACAGTTGACTCTATGCTAGAAAGAATTGAAATGTTAATTAAGATTGAAAGGTGATCGTACTAATAATAATGGTAGAGTTAATGTCAAGTAAATTAGGGCTGTATAAAACAGAAATGTTTTGATTTCATTAATTTGCACAAGGGCGTATGCTATTAATGTTACCGACATTAATAGCGTTACTAAATTGTTCGAGAAATTAAAAATATCTATTCTCTATCCACCATACTTAAAAGATTCAGATCTTTCTCCAAGCATACATATCTTTTGAGTGTTTTTTGGATTAATTTCTTGGAAAAATGCAATGGTTCCATGGACTTACAAAGATTTTTAAAAATGATTTTTACTCTGTCGCGTGACAATGCCAGTGCTAAGCGTGACTTCTCTATAAGTGGGGGGAATGTATTATTAAAAATCAAAAAGAGATCTTACTTATCGCTCAAAGACAATTTGGGGATGCCATACGCGATTTAGAATTTATAGAGCGGTAAGAAATTGCAAAAAGTATGATTCATGTTGCTAGGAATGCTCATGCTCGATAATTAAAAATGCAAGTTCAGTGAAAGAAATATGAAAAATATGAAATTATAGAAGGTAGTCAAAGGAAAAGAATTGCGGCAAAGAAAAGGGTTTTAGAGGAAAAGAAAAGTGTTAGAAGAAGTGAGCAGACTTGAAGAAGAAATCCGAGATTTAAATAAAAGAAAAATAATTATTTCAGTTCTAAATTACTTAAATTTACTTATTATAGATTTATGACTTATTATTTAAATCTTAACTTATCATTGAATTATTTCTCTAATATTTTTAAATGTTTCGTTTTTTTTTTTGATTTTACGTAATATTTATTGTGATCTCTATCTGACACGCATACGCGCGTGTGCATCTCCATATGCATAAAGATCGTTTTGAAGGGAAATTCATTGTAATTGCGGAAATATTCTTTATAAGATAGTAGTTAAATTATTTATAAAGGATCCTCATCATACATTTTTTTGAAAAGGCGAGAAATGTCAGGAAAATTTGAAACCTAAAATTTATGGCAACTCTGTTGAATAACACGTGGTTTAATGTTGAAACTCGATCGCAGGTATTACGAGGCGACGATAGACGCGATAAGCGACGACGGAGTGGTGAATATAACTTTCAACGAGTACAAGAACACGGACGTCGCTATGCTCAGCCAGCTGAAGTCCGCAGCCAAGAGACCCGCCTCAGACTGGGCCGACCAGAAATCGAAGTAAGTCGACACGCACGTCGCGCGATAAAATGCGCTGTTTTCCTTGGTCGATTTTATTCTTCTCCGCTCTTCGCACATTTAAAGAGCGTTCATTTATGTCAGTTTCCGGTTACAGGTTGCCCCTTTTCCACTTTTCATGCATTTAGGGTAAAAGTGCGATTAAGCGTCCCACTTTCCGTTTGACTTTGAACACGATTATCTCGAAATGAGGTGGTGATACGTGAAAAATCAAAGGTCGATTTTTTATGGTAAAAGCATAAACGAACATTTTTTGATTAAACTTTTTCCTTTTCAAGATAATCGATCTTGAACTCACACTTCAAATGAGGCGCTTATCCAACTTTGGCTCTAAAGAGCGTTCGTTTAATCTACGAGTTTTACTCTCAACTTTTGAACGATAGCCGCATTCATTTATGCTACGAGTATTACAGTCATCTTCCAAATAATAATCACGCCCGTTTTACTCAACTTTTCGACGTCTTATGAGCGTCACTGCTTTTTCCGTCGTTCATTTATCTGGAAACTACCATCTTTATCATTCGCGCACAGCTTTGCGAATACAAAATCTCCATCGAACGGACCATTCCGATTATCCACCCGTTTATGATTACTAATCGTCCATTTTCCTTATTCTTTTCTTCCCTCTCTCAACGATATCCCGTCGCGACGCAAACATGAAACTCCCTTCATCCGTCCCTTGATGCCAACCGAATATGTACTCGATGGGAATCCAGAAAAAGGTAAAGAGGAATCGGGGGAATAAAAGTAATACGGTCCATTCGTACGTTATTTCTTTATCTGTACCCCAGGATAAAAGTGTATTAAGTCCACTTTCTAGGAAAATAGAATTTTTGCAGCATTACGCTAAGTATTAAATCCACTTTAGTATGCAAAACTGTTTTAAGTGCCACCTATGATACCAAAGGAAATAGAATAATTATAATTACTGTATTAAGTCACACCATCTGCCGGGATAGAACAATATTAGAATTAGATTTATTTTTCGTAAAAAGTGGACTTAATAAACTTTTATCCTGGGGTAAAGTTATAAATTCTATTGAGAACTGAATTTGACGATTCGTATTATATGGATCTGTAAAATTGAACACATTGAAATACTGATTCGCCGTCTTTCTTCTCCCCTTTTTTTTTGAGAACGTCGAAATGGCGCGAAGACTAGTTTCTCTCGAACTACATGAAACGTTAATTCTAAACTAATACCGGGGAATTTATCGTGATGCCCGAAACGTAAATTCTCTTATTTAGTCTTATTTTATTTCCTTAAACAAACGTTTCGTTGAAAATCTCCGCGAACTCAGAATCTGTAACACTTTTAGAAATCCATAGATGTCGACTTTTCACGAGAATTGACATAAAAGTTCTATAAAATTTCATCAGAAAATTTGGTTTTCAATTACATAGCAACGCCGCGTCGTTTCTCAAATTACGCAACGTCTAGAAATAATTATAACACGGCTCTCCCACTTGGTCATTTTTTTTAATCAAGTCAGTCAAAAGTCATTATTTTTAAAGGTAATTATTTCTAAGACTTCGTCCCTTGATTCGTCAAATAATTTTACGATATCTTCACGCCGTTAAATCGCTGCAACAATTCGTATAAATTCGTGTTGAGATGGTCATGCTATCAGTGCCCAAATTCTGTAAATCGTTATGATGGCGCGTAACAAGCAGTCGGTATTGTTGTGCATATTTCCTACCATATCTTACAATTTTGATGTGTTATGAAAATAAATTATTTCTATTACCTATAAATCTCAATTATTATTTTTTCAATATTATTTCCTCAAAACGCCATTAGACCGCTTTTTCTTATTCCTTCATAATGCTCAAATGAGGAAAGATTGACAATTTTTTTTATCATTTTTGTCAACTAAGGAGTCATTAAACCCTATTTTTTTAACATTTGACTCGATGGGAGCCCTATTACAAGTTATAACTTGATTTCATCGCAGAAAATCAATCAATAATTCGCTTCCACGTTGTTAAGAAATTCTTTCCAAAATCGACGCCGAGTCTACGGATTTCTAAGAAAACGCTCAGACTTCCGCGGCTACACGTATCACAGTAGGGAATCCCGCCCCTAATTCGTTCGACAATTGTCTACGTGGATGATAGGTTTGTTCGTTTTCAGAAAGATGCAAGCCGCGGCGGTCGCGGGCTCCGATCCCAACAAACAGCGTGAGTATCTCAAGAAGAAGAAGCAGAAGAAGCTTCAGCGCTTCAAGGAGCTCGAGGAGGAGCGCGAAATCGAAAAAAACAAATGGCTCGCCTTCACGAACAAGGTAAACTTTTGTTCCGCCCGCAATCGGCGCCGTGAATCGCGAATGTAATCGAGTTGCGAATTGTTCACTTGCAGTCTGCCAAGAAGGGCGTGGTGAAGAAGAGCATATTCGCGACACCGGAGAACGTGAACGGCAGGGTGGGCATCGGCACTTGCGGCGTCAGCGGCCGCGAAATGACAAAGTTTAGCAACGGCGAGAAGTGGCGACGCGGGACGTAAAATCGACGATCGACGTGTACATCGCGAGGTATATCGTGTTGACTAATAATTAAGTCGAGCCGAGGTCCGCGTTGCGGAGGGTATCGAGTGAAAGCGTCCACGGGAAACGATAAAAATAGACGAATAGCGCGCAAATACTTGATCCCTCGGGTTACTTCGAAGCGACAGCGGCGAGTGAATGTTATACGAGTGAGAGAATGTTTCTTTAGAGATCGTGGTATGTATTTCGTTAGGTACGATTTGTGTGTAAGCGGTCTTTGACTCGAATAAATGTTTATTTTAAGGTCACCATAGGTGGGATATTTTATGATTAATACAATCTCCCGCGAATGTACATTGCAAAGATCCGGCTCTATAAAAACGTGAACATTTTAATTCCTCTTTTATTCTGAGAGGATTCTTAATTCATTTAAATCGCGTTATCCGCAAGATACTATTTCGAGCTTTCCACACAGATTTGGTATTATATACAAAATTATTTTGAACTAATCGTCATTAAGTAATATTGCACCGGACTGTTAATAGTTATGTCTTCGTCGCACTTATGCGAAGTTGATTTGTAAAATTCGGCGCAAGCCATTTCGGGCGTTTGCGAAGTTCTCGCTTCGAGATGCTCCGTCGCTTTGATTTCGTTCAAAGAAGCCCTCAAATACCCTTTAAGGGTGTCCGCGTCGAAACTCTTGAAGGGGCATCCACCCTCGTATCTCGGTCCGGGGAATTCTCTCTGTAATAAACGAAATCGCTCGGTTTAAAAGTCGTAACGCTTTGATGAAAGCTGCGACGACTATGTTTTCGTCGAAAATGAAGTAAAGGCAGCTTTCGGTGTATAACAGTGTGGCGATAGAACCGGGAAATATCAAGGAAATTCGCGAACTAAAGTAAAAACTCAGGGAAATTGATAAAATTCAAAGATTAGTCCTGTAACTTCATAAGTCAGACTGACTTTGTAATATTGACACTGAGCTATAAAGCCGTACGATGAGTAGTGAACAACACTCATTACTACGGTAAGTGGTTGATAAATTTTGACTGTCTTACAATTTGGATTTCGTGCTCAGTCGTTAAGTGAATATATTTCGTATCTACTCGTTTGAATGACTGCAACTCTGGAAATCAAAGAAATCTCAGGGAATTTTGAGGACAGATCTTTATCAACGCCCTATACAAAGATGATCATTCTTCCCAGATAATACAATCCAGAAAGCTGTCTTTTTCGTTATCCATAGGCAGTCTATGTCTCATTTTTTGGTAACTTAAATTTCGAGCTATCCATCAGTCATCTTTTGGAGATAATAATAAATTAAAAATAACAAAAAGTGAGACGTTATACTGCCTACGGATGACGTCAAGATGACTTTTTAGATTGTGTTTGGATTTATACCTTTTATCGCGCGACGAGCTCGAAAGGCGCCAAGAATCGCACATTGGCGCGAGCATATAAGCCAAACGAAAAGTCGAAACAATAGTATGCGAAACTCACGCAAATGAAGCTACAATCGGGCGTCTTGTAGTGTTTGCGCGATCCCTCCAGTCCGTACAAGTGTCTGATACTGTACAAAAACTTCTTTCCGTCCGTCTGCCAGTTATGCGAGCAGCCGGACGCGCAAACGTGCGGCTTCGAGTACTCCCGCTTCCAATACTCAACGGCGTCTGCCAGCTTCATTCCGCACTCCTTCAGAAAGAGACTATAGTAGAAACGAGCGTGGTGGCTCAGTCGATGCCTGCTGCGCAGCGTCGCATGCAGGTGCCGCATGCAAAGGGGGAATTTCTCGGCTTCGCGGTCTATATTCTCCACAGTCAGGCTGCCGCGCGCGCTGCCTTCCCCCAGCATCCGACGATGCACCCTCCTACGCATGGAACTCAATCGAATATCACCGCTGGTCAGACGCTCCGCTACGCCGCTCCGCGAGCGCAGTTTCTCCGACTCCAGGAAACTCTGGAAGAGTGATTCCAGCGCTTTTTTCCATTGCGAGCAGGGAATCGTTGCCAGTCCGTCGCGCACGTCGACCGATCGCGTCTCTACCAGATCGTAGACCGCCTCAAAGCGCACTGAAACGAATGAAAGTAATCTTAAGAGACCATGTCGCTTCTGCCCTAGTGGAAAAATTGTTCAGAAATCTTCATAAAATGCCACATATTTATCAGAAAGCCTCGTGAAATGTTTGATAATTTTCAAAAAATTTTGTAAAATTTTAAATATTTCTCAAAAAAGATCAAATCTTTGAAGTTTGAAGATGGAATATCGAAATTGAAAATATTAAAGATTTTGCAATAGTGGTAGTCTTTTTCTTCCACACTAATAGATCAATTTAAAAAGCAATTATAATAATACTAAATTGTGTCGGATTTAGAATGTCTATGGATTTGTTAAAATCAAAAGCATATCAGAATTGATAAGAAAATTTCATTTCATTTCCTAGATACATACCTATTTGCAGTGATGAAAAGAAAGAATATATTCGTGAGATAGAACATTTATTTTTGTATTATAATTTTATTTATCAATCGTAACTTCAATTTTCTAATAGCAAATTTGATTGGACTGCACCAGTGTGCACTGAGTACCTACAGTTTACCTGGTTCATCAGCTCACTGGTTGTAAATTGTTATTCTCTATAACCATAGAGGCAGTTGAGTCGAATTCTCTAAGTATTTTGTCTATTTTTCTGACTTTCTCACAAAAATCGAAATTTTACAATCGCTTAGGATTTTCAGAAAAATACAAAATAGTTATACGGAAATTATCACATCATTTCATTTTCAGAAATATCCATAATCTCCAGGAAGAACTCAAAATAACTTGTAAGAATTTGTCAAAAACGGTCAAACTAGTTTTCTATGAAATGTTTTCAAATTTCTTTCCTACAAATATTTATAAATTCTCAAAAATGAATACGAAACTTAATTTGCCACAATATTTTAGACAATTCCAGATTGAACTGAATTCCAGAACTTTCCAAACATTTTATCAGAATTTTTAAGATTTTCTCATAGAGTCTGAAATATTAATATTGCTTGAAATTTCTAACAGTTTCTCATAATTACTTAGAATAACTGATAGTCATATTTTAAAAATTCTCCTAAAATTTTATTTTCTGGAATGCTTCATAGTTTTTCAGTGTCTTATAATTTCGTAGACACGTCAGAATGTGTCACAATCTCATAATATTGTACCTTCAAGAAACTATGTAAAATTTTGAACTGAAAAAATTCTGAGAAACATTTCCACTGGTGAAACATTCCCTAGTGAAGGCTTAGAACTCTGTAAGACGTCTTACAGATAAGTAGCAAAATTCTTTTACCCTTGTGTTATCTGGGTTCCATACAACGACCTTTATATTACATTATACATACACATACAGTAGTGCGTCTCACAGTGGGCGGAATGATCAGGGTCCACGATGTGATTGAAGATTCGCGGCTGCAAGAAATGCGCGCAGAATCGCACCAAAACCCTGTCTATCGAATCAACACTAGCTCCGCGCCTCTGGACTTGTCTTATCACGCTCCGGAAAAGTCTGTGCAACTCCCTTGTCGTTATATGATCGAGCCTATGCTTCAACAGCAATCTTTCCCTTATCAACCAGCAGTTCCACAGAGTGTCTGACGTGGAGACCAGCAATCTGCAAAATCACGTTGATGTTCAGTCGAGAAAATGCTAGCGCTCACCCCAGGCTGCATCCTTCGCAGTACTACGTCGACGAAAAATAGAACAGCCTGGAGGAAAGCTATACGTTTTTCCTTTGGCATTCTGAAAAAGATCAACCTCAAAGCAAAGTGGCTGACTTTGTCGCAGAGACAACCCTCCAGTAGATACTGGAAGCTGCCGCGGAAATTCGCTGTTTCTCCGCGGTGCAGCAGGTTCAAGTATTCCAGCCTGGCGAACACGCAATTCTCGAGCGTGTTGAGAGACACTTGTCCATCAGGCGGACAAATGTAGAACATTTGTGAGAGACTCGGCGGCTTTTCATTCAACTGCGATAATTTTACGCGCTCCTTTGCACTATTTTTCCAGGTTATGTTATCGCCGCAAGTTTTTCTCTCTCTTCCCTTCCACCATGCGCGTGTGTGCGTGCACGAAGTTCGAACTCCAAAGTCGACGGGCGATTGCATGCGCGCGACTCGAATAAATCTCTTCGACGTCGCGCGAGTGCACACATCGCTGTAGGTAATTAACGAACGCGAAGCACCGTAAGCAACAGGTGTCAATTGTATATGTGCATATATTGAAGAGGTGGGAAGGAGACGGGACGAGGGGCGCCTATCGCTTCGCCATGCTGAGGCCCACTGTGAGAGTGGTGAGTGTGAGTAGCGCCCGTTTCCAGTTCGCGCCGTCCTCGCCGCGTCATTCGTCCCGGTCATCCATTTGCAACCGACCGCTCGATTCGCTCGGAACAGGGAAGCGCTACCTCATCGCCAGGTCGTTCAGCTCTTCGTGCGCAGCTATGGCTAAGATCAAGGTGAGTGCGAGGGTTTTTATTGCCGATCGATCGGCCGAAACGCGGCGATCGGAGGAATTGGTTTATCGATTAAACTCGAATTCCTACATAAATAAACGTTCCATGATCGCAACGCAGTGAGTAAAGCCCGTAATCATAGTCGAAACTTAAGTTGAGGGTGTCGGAAGCCGCCAGGAATCTACTTACCTCCCTTGAGATAAGAAGACCTTTCAGGGTATATGCCCTCAAGTATGGAGAAGCAAACTATGGAACACAAATCGGCCACTCAAGGGGCCCTCATGCCACGGGTCAAAGGGCCCTTTTCCTTTTAAGATTCGACTGTGAATATGGGCCTAAGGGGCAATGAGGAAGACATTTAAAAAAAAACGATTAGCAAACCATTTATGTACATAGCTTCCATGTATCTAAATATTCATCAGAAAAATATTTCTGGAATTTTTCAGAGTATTATTTAACTAAGCATGCAAGTAAAAGTGCTTAATCGGGAACCAAACTAACATACTTTGCCACAGAGACGTCATTGTTATTTTAGCCCTTTTTGGTGGCAATTTTAAAATAAAATATTTTTTAAATACAGGTTTTTAAATTTAGAAAAACGTAATGATAATATTATTATAAAGAAGACTTTTGCACCATGTGACATTTTGTTGGCCCCCACATATGTACTGTGAATAGCAATGATGGTTAGAGGTCAATCAATTTTTACGGTATTTTTAATTAAGTAACAATTTTCATTAGCAATATAGCTTTGCAACCTTTATGATTGCAATTCAAAGATTAATAGTTGATTTGACACCTACGGAGACAGTACGAGGATGGGGACCTCGGGAATGTGTGAGTGGGAATGAGAACAACGACGACGGCATAAGAGCCTCTCTGTCTTGAACTTGGCCAGAAAATTATGTGTAACAGAGATGCTCTTATGCCGCCACCGTGTGTTATCACTCGCACTCACACGCTGTCTAGTTGTAAGTACCTCATCCTCGTACTGTGTCTGTATAAATACTTACCGTTCTTGTAAATATTTTTTCTTTCTATTTAGAAAAGCACCCCGTTGCCTCAATTCTACCTTCAATTCATCTAAACTCGAAACAAAATATTTTTCTATTATTCGGATATTGTATGTAATTTATTTGTAGCACCCGAAGGGACCAAGATAACATTGATGCCTTTTACGATTAGCTTGATAACTTTTGGTTCTCCATTTCAAACGCTGCTAAAAACGGGCGGTGACTGATCCAACACATACTACGTCACAGATTTCCGTAATGTAACGTGGTGTCGGACTTAGAAGCGGGCAGCTAGCCGCGTTGACCGCAAGTGATTGCATATCCGTATCGATTAAAATGATGAACGGGTTCCCTCAGTCACGAAAACAACTTTAATCTATATTTCTTCATACCTGCATGACTTTTAATTTATTAAAATTCACTCTTCATTTAATTACTAATATACTATGTTGTATAAGTATAGAAAATGGATATCATGTGGTCTGTCTGCACTTTCGACGTCAATAACTGTGGAAATATTGATTTTTTATCAAAACATTCTTACAAGAGCACTAATCTAGACCAAAACTAACTTTCTATAAGAAAAAAAAATGTTCATCTTTCTTCCCTATTGGTTTACCTCGAAACATTCTAATTCCTATAGAAATAAACATTCCGCGATCGTTTCTTCTCACTTTGTTTCCCGACTCGTCGAACAGGCAGGACCGGTGGTCGACATCCTCGGCGACGAGATGACCCGCGTCATCTGGGACTCCATCAAGCAGAAGCTGATCCTGCCCTTTCTGGACATCGAGCTCCATACTTACGACCTGGGTATCGAGAACCGCGACGCCACCTCCGACCAAGTGACGGTGGACTGCGCCGAGGCGATCAAGAAGTATAGCGTCGGCGTTAAGTGCGCCACGATCACGCCGGACGAGAAGAGGGTCGAGGAATTCAAGCTGAAGCAGATGTGGAAGAGCCCCAACGGCACCATCCGGAACATCTTGGGCGGTACGGTTTTCCGCGAGGCCATAATCTGCAAGAACATCCCACGATTGGTCGCCAACTGGAGCAAGCCGATCATCATCGGACGCCACGCCCACGCGGACCAGTACAAGGCGACGGATTTCCTCGTGCCCGGCCCCGGGAAGCTGGAGATCAAGTGGACGGGAACTTCGGGCGAGAGCCTTAACTATACGGTCCACAACTTCGACGGACCGGGCATCGCTCAGGCGCAGTACAACACCGACGAGAGCATTCGCGCCTTCGCACACAGCTCGCTAAAATACGCGCTGGACAGGAATTATCCGCTGTACCTCTCCACCAAGAACACCATCCTGAAGAAGTACGATGGTCGATTCAAGGACATATTTCAGGAGATCTACGACCGCGAGTACAAGTCACTCTACGAGGCGAAGAACATCTGGTACGAGCACCGCCTGATAGACGACATGGTGGCGTACACCATGAAGTCGGAGGGCGGCTTCGCCTGGGCCTGCAAGAATTACGACGGCGACGTCCAGTCGGACTCCGTGGCACAGGGCTACGGCTCGCTCGGCCTCATGACGTCCGTTCTTATCACGCCGGACGGCCGAACGGTGGAGTCCGAGGCGGCCCATGGCACGGTGACCCGCCACTTCCGGCAGTACCAGCAGGGCAAGGAGACCTCCACCAATCCGATCGCCTCGATCTTCGCGTGGACGCGCGGCCTCCTGCATCGCGCCAAGCTCGACGCGAACCCGGCGCTGCACGAATTCGCAGAGACGCTGGAGCATGTGTGCGTGGAGACCATCGAAGCAGGCTTCATGACGAAGGATCTCGCCATCTGTATCAAGGGGATGAACGGTGTGACGCGCGCCGATTACCTGGAGACCTTCGAGTTCATCAACAAGCTCGCAGAGAATCTCCGCAAGAAGTTCGGCGCCTGACTCGCGGGGACGCAAGCTGCTCGTCGCGCGAATTTGTAGCGCACGACGCGTTTATTACACTTTTTTTTCATCGGTACTGCCGCTAACGCTTACTGGCTCACCCGTGTCGGGAGCTGGTGATGTTATATAACTAAAACTCGGAATAAGGAAGCAAGGGGGGGGGGGGGGTCAGAGACTATATAGGAGCTAGTCGTTAATTGTCGATGTAAAGAGATACGGAGAGATTCCACAATATGGATATTAAATATTTTGTAACAAGGAGGGAAAGTGAGTCGATCGTCTTCCCGATTTCGAAGATTCTTCGGCAGTTTTTTGCCGGCGACGAGGAGAGATTTGGATATTACACGTATTGCATAATCGGAGATACGGCTGTAAAAATTGCTGACATAAGAGAGATAATAGGATACGCGCGTATGTTTTGTATGCGTAGATAGGACTCCGAATCTCGCTCCGCCGCTTAGAAGTTGCATACTCTGTTATTTTTGAAGATATGAAAAAGTTAGTCGGATAAGAGAGTGTCGCGATTTCGAGGCGGTATAATAGGATTTTTGTTGACACGCGTTATCAAGAGATGCGAAGGTCACCCTCGCATTGGGATTAAGAGAGTAAGCTATGGCTACGCGCGAAAGATTGCGATTGTTCGTCGAACCTTTCTTGCCGCTCTGCAATGGGGATCAGGATATGAGAAGTGCGATGTAGGTGGCGACACCGTAGTTAGGTTTGTGGCGAAAAGGATGTGGTCGCCATCTGATCGGCGGAGCGTTTCGTTCCGGAGTCGGCCTGTGGACTCGTCAGTAAGGCTAGGCCGACTCCTGCCTTAAGGTCATCACACGTGAAAAAACGTAAGCAGTAACAGTAAGGATTGACCAATCAGAAATATTATTCTTACGGAATTATGCTTAAATAGGCTTTCTGATTGGTCAATCTTTACTGTTACTGCTTACGTTTTTTCACGTGTGATGGCCTTTAGACGCTCTGTGGTCCTCGGTGAGAGATGGGCAGTTGCGGTCTTATGTAGAAACGTACTCGTGTTCGACCACTAGTGAGAAGAGCAGCGCCATCTGGTGGCGGGCCGCCACAGGTTAGCTGGGCAAAACTGAAGCAGATGGCGCCACCGAGCCAAACACCCGCAGGCAAATGAAAACGGTTATAATATATTATTAATGCTGCACTGTTGCAGATTTGACTGTATCTGATGTGACTGGTAAAAAAATTATGAAAGTGAAACAGTTAAAGGAATTCAGCGGATCTCCAACTGAGGCGACAGGTCCTCTTCGCACGGGAGAAGGACCTGTTTCCGTCGTCTGGTGGTGGCGACACCGTCGCTCGTCGTGGGTCGGCCGCTATCGCTGGTGGGAAGCGGCTGCGGAGGCTCCACAGCCACCGTTTTATATTAAATTTTTTATTTCAATTCGCGCTTCACTACATACAGATTCCTAAATTAAGGTTATATTTTCGTTTTTGGCTCCTGCAATGCCTACTATACTTTATAAAGTAAGCATTGACTCCTGCCATATTGATATATTTCAAATCAGGCGGTAAATAAGGGTGTTTGGCTCGGTGGCGCCTAAGTTTACTTCCTCGACCACCAGCCAACCTAATAGGGGTCTTGCGCAATTTTCAGTTATATGTCAGACGGCATCGTGAACACGCAGTAAACCGATTTCCAAAATATTTCCTTTATACGAGCTTAGGTGTAGTTGTTATTAATCATTAAAATTCAAGCGCGGGTACCGCCCACTAATACGCCGCTATAGTAGTGGAGGGGATGTGTGACGTCACAGCGTTGTACCGTATGTCCGAGCCCAAACGGCTCAAGCGCCGATACCTATGGCCGACAACTTGAAATTTGTCTTCGGCAGTTTTTGCAGTTAGAGATGGCTTGAGAAGAGTGCGCTGTGTGTACTGCGTGAGAGCGAAAAGTGTCAAACGTCTGATTTCCCGATAGCTGTCAATTCGGGAGATCGAAGTGTTTCGTCTATTATTCAATACTTCGATTTCTCGAATTGACAGCTATCGAGAAATCAGACATTTTACACTTTTCGCTCTCACGCAGTACACACAGCGCACTCTTCTCAAGCCATCTCTAGATATCAAATTTTCAACCGTCGGCAAACACTGCCGAAGACAAATTTCAAGTTATCGGCCATAGGTATCGGCGCTTGAGCGGTTTGGGCTCGGACATACGGTAGATGCTGGCGGCAGTGTTGGTTGCAAGCAGCTGCACGCCGTAAGGGTGATGCCAGACACGGCTACTTTTGCTGCGCAGCAGATTAAAATTACTGCACGCAACCAGGCTACAATGGCAAAGTTGCAGGTTGCATGGGTGTTCACACTTGCAGCAGTGCAAGTTGCGCAGTTTTTTAATCTGCTGCACAGCAAAAGTAGCCGTGTCTGACACCACCCTAACGCGCCGTTGATCGCCTTCAATAACGACTGGTTCTACACTCGTTTTTGTATTTTAACACTATGGAAGGGTCATCTGGTACTTACAAATGGTGTATTGTGCCAAAGTGCAAGAGCACGAGTATTGTGAACCCCGAACAAGTGTTCATAAATGTTCCCAAGGACGAAAAAACCTGGAAAGTGTGGATAAAAATAATACGGCGGGATCCAAAGGACCTATCTCTTAAAACACATTATTACGTTTGTGAAGATCATTTTGATGTAAGTCAACTTCATTGTCCAAAATAATGACAATATCTAAAACTTATGTTTATTATTGTAGCTTGAGAGTGATCTGGAAAACTATATGCAGTGGAAATTTATTGGCGGGAAGAAGTACCTTAAAAAGGTGTCATTCCTCATAAGTTTGATTGTCAGGATGATAGAAAACGGAAATTTACGACTATACCCCGTTCAACTGCAATAAAGCGCAGTCGAATGGAGCTAGTTAAAGCGGCTGAAAAGGAAATTGTGGTTGGTGAAATGAAAACAGTGGAAAGGGAAGAAGGGGGTCTGATAGAACTGGGGCCAAGTATATCAACAGTGTCAGCTTGCAGCTTGAGAGAAATAGGAGTCCAAGCAAATTTGAAACCTCATCACAGGAGCAAATCGATTCAGTGCGATCGGTTCCGAAGCTCGTTATTAGATAGTGCTTGTTCTCTATTTGTGAAAGACCAATGCGACGTGTCAACATCTCCAATGAAGCTTAGTAAGTCTATTGTATTGGTGCAAAAGGTTACAAAACAATTAGAATTCCACGATACCGGTGTAAAATCTACAACAGATACGGAAACCAGTACCTCTGAGTATAAAGCTTCAAGTTCCGTGGAAAGTGCCAATGAAAGTAGTGAAAATGGGTACAGACGTGACTTTAAAACAACAGAAATGGCCAGAATTGCTTTAGAACACACGACATACATTATTAATAGGAATATAAGGAGGTACTTGGGAGTAACAAAGGACTATGCCTTTTTAATAGAACTTCTTCAAAAACACACGTCTTTAAGTACAACAAATATTCATCTAACGTTACAAAAAATTCGGCTTGCACAAACTTTTGCCGAACTTGGTGACGACTTTGGAATCTCTGAAAGTGTTGCAAGTAGAATTTTTAGTTCTTCCGTGTTAACCATTAGCAAAGTAATGGAAGACTTAATTATATGGCCGGCTGCTGAACTTATTAAAAAAAAAGTGTACTATGCCATTTCGAGCTCGTTTTAGTCAAATACAAGCCGTAATAGACTGCTTGGAGATTGAAATACAAAAACCATCGGATGCAGTAAAACAAGCGTTGACGTGGTCAGAGTACAAGAAGACGAACACCTTAAAATATTTGGTTTCATCCACACCTGACGGATTGGTCAACTTTATTTCTACTGGATATGGGGGGAGGACATCGGATGCTTTGATCGTGGAGAAATGTGGATTCTTGAATAAACTTCAGCCAGGTGCACATATAATGGCAGATCGTGGTTTTAAACATATCGACCACCTTTTGGTAGAAAGACAGTGCAAACTTGTAAGACCACCTAGTGTTGAAACAGGTGCGAAGATGACTGAGCAGCAAGTCTTCGAAACTAAACGAATAGCCAGTTTAAGAATCCACATAGAGCGTGTGAGATTAGGCGAATAAGAGAATTTAAAATAATGCGACCACATTCTTGTATAGATTCAAAGTTAATTCCATACACTCTCTCTCTGATGCAATTATCGTTATAGTATGCGGTATAATAAATACTCAACCTCCTTTAATAAAAAAAATGTAAATTTAAAACTACACGCTACTCTGTTATTTGTACTTAGCTTTTTATGTGAATTAAGTCTACATAAAATGACTAGACATTTTTATTTATGTTACAATGTTACAACTAATGTTACTTAACAGTTAGCAAACACTACATATGTAATTAAAAAAATAATAACACTCAAATAATTAACACTTGATATTTGATATTAATAAAGGAAATATGTTTTCTTTCCAAAATGTTTCGGCAGCTTCGATAACATTTTTTACGAAATCCATGTCTAAATCTATATACAAAATATTAATTTTACTATTTGATTCAAAGTGGGGGTCCGCAACACAAAATATGCCTTTTGTTTTTTTAAAAATGTACATTTGTAACTGAATTTGTGTTTTAAACTTATTTTTTATGACATTACCCTGGTAGTAATTGTCAACAGTTTTGGAAGAACTTGGACACCTCACTTCAATTACGTAGTTCTCCGATATACCATCTGGAGATGCACCTAGCCATACATGATCTCGTGTCAAAAGCAAACCTGCACCCTGAATACTAACATTTAACTGCTTCGACAGAACGCCAAGTACTTTCTTCTCTAATAGCTTGCCTCTCTTCATCGGTGCAGTTTCTTTAATCTTCAGAGTGCCCCTATTACTGACTCGACAAAGGTTCCAGTTAAAGTTTTGCATCTCGAGCTGCTTCATACAGCTTCGAGGCTGTTACTCTTCCATATCGCAGATCATACCTGAAAATTATATTGATCTATACTATAAAATTAAATTGGTGTAATTATCATTTTATATTTTCAAAAGAAATTAAAAAATCAATTTTCTCTTCTTTCAGATTATATCAGTTGTAACCATAACATACCATAATTTGCAGTTACATTGGTCAATAATTGGCTTCTTACATGCTGCATCACAGGCCTCCGGTGTCATGTGATTCCTTGCAAAATTCAAAAAACTGTTACAGTCTACGCTGGAAGGGTTCTGGTTGACGAAGTCGCACAGCAGCTGATGCAGCCCCAACGCACTCGAATTATCTGACTCCGAATAATAATTTAACAGTTGACTCGAAACACCTGTGCTTTTTCCTCTCTGTACGAATTCTTCCAAAAAACTTCCTCTGGTGAAAATGTCTGCAGTTTGAGGTGTGAGCGTTCCAAAGTCAGATCTTACAAAAATTTTAAAGATGTGCCGACACTCGACAATTTTGACTTCTTCCAATAGCATACTGTTTCTGTTGGTGCCGGTTCTTCACTTCTTCTATGAAGCCACATAATCACCGGCACAGCATGTTTACAATCACCTGTGAATATTTTTCTATTGCACTTGTTTTTAATCTACGTATACGTATGTCTGACAGCAAACGCAACAGGAGCTGTGACCTGAAAATTTGACTTCGGCAGTGTTTGGAGGATGCTCGAGTCACTCATAAACGCTGCTCGCGCAGCGTAAGGGCGAAAAGTGTCAAAATGTCTGATTTCTCGATAGCTGTCAATTATTTCTTATTTGTGAGTGACTTGAGCACCCTCCAAACACTGCCGAAGTCAAATTTTAGGTTACAGCTCCTGTTGCGCTTGCTGTCAGACATACGGTACCTATTGATGCGAACCTGAAGAAGCGGCACAATCCTGACATTCTGCTCTTAGTATTTTCTCAGTGACTTCTTCCACCTCGACAACAACTAAATAATGGTTCCTAGGCCCCTGCAGACGCCAACCGCCCTGCGCGGCGACGTTAAACAGTCCCGGCGTCGGGGACTGTTAGTCCAGTAAACGAAGCTTTGAAATCGAATTTTGATTCGTATCGCTGCATTTTTTATTGAAGATAGGTTTCGGTACTAGAAAACTTCTCCTAAAGTTGTAAGACCGAGAACCCCCGGCACAAAGTGAGTAAATAAATAAATTAATCCCGAAAATCACGTAGTTCGCATATATCTCTAGAAGGACGAAAAAAATCGAAAAATAGTTAAAATGAAAAATGTAGAGGCGAAAATAAGAAATAAAAAAGGTTCAGTGAATTTTTCCGTTATGTCGCGTTGTTTAACCGTTAGAGCGTTGCAAAGGGGTCAAGGTAAATAACAATTTACTTTAGCCTTAAGAATTAACCAATTTTAATGGTTTTTTTTTAAATGTTTGTAGAAATGTAGACTTTCATGTCAGAGATAAATTTTTTTTTACGACTGCTTAAATTAATAATTTCGATTGTTGAAGTTTTCTACTGCAATTTTCATGCGGTTAGTATCAATTAATTTTTTTTTTTCATTTTATATCGTTACTTCTATTGTTTGGAAAAAAAAGTTCCTCTAACATTTTCCCGTATTTGCTCTACTTTACGAGATATGAGAAAGGGGGAGAATAATTGGTGACGGCCCTGACCGACAGAGAGAGAGAGATGAGTGTATAAGTCTGCACCGCTTTTGCTTCTCCTGCCGCGTGTAGCGAACCGACCGCGACCCGTTTTTCGTGCGAGGGAAGAAGTTGGTAGTCGGTGCTTCTCGGGTATTTTCGTGGCCTTTCGGAGTGAGTCCTTGGCTATGAGTTTCCTTCTCTACTATCGCCTCTGCGTACTCTGTATCGATAGCGCAGCGTTCAAGTTGCCGAGCTGGGAGTCTCGATGTCGTGGATTCACGACATCTCATGCGTTCTCTGTAGTAGGAAGCTATTGAAAATGGCAACTAATTTTTTTCATTTATGATAAATGAAAATAAATACAATCAGGTTTGCGCTTAATAAAATAACGACATTCTTTACGATTAATATGTCGTGATTCAACTTGCAATTTGAATACTAACTGTATCGTTGAAATTACGAAACTATGGATGTAGATGGGACAGGAAAAGTTCAAGTTTCAAAATTTCACGTTTCCTTTCATTTTCTTCTAATGCGAAACTAATTACCTTCAATGTGCGTTAACAATGGTTACTAATACCTATGATTATATTGTGAAGGATCCTTGACAGCTGCGGTACAAATGCCACTAGTTTTAATAAAATACGTATTCAATACGCGAGTTGCTTCTTCTAATGTTAGTGGTATTGATATGAGTTAGTAGTGTTACTTTAGAATTTTAGATTTGTGCAATACCCCTTTTATTGTAAAAAGTACCACTAGAATGGGTTAATGGTTTATTGTCTTAGAATTCATACTTACTGAAGGGAAAGAGGAGGAGAAATAGAATTTTCAGATTCATCTTTAACACAATTTATAATACATATTATAATATATATATAGTTATATATAATACATAATTATAAAGTTCAACACGTTTGACTTCATATTTCAGCTTCATGCTCCAGGTATATATATATGGAGGATGGATCCGGTGTCTTAGATGTTGTAGGTGGGCTCTTGAAGACTGTGCTGAAGCTAGAGGAAAGAAACAATACATATGTGACTTATACATAGATGGATAATTGTTTGTACTATTTTTGTGCAAAATAGCAGTCGCCTAATAGATATTGGATACCCTATCCGATAACGGGCCACCATTTTTTAAAATCAATAAAATTACATTTATTTTTCAGCGACCTCTTTATTTTAAAAATACCACACAAATGTTATGATTCCAAGAAATATATATTTAATTGATTCGCGTTCATAAAATATGACAGTTTTAAAAATTCCTTATACAAGAAATGCTGTTTGCAACCTAAACTTGAGTTACGAAGAACCCCACGATAATAGGGAGGTTCGGTAATTTTTTTAAAAAATGAAAATCGATAGAGTTTGGGTCACAAAAACGTTAACCGAAGTTGTAGCGCAAAATATTAAGAGTTAATCGTGCTATAAATATTTAAAAATCATGAATCGACGCGAGGCTAGAAAACGGGACCTCGACACGAGGCTACGTTGCGTGACGTCAGTTGCCAGACACCCCCGCCACAACGTCCAAACTATGCTCGCAACGAGTAGATTTACCGTAGAAAACGCAACAGTCAGCAGTACGTATTAAGTAGTAGTGGTTTCAGCGCGGGTTTAACGTCCACACGTCCAAAAATCACATACACTTCGTTGTTGCTGTCTCGGAACTAACTATTTCTTATTTAATAGAAGCTGCAAAGCCCGTTTAGAAGGGACAGAGTGACCAGAAATCACTCTGTATCAAGCTACACACCACATGCTCATCTGGGCCGCTAGGCCCGCCGGGTTTTTTCCGGTTGTAAAGTATTGGAAACTTTTTAGCAAGGGGGTAGAGTTATAAATCTATACCCTCTTACCGTTCCTTTGCGATAAGAAATCATATTCTTAACCCTTTCACTCACGAATTTTTATTTTTACAGCCATACAATTGATAATGTATATTCCAGCTCTTCGATGCTTTAAATTTTAATTTTTTTTAATAAAATTTTTTTTTTGCATAAATTTTTCAAGTTTATTTATAAATTTAATTTTAATTTGTATGGCGATATATGCCTTATACGTTCGTTACAATGTCCACGAATGTACTTATTGTGAACAAACGGTCAAAAAATTCTAATTTATGACCTTATATTGTATATACATTAATCCACGTGTCCACATTTGTGGTCACCATGAGCGAAAGGGTTAAACTTAGGATTATAAATATCTAACATCGAGCAGTTTTTGCTTATTTCAATACTCTCACTCAAGAAGTAATCGATTAAATTAATGTAGAAGTTTTCTTATCTATTATAATTTGCTTTTGGGGAACATAACAATGGTCCAACATTTATTGCTACGGATTAAGGAAAAACCCCAAAAGAAGACATCAATCAGACCAAGTAATCATTATCATTCAATCTTAAATCTATGTCGATACATACATAGTTTGTAGATACAAATTACTCTTATATTCTAATAAGATTACATAAAAATTGATAGTATCGTGATCAAATTTATAAAAAATTAATATTCAACAGTAATCTTCATCATATGATACGTTACGCAAATCTTTAATACGTGCACTTCGTCGAAGTTTGTTTACTTCAGAATCTTTTGAGGAATTTACGTCAATTTTATTATTTTTATCAACTTCATCTGTCTCAACAATAAGCCTTTCCTCAAATAGAAGCTTAGCCCTTTTCCCTTCTGACCATCGCTGATTCACCCCCGAAACATTTGCCGATCCAAGAGAGCCAGATAGTTAAATCACGTTTGCGCTATATGGCTGCACTGCTCCCCGGGAGAAGGCGGAGCTTGTGTCTGGAAAGTGACGTCAAGCCAATAAGAAAACGTTCTCGTCCCTAACGTTATCGCCGGAGTTACAATGTGCAATTTGAAGTAGTACATTTTTTTTTTGATGTGAAACATCTTATGCCGCGCTTCGGGGGTGAGACCGGCTGCTCGTGAAACGTCGCTGGAGTGGCTAAATACGCTAAAGCAAGGCGACAGTTGAACATTGCCTCTATATCTATATCTATTCTATATATAGATATAGAGGCAACGGTCACCCTGCGTCTCCTCGTTCGCTTGGCCTAACTCGGGACGCATCGGCTCTCTCCGCCACGACTCGATGGTCCCCTCTCAACGAGCCCTACCTTAGACACTTACTACTACACGCTCACTGTATCGGTGTACGAAGCAGTATTTACCCTCATTAATGAAAGCATGAGGATTGATTGATCATTGGTTAGCACGTTTAAAAATAACATTTAAATACCGTTTGTATAGGAAAATTGTTAGATGTGAAACATCGAAATTCTTCTTTGTAGAAAGTATGCGATAGGAAGGATGGACCACGCATCCGTTGAAAGAATACGTGCGCCCGTGCGCATTTGTGTTTATGACTGTGATACCATTAAACGGTATGAACCGTTGTGTCGAATTCCGTTTATCGCGAGACGGAACAGCGACTGATGGCAGAGTTAAGAGAGAGTAAACTAAATGCGCTTTTTGAATTAGACACAACGGTTTGTACCGTTTAATACTATCACAATTATAAATATAAATGCGCACTGGCGAACGTGTTCTTTCGTTTTCAGCTAGATTTACTCAAGTGGACACAGCATTGAGAACAATCTAGCGAGAGTTAGTCTAGAATCTCGGTTGAGAAAAATAAATCTGGCTAGATTGCAGTGGATACACGATAAAAATTTACTGCCAGAGAAATTTCAGTCTATTTGACCGGCTAAATAGATAGTAACAGTCTAGCGAGAGTGATAGGCGCCGGGTCGCAAGCGAAGGGCCTCGACCGCGTGCTCAGATTTCAGGAGCCTCGCGGGAGGCAACAGAAACCCTCTGCCTTTTATGCTCTCCTCGGACAAAGTGCAGACCCGCAATAAATTCGACTATTGCGGTGCACGTGTACTTCTTCGGGGATAGCACCAACCGAACGGCGCTGAATCTGCGTACTCTCCCGGCGCCAATTTTCATGCTCCAGCTCGGTGGTTTCGAAGAATTTCCTTCTCCCACCATGCATAGAAAAAACATATATCTATTATTTTTCGTACTTTTTGGAATGGATGAAGTGACTAGCGATATTATGAAAATAATATGACAGTAAAAAGGATTTTAATACTATATGCCGTATATGTATGTATGTATGTATGTATGTATGTATAAAAATCGCCATTATCTTATTATCTATGAACTTTAGGCCCACATCGATGTAAGATACTTTGTTGTAGATAAAAATACGTGTGTGTATAATAACATATAATATAAAACAGTTTTTATAGAAAAATTGTTAGATGTGAAACATCGAAATTCTTCTTTGTAGAAAGTATGCGATAGGAAGGATCGACCACGCGTCCGTCGAAAGAACACGTGCGCCAGTGCGCATTCGTATTTATGACTGTGATACTATTAAACAGTACCGATGGTAGAGTTAAGAGAGAGTAAACTAAATACGCTTTTTGAATTAGACACAACGGTTTGTACCGTTTAATAGTATCACAATTATAAATGCAAATGCGCACTGGCGAATGTGTTCTTTCGTTTTCAGCTAGATTTACTCAAGTGGGCACAGCATTGAGAACAATCTAGCAAGAGTTAGTCTAGAATCTCGGTTGAGAAAAATAAATCTAGCTAGATATTGCAGTGGATACACGATAAAAATTTACTGCTAGAGAAATTTCAGTCTATTTGACCGGCTAAGGGCCGGTTTTACCAACACGGTATAAACGCGGTATAGCGCTATACTGAGAATATATAACCAGCAATAAGCCTTATGGTTATTCTCAGTATAGCGCTATACCGTGTTTATACCTGTTGGTAAAACCGGCTCTAAATAGATAGTAACTCAGTCTAGCGAGAGTGATAGGCGCCGGGTCGCAAGCGAAGGGCCTCGACCGCATGCTCAGATTTCAGGAGCCTCGCGGGAGGTAACAGAAACCCTCTGCCTTTTATGCTCTCCTCGGACAATGTGCAGACCCGCAATAAATTCGACTATTGCGGTGCACGTGTACTTCTTCGGGGATAGCACCAACCGAACGGCGCTGAATCTGCGTACTCTCCCGGCGCCAATTTTCATGCTCCAGCTCGGTGGTTTCGAAGAATTTCCTTCTCCCACCATGCGTAGAAAAACAAATTCGAAGCATACCCCTGCCCCGCTAGCCGCTTTTACAATCACTTACTGTTCGCAATTCTCTGTGTAAAGACCAACTCCTGCTCGAGACTCAATAGACATTTTTGTATATATTTTGATGCAAATTAATTGCAATCTCAAACTTTGTTTATATTGATTTCCACTTCCTTCATTTTTGTATATATTTTGATGCAAATTTTTGTGTACATTTTGATGCAAATTAAAGAATCATTTTATTTATTGCAATCTCAATCTTTGTTTACATTGATTTCCATTTCCTTCAACACACCAACCTTCCTATCGCATAGTTTCAACAAAGAAGAATTTCGATGTTTCACATCTAACAATTTTTCTATAAAAACTGTTACAATAGCATCTGGTATTTTATATATTTTAAATATATTCAACGTCGATAATCAAACAGAAACAGTCATTTTATTTATTCATGTTTCTTAAGATAATTTTTCTGTTGCCTTAAGTAGTTTAAAATTCATTTAACTTAATTTTCAATAGGTAATATATCAGACCAAACAATAAGAAACAATACACGTTTGACGTTTCGGTTCCTCTTCGAACTCTCTTCAGAGACGTAATGACCCACAGATACTTGAGAATTCCCTATTTATATAACTCTATCACAATCGTTATTCCCTCCATTCCACACTTGCATATTAGAAGAAAGATATTAGAAAGTTTTTCTATGAACAAAATTAAAGACAATATAAATATTACAACTGCTAGTGTTGAACTTCATCAAATTTATCAATCAATAATTTAGAAATTAAAATGTAGAGTAAATTTTCTTAGGAGGTTGAGAAGAAGGAAGGGAATGTAAGTGTGGAATGGAGGAGATAACAGTTCATAGAGTTATATAAATAGGGAATTCAAGTATTTGTGGGTCATTGCGTCTCTGAAATGGGTTCGAAGAGGAACCAAAACCGATTATTACCTATTGAAAATTAAATTAAAATAATTTTATTCATGTTTACCATACTGTTGAAAATGTTCGCTTGCCTTCAAGAATACTGTGTTATGTATGCTTTGTTTTGAAGGCACGTGTGATAGTTCTGACAGATATAGGTAATGAATATTTATTATAAAGAAATAGAACATGTGTCTCTGTTACAATCTGCTTCCGCATGCCGTGATGTCGGCTTCCTAACTGACTCTCCCATGTGTCCGTCTGGTGGTGCCCCTGTACTCTTACACTCTACTTATACTATCTGTCACATCCCCCTTTCAAGTATGCACTCATTTGTAACTAACAAAATCATCAAATCGTCCGGGAGGTTTAATACTAGTTCTCGATCGCAATGAAGGTCCACAATAATCTGTCGATGCACCGGATGCTCTGTGGCCGGCCCAGGAATCCTGCTCCCCTTCGATTGCCGTTGTTGATTCAGATGGTGCCTCCGTATGAGACGGAGACTCGTGTCCCTTAGGTATTGCAGGTTGCTCATCCTGCATGAATGGATCATGAACTGGATCCATATAGAACGTCAGTGATTCAGATTTTGGTTTGATCAGTTGACTGCGATTTCGACGGTATTCACCACCATCAGACGTTGTCACGACAAATGACCTTGGGGTTGGATGCTTTGCAGTCACTTTTGCCGGTTCAAGTGTTTTGTCTCGTTTTAACAACACTTTATCACCAACCTTGAGTTCTGGGAGATTTCTAGCAGACCGATTGTAGTAATACTTTTGAACAGCCTGTTTACCCTGTAACTCTTTCTTGACACCCGTAGGTAGCTTTGGACTCAAATGACTAGTGAGTACTGGTATCTTGGTACGAAGTCTTCGTCCAGCGCACAGCTGACTTGGACTTACACTCATACCCTTCACCGGTGTGTTTCTATAATCCAGTAACATGGTAAATAAGTCGGCATTACCTGTAGCCGCTCTGCGAAGCATATTTTTTGCAATTTGTACCGCTCGCTCTGCCATTCCGTTTGACTGAGGATACCGAGGACTGGAGGTCGTTAGCTCGATGTCCCACTCTTTGGCGAAAGTCTTGAACTGATGGCTGTTGAATGGCATATTGTCAGATACCAACTCCCCCGGTACTCCCAGCCTTGAGAAGACTTCTTTCAGTTTATAAATAACAACATCTGCTGTTTTCCTATTAAGCTTGAGTAACTCCAACCACTTGGAATAATAATCCACTATTACCAAGTACGATGTACCACCGAAATCCAGAATATCAGTGGCAACTTTCATCCATGGCCTCATAGGAATCTCATGAGATATCAACGGTTCTTTCCTGTTGCTTCGTCTGAGTTGTTGACAAATTCAACAGCCAGAAACCATCGACTCTATCTGACTGGACATGCCGGGCCAAAAAAGTAAACTTCTTGCATTTTTCTTGCATTTTTCTTCTCCCAAGTGACCTTCGTGAAGAATTTTCAACATTTCCAATCGCATAGACGTAGGGACTACTAAGCGGTCCTCCATAAACACCAAGCCGTCATCGACTGAAATTACCTCCCGGTAATTCCAGTACGGCTCAGCTCCCAGCGTTACATTCTGTATGTACTCCGGCCAGCCATTTTGGTCATAGTATATTAGCCTCTGGAGAGTTTTGTCGCTTTTTGTTGCCTCCTGAATAGCCCTATACTTCGCTGAGCTGACTGCCAGATGCTTGCTGACTGAGTGTACTGCCGCATTCAGCTCTGCATCCTCACACACTGGTGTTCGTAGGAATGCCCTAGATAGAGTATCTGCCAAAAACATTTGCTTGCCTGGAACATACTGCACAATTAAATTATATCTCATCAGCTTTAAAAGCATTAATTGCATTCGGCCCGATACTTTATTGATGTCCTTCTTCACAATTGTTACCAGTGGCTTGTGGTCAGTATGTATTGTGACCTGTACACCGTAAACATATTGATGAAAGTGTTGCATTCCAAACACTATCGCTAAGAGCTCTTTCTCAATTGGCGCATACCTTTGTTCAGTTTCGGTGAGCGACCTAGAGGCATACGCAATGGGATGTGAATCTTGTAACAGCGCAGCTCCAAGCCCGTGTTTCGAGGCATCTGTCTGTACGGTGAGAGGCTTCTTTGGATCGTAGAATGCCAGAACTGGAGCTGTTGTCAGCTTTTCTTTCAGGATTTTAACTGCATCACTCTGCTCACGACCCCACGTCCATTCAATGTCCTCTATCAGCAAAACTCTTAACGGTGCAGTTATGACTGACATGTTTGGAATGAAACGTGCTAAGTAATTGACCGTACCTAGAAATCGTCTTAACTCGTCCTTATTTGTTGGCTCATCCATGTTGGTTATAGCTCTAACCTTTTCCGGGTCTGGTTTCAAACCGTCTTTGGAAAAAATATGACCAACCTCAGTCAACCGAAGTTTCATTTTCTTCTTGTTAAATTTTACATTATTTTCTTTGGCTCTTTGAAGCACCCTCCTCACTATTTTGTCGTGTTCCTCTTCATTTTCAGCCGCAATAATTATATCATCAGCGACACATGACACTCCTTCAATGTCACCGAACGTTTGTTCGACTCTCTCTTGAAAAACTTCTGGCGCTGGCGCTAAACCAAACGCTAATCTCAAGAATTTGAATCTTCCAAACGGAGTATTAAACACACATAAGTCTGTACTGCGCTCTGTTAGCTTCAACTGCCAAAACCCATCCTTCATGTCAAGTACTGTGAAAATTTTTTTTCCGTTCATCCTCGCAGCTACATCTTCAGTTGTTGACATTTTGTACTGTTCCCTCATTATATATTCATTAAGATCACTCGGATCAAGACACAATCGCAGAGATCCGTCCTTCTTTTCAACAATGACTAGACTATTAACCCATTCAGTTGGTTTATCAACTTTGGCAATAATACCCAGCTTTACAAGTGCTTCTAGAGTGCTCTTCAACTTGTCATGTATAGCGTATGGTACCTTCCTGGGCGGGTGAACTACTGGTTTGGCATTCGGCCTTATCTTGATATCGTATTCGAAAAGAAACTCCCCCACGCCAGTAAATACCTCCTTAAATTCTTCCTCGATTGACTCACTAAATCCAACGCACGGCAACCTGGAAAGCCTAGCAATGGGGTTGACGCAACATCTACCACTACAAAATCCAGCCTCTCTCTCTCTCTCTCTCTCTCTCTCTCCTTCCATTGTCCCGTTCGCACATCAAATTGACTTCCCCGATCGGTTTGACTGTGAATTCTCCAAACGACGTTAGCGTGGTCCTTGTTTTACCCACATCAAGGTGAAACTCATCCAAAATTTTCTTCGAAATAATATTGACTTCCGCACCCGTGTCCAACTTGAATTTAACGTTTGTTCCTTTAATCTTTAAATCCACGTACCAAGCTTTTCCATTCTCCTCTGACTTCTTCGAGATTTCATCAATAAGAAAATGATCCGCCTCAAACTGTTGGTTATTGTCGGAGCTTCTGTAGTTCTCTGATACTTCATTAACAATACTTTTTTTGCATACCTTAGCAAAATGATTCAGTCCTTTACAATTCCTGCATTGTTGTCCGTAAACCGGACATTTTCTCGGTTGATGCTTATAACCACAGAACTTACATTCAAAAGTATTCGATGGCTCTGCTTGATCTTCACTTTTCTTACTGCTCTGGTGAGATCTTTTTAACTGCACTAACCTCTACTGTCTCTTGCAAAATTTTAACTTGTTTATCACTGATTTCATTTACTCTGCACATTTCTATAACTTTTTTATATGTTACTTTTTTTAATGTTACATCTGTCTCTCTCAATAGTCTACGTTGCAAGGCTCTATCTCTTATTCCACAGATTATCCTGTCTCAAATTAAACTGTCTTTTTGTTCGCCAAAATCACACGTCACTGCTGCTGTTCCAACGGGGGTGGTGGTCTTAATGACGCCTCAATTCCAATCTTCGACATGTTTCCTCTCTTTTCCTGCTTCTTATTCCTATAGTCTGATTAACCGTGCTACTTATTCAATTTCAGTCCTCCTTGTATCGGTAAGACTTCAGTTTCACTTCTGACACCATGTGATAGTTCTGACAGATATAGGTAATGAATATTTATTATAAAGAAATAGAACATGTGTCTCTGTTACAATCTGCTTCCTCATGCCGTGATGTCGGCTTCCTAACAGACTCTCCCATGTGTCCGTCTGGTGGTGCCCTCTGTACTCTTACACTCTACTTATACTATCTGTCACAGCACGATTATTTCATCAGCAACTATTTTAACTCTTTCGCTGCCAATTTTTGTTCCTGTTTGGTACATATGTGGCCCGCTGGTAGCGGAAGGGTTAATGGTAGAGGTTAGAATCGGAAAGCTACATTCGGTTGAGTAAACAGTTTGAGGCGATGGTGGTGGTAATGGAGTCGAGGTTCTTCTAAAATTCGAGATGAGATTCGTGGTCAAGGGATAAGGATTTTGAGTGGAAAGAGGTTCAGAAAATGACGTTTGAAGATGTAAAGATCGGTTTGGTACTACTGCACGGTCACTTGACACTGATGATGGTGGTCTAAAATACTGAGAGGATGGTGTTTCACGCGACCTGTTTCATTATTTTGATGAATAAACCATCTACTTCGTACATCGTTAAAACCCTCTCGTCTTGCGAAAGTCTCCGTATCTTTTTGGCTAAAAGTTTACCATAAAGATCGCATTCATCTTCCTCTTTATCTGCACCTGCAATTTGTGACTGACGTTGACTAACAAGTGCATTTGTTAATGTGCCAAACGCTGTGGCCATTTGCTGCTCAGTTGCATCTGAAGCAGTGCGACGACGAGAATTTGCCGTATATTTCTTCGTTGATTGTAAAGAGGCCGCAGCTGCAGAAGTCGAGGAACTCGTTAAGCGATTATCATTTTCTGCCTCTTCGGCTCCATCCACCGTTTCACCGAAAACTGTTTCTCTTGATGTTGATTGCTGCAAATATTTGATTTCATTATAAACTCAGCGACACGAAAAAAAAGACTTCAAATTTTGATTATTATTTTAACATAATACTCTATCGTTTCAGATGCCTTCAACAGTGGAAGATTGGATGAATATAAAAAGAGAATACAGAAGTAAATTTCCACATTGTGTGTGGGTTCGATGGACGGCAAACATATAGTTATCGAAAGCCCACCTCATAGAGAGAGAGAGAGAGTGCAACTGAATATTTCAACTACAAGAAAACTTTCAGTATAGTTCTTTTGGCATTAGTCGATAGCAATTATAACTTTCAATTTATTGACATAGGATGTCAAGGGAGAATTAGCGATGGTGGTGTTTTTACCAATTCATTATTATGGCAAAAAATTTGCAGAAACGAAATTAACTTTCCCATGCCATGCCCACTTCCCGGATCGAATAATAACATAAACGTAGCATACGTATTTTTAGCAGATGGTGCTTTTGCACTCAGTACGCATGTTATGAAACCTTACCCCGGAAGTCATGAGATCGGCTCGCCAAGAAGGATATTTAATAAACGATTGAGTAGATCCCGGGTTGTAGACATTTGGCATTCTAACTTCAGTTTTTAGAATTTTTTGAAAACCTATTAATTGACATGTTGAAACTGTAAAAGAAGTTACTATGACCTGTGTGCTACTACACAACTTTCTCAGAAAAAGTAGAACTTCTTCAGAAAGATATACTCCCCCCGGAACATTGGATGTATATTTTTGAAGAACGGGCGAGAAGTTGAATCTTCGAAAAGACACCCAAGATGTTGTTAGGGTAGTGTCGGATTTTTACCGACTAAACCCCTCCTCGTGGTTACCAACCCGGGGGTTATAAACCAAGTAGAAGAAGAAGTAGGGGGGAGAACGACAAAATAAAGGGGCCCTGCAGCTAGATGGGGCCGCTGGCGGGGAAGGCGCATGTGCGAGGTTAAGGCCATCACACGTGAAAAAACGTAAGCAGTAACAGTAAGGATTGACCAATCAGAAATATTATTCTTACGGAATTATGCTTAAACAGGCTTTCTCATTGGTCAATCTTTACTGTTACTGCTTACGTTTTTTCACGTGTGATGGCCTTGAGGGGGAACAAATAAAGTTAAGTGACGGCGACTAATTGATAAGAATACATGGACGGCGGAATTTGTCCGTGGGTTTGTTGGAGTAATTGCTAAGAGCTTTAATAGTGGGGTTGTGCCGTGGGTCTTGACGGAATTAGGAAGGTTACCAGCTAATTTTAATGTGGCAGAATCGAGGGACGGGAGACCAGTTTCTCGGAGCAGCTGAGTATTCCTAATGAACCAGGGGGAGTGTAGAGAGCCTCTAAGGAGTCTCATGTAAGTGCCGTAAAGTCTGGCTAGTTTCCTAGCATTGGCAGAACCCCAGACGGGAATAGCATAAGAGCAAATGCTCCTAATCAACGCGTTAAAGGCCCTAACCTTGGTAACCTGAGAGATTTTCTGGTTATTGAAAAATGGTTTCAGGGAGACGAATGCACCGTTGGCTTTGTCGCGCACGGGGGAGATCTGCTTCACCCAGTTTAATTTCCTGTCAAAAATTACCCCTAAATATTTGACAGAGTTACTCCAAGGGTTGAGATGATTGTTAACTAAGAGAGGATCTGGGGGATATTACGGCGGGAAAAGAAGATAGCCTCCGACTTGGCTTCGTTGAGGGAGAAACCCCACATATGATACCAATCGAGGAGTGAGAGGGTAAGAATTTGTTAATAACTGAGGAGCAGAAATTCTTGTTTTTGGGGGAATATAACAGAGCGACGTCATCTGCATATTGTGCGGTTATGATTTTGCCGTGGGTGGGGATTCGTGACAGTATAGATTGAATAGAGTAGGCGAGAGTTTAGAACCTTGAGGAACTCCAGCCGTGATAGGCTGCGGAACGGAGAAGCTTTTCCCCGAACGAACTCTAAAAGATCTGTCTGTGAGAAAGGACCGAATCAGACCGATCAGGTAGTGAGGGAGTTTTAGCTCATTTAATTTGTAGATTAAACCATCGTGCCAGACTCTGTCGAAGGCCTGCTTGGCACCAAGCAGGAGCATAGAGGTGTGACGGGACTTATTAAGGTTGTCCACGAGGAGTTCAGCCACGCGGAGGAGTTGATGGCAGGTACTGTGCCGGGGGCGGAAACTATGCTGGAAATCTAGGAGGATGTTGGCCTCGGAGCAAAATCTATTAAGGCGGGTTAGTATAATACTTTCCGCAACTTTACTTAGGGCGGGGAGCAGACTAATTGGCCTGTAGCTGGAGGCTTGGTTAAGGGGCTTGCCCTGTTTTGGGAGACAGATGATTGTCGCAGTCTTCCACGCAGGGGGGAAGTATTGCAACCGCATCATAGCGTTGATAATGTTGCAGATGGCAACGAAAAGGATGTGTAGGAGAATTTTGAGGACTCCATTGGGGATTGAGTCGTAACCTGGAGCTTTGTTTTTATTTAAGGCTTGAATGGTGTTAGCGATTTCGCTGGGAGAGGTGTGAGGGAAGGAGAGTTCATCGAGACTGATATCTTGGACGGCATCTGTGATAGTGGAATGAAAGTACAGGGTACACGCAATAGAAGTAAAACTTCATGCGTAAACCCACGAAATACTAAGATTGAGAAACAAAATTTGAAAAAAATAGCTGGAAAACAAAATTAGAAAAAGAAAGGTAAGGTGAAAAAAACAGAATAAAATATAATCATGCAGTCAAGAAGGTGACGAGAAGTTTTGCGTCTGTTTATTTATTGATGATTATACCAATCGTCTGTTTATTTATTGATGATTATACGCAAAACTTCTCGTCACCTTCTTGACTCCATGATTACATTTTATTCTGTTTTTTTCACCTTACCTTTCTTTTTCTAATTTTGTTTTCCAGTTATTTTTTTTTCTAATTTTGTTTTTCAATCTTAGTATTTCGTGGGTTTACGCATGAAGTTTCACTTCTGTGGCGTGTACCCTGTACACGTTTTTGTTTTTTTTTTTCAAAAGGTTACCAACGAAGTTTTATATTTGTTGTGTGTACTCTTTACAATGTGATTTCATACGGTAAGCCTCCAGTATCAATTACCGACATCTTATGTAGTTTTTGATGCACAAACGCCTCGCGGTATTTGATGGACCATTGTGTCCACAGATACTTGTACGTTAATGACCTATCCGTAAATTCCATATTGACCATGTACATGTCTCAATCGACGAATCTGCATAAAGGGAATTCGTGGAGATATAAGTCGCTCTGATACCAAATCTAGTGGAGTTAAATGGTCGGGTATCGGTGGATATTTGAAATCGTTGTAAGTGGCCATTGCAGGGATAGTATTCTTTTTGAGTGCTTGGCGACAGATGTAGCAGATTTGAATGATTTTCCCGTCAATCCGAGGGAGAATTACGTCCAAAATATTCTCTTGTTCACGAACGGAAATTTTTTAATCGTATTGAAACCATAACCTATGACAAATAGAGCACGTATGACCGAAAGAATTATTTATAAACTTTCTATATTGAATTCCCTGTGAGCGATTTTATTTCGGTTATAATTACTATATGGCAAGTCCTGACATAAATTATGTTTACGTGGTCCTGGTTCATTGCGTCGTAAATTGGATGTTCCTGGCTCGTCGCGGATATCATTGTCAACAAAAGCGGGTTGAACCGAAGATGAATAGTTAGGAGCTAAAATGTCATTTTCATTTTGCACATTATGATTTTTAGGTTCACTGGTTAATAACTGATCGTCGGAAATTTGATTCACTGTATTTCTCAGTGGTTTTTGTAACCTACTCTCCCTCATGCGCTGGGCCCCAGACTTTTTCACTTTTTTTACACTACTTGCATCCTTTTTCGTTGTCTCTCACGATATTCCTTACATTTTTGCACATTTGATTTCGCCATTATAAATTAATTCAATTAAATGTCACTCAAAAATAGCACAAAACAAAACAAATGAATATCACTTACAGCACGCATACGAATGAAGACGCCATACTGGTCCCCAGTCAGCTGTATACGCAAGCGCCAAATTTATTCGGGGGGCCAGTGAGGTCACCTAACTAACTAGGCTAACGTCCGCCGGTAATGGTAATCGCGATGTTACCGATCCTACATTCCTCCCTTCCCTCTCCAAACGCTCGACCCATGAGGCACAGTGATGACTCATGGTGTCGGATTTTTGTCACATACCTGACTCCGGCAAAACCGAAACGGGGAACATTGTTCCCTAAGGGATTCAGCGAAGATATTAGCCTTGTCGCTGTCTACCGGGTAGGCGATTCCGTCTTTTAGGAGAGGAGGGGAATAAGGCTGTCTATTCCTGAGGGACTTGATAACTTTCCAGCAACTTCTGGGGTTTGCTTCGGCTATAGAAATATATTTATTGAATTTTTCGTTCCGAAAAGACTGGAGGGCGGCCCTAAGGTCGCGTTTTATAGAGTTTAGATGGGGGCGGAGGGCGGGGTTGCCTGTGCGTTGCAGCTGTCTGCGAATTCTTCTCTTTTTAGCTATAAGAGCTCTAATCTCGTTAGGAAGACGGGTGTCGACAGCGCGGAGAGAAATCGGGATGCTAGCTAGATCCATTTTGGATTTAATTTTCTGGGTAAGCGAGTCAACGGCGGGTCGATGTCCTGAGTGGTCCGTATGATAGGACATTTGTAGAACGTGGTTTCAAAGTGGAAGCGGAGAGCCAACCAGTTGATTTTTGACTTTGTCGGAGATTCGGAGGAGAGGTTACCTGGGATTTCGAGAAGGACTGGGTTACACGGTTGGAATTTAAAGCTGGGATGGTCCAGGGGTCTTTGTTTAAAGTTACGTTCTTGGAGATGAAAATGTCTAGAAAAAATATCGGGATTTTTAGAACCTGAGAAGTGAGTGGGAACCGAAGGTGCGTCAACGGAGAAACTGTGTGTCCTAAGGAGATTGAATAACGTATTGCCTTTCGGATTTTTAACGCGGCATCCCCAGGAGTCATGTTTGGCATTGAAGTCCCCCGCCAGGATCGTAGGAGTGTTTTGATCAAGCAGGGCCGGATTTCAGATAGGTTGTTAGCGTCCGGGGGAGAGTAACAAGATATGATTTTCAGAGGATTGTTATTGTGGATGACTTCCATGCCGCAAGTCTCCAGCTAGGGGATAGGAGTACTAATGGCCTTGTGGCGAATGGAATTTCGTACGAGGGTGGCTCCTCCTCCATGCTTGGAGTTGAGGCGGTCACATCTATAGACGAAGAAATTGGGGATGTAGAACTTATGAAGAGGTTGTAAGTGCGTTTCCGTGATACAGGCCACATCGATGGAGGACTCGTCGAGGAGTTGCGTTAAGAGGAGCGTTCTGTGTTTCCTGGTCGAAAGAATACAGTTGGCGTTCCAGTTAAGGATGGTGAGGTGACCTTTACTGGAGTTGGACGTTAGGATGTTGGAGTGCCCATGTGAATTTGGTGGCGAAGTCACGAAAAAGCTCTAAAAGAGTCTGGTTTTGGTGCGCGACGGCTGGGGCCGGGGGTTGTTGAGCGGGTTTGGGCTGGGCAGGGGAGGAGGAGGGGCCACTGATGGCCTGCGCAAACGAGCGAGAGAGTGGAGGAGGAGTAGGAGCGAATTGGGGCGAGGGAGATACGCTACTCGGGCGGCTATGTGTGAGCATAGTCGGAGCGGAGGCCGTGAGGGGCGGGGGGGGGGGGGCGATGCTCGAGAAGAGGTTGTGTTTGCTGGCGGAGCTTTAGGGCAGCCACGGTGCGGTCCGCCGCAATTGGCTCAGGTGGGGATTTGTTTGGTTTGTCTTTGGATCGACAGGTAGAAGTCTCGTGGTCTTTTGCGCAGAAAGCGCAGACCCAGGCAGCATGGCAGTAGTTTCATGCAGCGGCGGCACTGCGGGGTGATCTTGGATTTTCTTTTCGGTTCAATTTTTACGCTGAGACCGGAGAATGATTTAATGTCGTAGATTTTTCTAGCGGAAGGTGATTTGGCGTCGAGGTAGACGCAGACAAGAGGCTATATATTTTCACCTTTCCTCATGTGGTAAACGGACTTGACTGGCAGGCCCTTGATTACGAGTTCGGCGCAAATATCGTCTTCGGAGAGGGACTCCAGAACGTCCCTGATCACCACGGTCAGGTCTTTGTCCTGGGGGATTTGGTTTGTTGTGAACTGGATTTTGTCCACGTCCAGTTTGGAAGTCAGGAGACGGAAATCGTTTACCGATTGCAAGTATACTTTGACCGAGTCAGAAGTATTGACAGCACGGCGGAAGGGGATATCCTTTTCGGCCAGGAATTTTTGAATGGTGGTCTATTTGGATTTCTGCTTGATGTAGATGGGCGGAAGGTTGGAAGAGCCATTTACCTCGGCCTCCTGATCCGAGTCAAAGTCAGAGTCAGACTCTGAGGAACTGACCGCTGGAGAGCTAGTTTTCTTGCGCTTGGTAGATTTCCGAGACTGGGTTAGCCAGGGATTCCCGTCGGTCTCCATAGCGGAGGTTGATTACGTCGCGACAGACGGCGAGGAGGAGCCTTGGTGGTTGGCGTGCAAGAGGGCCTTAACTTTGGCGATCTGAGCATCAGAATCGGCAAGAGCTTTAAGGATTCTGGTTCTATCCTCCTCCAGGCAGCTGAGAGAGGGTCGCGATTAAGAAATCGGTGGTAAGAGAGGGTGAGCTGTCCGTAGGAGGAGGGGATTGCACATTCAGAGCAGTGGAAGCAGGGGTCAGCGTATCTTGAGATATCAAATCGGCTGATGGGAGGAGAGGCTAGTCGAAAGCGAACCGCTCTGGCGGATTTGAGTTGTAAAGCCCTGATTGGGTGAACGGCGACTGCCGCCCGGCGGGGCAGCCGCTGTATACCTGAGTGTACCTGATTGTAAGATGGATGGATGGCAGTAGCGCGCCACGGTGATCCTGAATCTTTAGGGGCAAGAACCCCTGGGTGAAGAGGGTCGTGGTCACTAAGCTACCTTCCTAATCTTGAATCTGCACAGCGATTATCACGAACATCCGAATGGGGCGAGAGCACCGGTAAGACTGAGTGGATGAGTGAGATGATGATGACTCACAAATACTTTAATTCCCTATTTATATAACTCTATGAACCGTTATCTCCTCCATTCCACACTTACATTCCCTTCCTTCTTCTTAACCCCCTAACAAAATTTAGTCTACATTTTAATTCTAAATTATTGATTGATAAATTTGATGAAGTTCAACACTAGCAGTTTTAATATTTATATTGTCTTTAATTTTGTTCATAGAAAAACTTTCTAATATCTTTCTTCTAATATATAAGTGTGGAATGGAGGGAATAACGGTTGATAGAGTTATATAAATAGGGAATTCTCTCTCAAGTATCTGTGGGTCATTACGTCTCTGAAGAGGGTTCGAAGAGGAACCGAAACGTCAAACGTGTATTGTTTCTTATTCTTTGGCCTGATATGTTACCTATTGAAAATTAAGTTAAATGAATTTTAAACTACTTAAGGCAACAGAAAAATTATCTTAAGAAACATGAATAAATAATAATCGTTCGGAACACTGACTAATATTTTTGTACATCTCTTTTATTTTACCTTTATTTCATCTTTTAGAACTTTATTAATAGCTCTGTAGACTTCACGTAAAATATTTTATATGGCCAAGGTGGATACTTTATACAAGTAGTGCAGACTTTGGTAACTATCACCAGATGCTCAAAATCGTAATATGATTACCAGACTATATTTAGCAGGTATAGCTTCTCTGAAATCTGTATTTTCCTTAGAAATCAGAGGTGAAATTTCGTTCAGCAAATATTCAAAATCAGCATAACTCATCCGGCAGAAGTTATTAAACTGTCCAGATGGTTCATAAAGTAGCTCATGAATTTTTTCTTCCATAAATTCTCTGCAATCCAAAAATAATTGATACAAACATTATAACACCGTTAAAACAATAATTGTTATATAAGTTTAATTATAAAATAATAATTTCATATAATTAATTTCATATAATTATACACGTGAAATTACATTACAATCATATTACAGTTACATGAATGAAGTTACAGGCCTGTGAAGTTATAATAAGTAATTTAACTAGTCGGGCGCCGCGGCCGAGGCCGCGATTCGTGTGTCAGTTACGCCTAAGGAATCTGAAGTATGCAAATTTCAAATCTGACACCTACAATTTCAAACAATAACATTAGAAGCCAGATTCTGACATTTAATTTAAAAATTCTATGCTTTACATTCTAATTTCACTTGAAACTTTGAACGTCAGATTCGTAATCATCGCGGTCAAAAATCCCGGAGTACCTTTTTTCAGCCCGATCTACGGTACATTAAAAATATAGAAAATTCTAGTCAGAATCTGGAAACTGCGGAAAATCAGAGTCGACTTGCTATATTGATTTTGTGAGAATTCCGGAATTCTTACAAAAAGCATTATTATACGGCCTCGTTACGTACTTACATATATAGCATCACAGCGCTTTAGGAAATAGAGATAATAATCTCTGGTACAGTTTTTATGAATTTGTAACATCCACCCCATCTTCTTTGCCGTACTTTCCGTTTTTCTTCACTTTTTTTCTTATTTTTATAATGAAGATAGGTTAAGCCAAATGTTAGACACTATCTCGACGTCCGTCATGCTTGCTTCGCCAAAAAATACTGGCGCACTCACAAGCGTGTTGATGGCGATGTTTGGTTCTCCCGTGGCTTGCCCGTGTCCCGGCGCACGTATTCTTTCGACGGACACGTGGTGCCCGCGTATCTTTTTACCGCATACCCAAGCGTACCCAAGCGTTTGCGTAGGTTTGGAGTTTGTCGCAAGTGCCAAGCGTGTAAACAGGCATCCAAATTCAGCCAAGCGTTTGTGAATGTTTGGAGTTTGTGGCAAACACCAAGCGTGTAAAAGCGGCATCAAATACGAGGTTGACAGGGTTCGGGGCGGGTGGTTGACGGGGTGGTTAGGGGGGAGCTCCCCCCCCATATTACAAAAAAGTCTTTTTTAAAGTAAAAAGAAATATATAAACAAACAAAGAACTTTAACACATTCACTGCCGCTCTAATTTAGATATATTTTGCCCCATGCCAACTTCAAGTTAATAATTCTAACATTAACAAAATATATAAAAATCGTCAAAATTCCGAACCACGTGCACGTTTACGTCAAAGTACCTTTACTCAAGTGCCAGCCTACACATACACATGTAACCGCAGTGCCCAGTTCAAATCTAAATGTAATGCGACAGCGGCACCCGCGCAACTCATCCGCTGACGCTTATAAGCGACAGCGGCAGTGAATGGGTTAAGTTAGGTTAGGTTCTGGCTTTGCGCCAGCTGCGTAGAGTTGTGTTGCGAATGCGTGGCGTTGTACACACTGACTGCCAACTTCAAGTAATAATCGCAGTGATATCATCTCGAGAGTGTGCCACTTTTATTTCATGCACTGTGAGGTTATTTCACGCACTGCGCAGGTTATTTCACGCACTGCGCAACCTTTCACACATTGGTGCGTAAAACGTCATTTCACATGCGTCGAGGACGCCCGTAAAACCGAGTATTTGGCACTGAGCGACAAAAAATCTTTTTTGTAGATAATTTTGTTATCTACAACTTTTGTCTAAGCTGTTTTTCAATAGGTCACGTATTTTTCAAAATATTAGCGAAGAACCGACTTTTCAACAATAAATACATTTTTTACAGTCGACCCCGGGGGGTGATACTTCTTTTAACATGTTCCCTCTATTAATAACACCAAAACATAACTTTTCCCAAGTTTTCACCATGTTATGTCATTTTTCGATTTAAACGGAAATTTTACTGGACTGATAAGGTATGTTTTATCTTTGCGTTATCTGGATAATAGATAGTAAATGCTCGATAGATACGAAGGTGATCTTCAATTTTTTTTTAAGAAACTGCTTGCAAGAATGGGGATCAGGGGCGCGAGTTTTTGCCGTTAGGGGCGCCACTATAATTGGAACCTCAACTGTACTATATAGGTATACACGGTATATACTGTGACGTAGAGATTCGCTCTGCGTCACAAAAAGGGTGCAATCGGCCCCTTCGGACTAATGCGTGCGAATCGGCCGTCGAAAGGGCCGCGCGAAACGCCGCGAGCGCGATCGCGGGGACGGTACGAATCCGAACGGGCCCGGGTAATAGACGGAGAGCCAGAGCCAAAAAAGGTCTCTGAATTTAATAAGCCCAGTTTTTTTATAGTTTATTACAGTGGTTGTGTAGACAAACATACTGCGGTCAGTCAAGCGAAAACTGGGGCATATGTCTCAGGGACGCTATCAAAGTTGTCATTCCTGCCGGGGTAATAATTTGAATTTAATAAGGTTGAAAATCGGTATACAACTTGTATATTGCATATAAATAAAGGTTACGAAGTCAGTCAGCTGAATGTGGGGGCGGAGCTGGTCAGTCAGCAAAAAAAGAAATGTAAATTTCACACGCGCTCGGCGTTGCAGGCGATTTCAAATCAAAGTATAGGAAAGAGCGCAGGTATACTCGTAGGTAAGAGACAATTGTTAGCGGTCACCGGTTAGAGCGTGCGTTTCGTCGTCGCGTTAGCGGGAGGCGTGTGGCACCGAAGCCGCGCCGAGAGTCGTCGCGATTGCGAACGTCGCCCGGGAACGGTCGTCCCGTTCCGCGGGGAACAATAAAGTCTTTCCGTTTCTGTTTCTTTGTTTCTGCATTCCGTTTCTTTTCTTTTTGTTCGCCCGTCCTTCCGTGTCCCAGCCATCGTCCACCGAACCGCCCCTCTTAGTCCAGTCATTTTATGCCGCTTTTACACGCTTGGCGTTTGCCACAAACTCCAAACCTTCACAAACGCTTGGCTGAATTTGGATGCCTATTTACACGCTTGGCACTTGCGACAAACTCCAAACCTACGCAAACGCTTGGGTACGCTTGGGTACGCAGTAAAAAGATACGCGGGCACCACGAGTCCGTCGAAAAAAAACACGTGCGCCCGGACACGGGCGAGCCACGGGAGAACCAAACATCGCCATCAGGGCACTTGCGAATGCGCCAATATTTTTTGGTGAAGCAAGCATGACGGACGTCGAGATAGTGTCAGCTCTAACATTTGGCTTAACCTATCTTCATTATAAAAATAAGAAAAAAAGTGAAAAAAAGCGGAAAATACGGCAAAGAAGATGGTGGATGTTACAAATTCATAAAAACCGTACGAGGTAATTATCTCTATTTACTAAAGCGCTGTGATGCTATGTATGTATGTATGTATGTAACGAGCCCGTATAGTAATGCTTTTTGTAGGAATTCCGGAATTCTGACAAAATCAATATAGCAAGTCGGCTCTGATTGTCCACAGTTTCCAGATTCTGACTAGAATTTTCTATATTTTTAATGTACCGTAGATCGGGCTGAAAAAAGGTACTCCGGGATTTTTGACCGCGATGATTACGAATCTGACGTTCAAAGTTTCAAGTGAAATTAGAATGTAAAGCATAGAATTTTTAAATTAAATGTCAGAATCTGGCTTCTAATGTTATTGTTTGAAATTGTAGGTGTCAGATTTGAAATTTGCATACTTCAGATTCCTTAGGCGTAACTGACACACGAATCGCGGCCTCGGCCGCGGCGCCCGACTAGTTAAATTACTTATTATAACTTCACAGGCCTGTAACTTCATTCATGTAACTGTAATATGATTGTAATGTAATTTCACGTGTATAATTATATGAAATTAATTATATGAAATTATTATTTTATAATTAAACTTATATAACAATTATTGTTTTAACGGTGTTATAATGTTTGTATCAATTATTTTTGGATTGCAGAGAATTTATGGAAGAAAAAATTCATGAGCTACTTTATGAACCATCTGGACAGTTTAATAACTTCTGCCGGATGAGTTATGCTGATTTTGAATATTTGCTGAACGAAATTTCACCTCTGATTTCTAAGGAAAATACAGATTTCAGAGAAGCTATACCTGCTAAATATAGTCTGGTAATCATATTACGATTTTGAGCATCTGGTGATAGTTACCAAAGTCTGCACTACTTGTATAAAGTATCCACCTTGGCCATATAAAATATTTTACGTGAAGTCTACAGAGCTATTAATAAAGTTCTAAAAGATGAAATAAAGGTAAAATAAAAGAGATGTACAAAAATATTAGTCAGTGTTCCGAACGATTATTATTTATTCATGTTTCTTAAGATAATTTTTCTGTTGCCTTAAGTAGTTTAAAATTCATTTAACTTAATTTTCAATAGGTAACATATCAGGCCAAAGAATAAGAAACAATACACGTTTGACGTTTCGGTTCCTCTTCGAACCCTCTTCAGAGACGTAATGACCCACAGATACTTGAGAGAGAATTCCCTATTTATATAACTCTATCAACCGTTATTCCCTCCATTCCACACTTATATATTAGAAGAAAGATATTAGAAAGTTTTTCTATGAACAAAATTAAAGACAATATAAATATTAAAACTGCTAGTGTTGAACTTCATCAAATTTATCAATCAATAATTTAGAATTAAAATGTAGACTAAATTTTGTTAGGGGGTTAAGAAGAAGGAAGGGAATGTAAGTGTGGAATGGAGGAGATAACGGTTCATAGAGTTATATAAATAGGGAATTAAAGTATTTGTGAGTCATCATCATCTCACTCATCCACTCAGTCTTACCGGTGCTCTCGCCCCATTCGGATGTTCGTGATAATCGCTGTGCAGATTCAAGATTAGGAAGGTAGCTTAGTGACCACGACCCTCTTCACCCAGGGGTTCTTGCCCCTAAAGATTCAGGATCACCGTGGCGCGCTACTGCCATCCATCCATCTTACAATCAGGTACACTCAGGTATACAGCGGCTGCCCCGCCGGGCGGCAGTCGCCGTTCACCCAATCAGGGCTTTACAACTCAAATCCGCCAGAGCGGTTCGCTTTCGACTAGCCTCTCCTCCCATCAGCCGATTTGATATCTCAAGATACGCTGACCCCTGCTTCCACTGCTCTGAATGTGCAATCCCCTCCTCCTACGGACAGCTCACCCTCTCTTACCACCGATTTCTTAATCGCGACCCTCTCTCAGCTGCCTGGAGGAGGATAGAACCAGAATCCTTAAAGCTCTTGCCGATTCTGATGCTCAGATCGCCAAAGTTAAGGCCCTCTTGCACGCCAACCACCAAGGCTCCTCCTCGCCGTCTGTCGCGACGTAATCAACCTCCGCTATGGAGACCGACGGGAATCCCTGGCTAACCCAGTCTCGGAAATCTACCAAGCGCAAGAAAACTAGCTCTCCAGCGGTCAGTTCCTCAGAGTCTGACTCTGACTCTGACTCGGATCAGGAGGCCGAGGTAAATGGCTCTTCCAACCTTCCGCCCATCTACATCAAGCAGAAATCCAAATAGACCACCATTCAAAAATTCCTGGCCGAAAAGGATATCCCCTTCCGCCGTGCTGTCAATACTTCTGACTCGGTCAAAGTATACTTGCAATCGGTAAACGATTTCCGTCTCCTGACTTCCAAACTGGACGTGGACAAAATCCAGTTCACAACAAACCAAATCCCCCAGGACAAAGACCTGACCGTGGTGATCAGGGACGTTCTGGAGTCCCTCTCCGAAGACGATATTTGCGCCGAACTCGTAATCAAGGGCCTGCCAGTCAAGTCCGTTTACCACATGAGGAAAGGTGAAAATATATAGCCTCTTGTCTGCGTCTACCTCGACGCCAAATCACCTTCCGCTAGAAAAATCTACGACATTAAATCATTCTCCGGTCTCAGCGTAAAAATTGAACCGAAAAGAAAATCCAAGATCACCCCGCAGTGCCGCCGCTGCATGAAACTACTGCCATGCTGCCTGGGTCTGCGCTTTCTGCGCAAAAGACCACGAGACTTCTACCTGTCGATCCAAAGACAAACCAAACAAATCCCCACCTGAGCCAATTGCGGCGGACCGCACCGTGGCTGCCCTAAAGCTCCGCCAGCAAACACAACCTCTTCTCGAGCATCGCCCCCCCCCCCCCCCGCCCCTCACGGCCTCCGCTCCGACTATGCTCACACATAGCCGCCCGAGTAGCGTATCTCCCTCGCCCCAATTCGCTCCTACTCCTCCTCCACTCTCTCGCTCGTTTGCGCAGGCCATCAGTGGCCCCTCCTCCTCCCCTGCCCAGCCCAAACCCGCTCAACAACCCCCGGCCCCAGCCGTCGCGCACCAAAACCAGACTCTTTTAGAGCTTTTTCGTGACTTCGCCACCAAATTCACATGGGCACTCCAACATCCTAACGTCCAACTCCAGTAAAGGTCACCTCACCATCCTTAACTGGAACGCCAACTGTATTCTTTCGACCAGGAAACACAGAACGCTCCTCTTAACGCAACTCCTCGACGAGTCCTCCATCGATGTGGCCTGTATCACGGAAACGCACTTACAACCTCTTCATAAGTTCTACATCCCCAATTTCTTCGTCTATAGATGTGACCGCCTCAACTCCAAGCATGGAGGAGGAGCCACCCTCGTACGAAATTCCATTCGCCACAAGGCCATTAGTACTCCTATCCCCTAGCTGGAGACTTGCGGCATGGAAGTCATCCACAATAACAATCCTCTGAAAATCATATCTTGTTACTCTCCCCCGGACGCTAACAACCTATCTGAAATCCGGCCCTGCTTGATCAAAACACTCCTACGATCCTGGCGGGGGACTTCAATGCCAAACATGACTCCTGGGGATGCCGCGTTAAAAATCCGAAAGGCAATACGTTATTCAATCTCCTTAGGACACACAGTTTCTCCGTTGACGCACCTTCGGTTCCCACTCACTTCTCAGGTTCTAAAAATCCCGATATTTTTTCTAGACATTTTCATCTCCAAGAACGTAACTTTAAACAAAGACCCCTGGACCATCCCAGCTTTAAATTCCAACCGTGTAACCCAGTCCTTCTCGAAATCCCAGGTAACCTCTCCTCCGAATCTCCGACAAAGTCAAAAATCAACTGGTTGGCTCTCCGCTTCCACTTTGAAACCACGTTCTACAAATGTCCTATCATACGGACCACTCAGGACATCGACCCGCCGTTGACTCGCTTACCCAGAAAATTAAATCCAAAATGGATCTAGCTAGCATCCCGATTTCTCTCCGCGCTGTCGACACCCGTCTTCCTAACGAGATTAGAGCTCTTATAGCTAAAAAGAGAAGAATTCGCAGACAGCTGCAACGCACAGGCAACCCCGCCCTCCGCCCCCATCTAAACTCTATAAAACGCGACCTTAGGGCCGCCCTCCAGTCTTTTCGGAACGAAAAATTCAATAAATATATTTCTATAGCCGAAGCAAACCCCAGAAGTTGCTGGAAAGTTATCAAGTCCCTCAGGAATAGACAGCCTTATTCCCCTCCTCTCCTAAAAGACGGAATCGCCTACCCGGTAGACAGCGACAAGGCTAATATCTTCGCTGAATCCCTTAGGGAACAATGTTCCCCGTTTCGGTTTTGCCGGAGTCAGGTATGTGACAAAAATCCGACACCATGAGTCATCACTGTGCCTCATGGGTCGAGCGTTTGGAGAGGGAAGGGAGGAATGTAGGATCGGTAACATCGCGATTACCATTACCGGCGGACGTTAGCCTAGTTAGTTAGGTGACCTCACTGGCCCCCCGAATAAATTTGGCGCTTGCGTATACAGCTGACTGGGGACCAGTATGGCGTCTTCATTCGTATGCGTGCTGTAAGTGATATTCATTTGTTTTGTTTTGTGCTATTTTTGAGTGACATTTAATTGAATTAATTTATAATGGCGAAATCAAATGTGCAAAAATGTAAGGAATATCGTGAGAGACAACGAAAAAGGATGCAAGTAGTGTAAAAAAAGTGAAAAAGTCTGGGGCCCAGCGCATGAGGGAGAGTAGGTTACAAAAACCACTGAGAAATACAGTGAATCAAATTTCCGACGATCAGTTATTAACCAGTGAACCTAAAAATCATAATGTGCAAAATGAAAATGACATTTTAGCTCCTAACTATTCATCTTCGGTTCAACCCGCTTTTGTTGACAATGATATCCGCGACGAGCCAGGAACATCCAATTTACGACGCAATGAACCAGGACCACGTAAACATAATTTATGTCAGGACTTGCCATATAGTAATTATAACCGAAATAAAATCGCTCACAGGGAATTCAATATAGAAAGTTTATAAATAATTCTTTCGGTCATACGTGCTCTATTTGTCATAGGTTATGGTTTCAATACGATTAAAAAATTTCCGTTCGTGAACAAGAGAATATTTTGGACGTAATTCTCCCTCGGATTGACGGGAAAATCATTCAAATCTGCTACATCTGTCGCCAAGCACTCAAAAAGAATACTATCCCTGCAATGGCCACTTACAACGATTTCAAATATCCACCGATACCCGACCATTTAACTCCACTAGATTTGGTATCAGAGCGACTTATATCTCCACGAATTCCCTTTATGCAGATTCGTCGATTGAGACATGTACATGGTCAATATGGAATTTACGGATAGGTCATTAACGTACAAGTATCTGTGGACACAATGGTCCATCAAATACCGCGAGGCGTTTGTGCATCAAAAACTACATAAGATGTCGGTAATTGATACTGGAGGCTTACCGTATGAAATCACATTGTAAAGAGTACACACAACAAATATAAAACTTCGTTGGTAACCTTTTGAAAAAAAAAAACAAAAACGTGTACAGGGTACACGCCACAGAAGTGAAACTTCATGCGTAAACCCACGAAATACTAAGATTGAAAAACAAAATTAGAAAAAAAAATAACTGGAAAACAAAATTAGAAAAAGAAAGGTAAGGTGAAAAAAACAGAATAAAATGTAATCATGGAGTCAAGAAGGTGACGAGAAGTTTTGCGTATAATCATCAATAAATAAACAGACGATTGGTATAATCATCAATAAATAAACAGACGCAAAACTTCTCGTCACCTTCTTGACTGCATGATTATATTTTATTCTGTTTTTTTCACCTTACCTTTCTTTTTCTAATTTTGTTTTCCAGCTATTTTTTTCAAATTTTGTTTCTCAATCTTAGTATTTCGTGGGTTTACGCATGAAGTTTTACTTCTATTGCGTGTACCCTGTACTTTCATTCCACTATCACAGATGCCGTCCAAGATATCAGTCTCGATGAACTCTCCTTCCCTCACACCTCTCCCAGCGAAATCGCTAACACCATTCAAGCCTTAAATAAAAACAAAGCTCCAGGTTACGACTCAATCCCCAATGGAGTCCTCAAAATTCTCCTACACATCCTTTTCGTTGCCATCTGCAACATTATCAACGCTATGATGCGGTTGCAATACTTCCCCCCTGCGTGGAAGACTGCGACAATCATCTGTCTCCCAAAACAGGGCAAGCCCCTTAACCAAGCCTCCAGCTACAGGCCAATTAGTCTGCTCCCCGCCCTAAGTAAAGTTGCGGAAAGTATTATACTAACCCGCCTTAATAGATTTTGCTCCGAGGCCAACATCCTCCTAGATTTCCAGCATAGTTTCCGCCCCCGGCACAGTACCTGCCATCAACTCCTCCGCGTGGCTGAACTCCTCGTGGACAACCTTAATAAGTCCCGTCACACCTCTATGCTCCTGCTTGGTGCCAAGCAGGCCTTCGACAGAGTCTGGCACGATGGTTTAATCTACAAATTAAATGAGCTAAAACTCCCTCACTACCTGATCGGTCTGATTCGGTCCTTTCTCACAGACAGATCTTTTAGAGTTCGTTCGGGGAAAAGCTTCTCCGTTCCGCAGCCTATCACGGCTGGAGTTCCTCAAGGTTCTAAACTCTCGCCTACTCTATTCAATCTATACTGTCACGAATCCCCACCCACGGCAAAATCATAACCGCACAATATGCAGATGACGTCGCTCTGTTATATTCCCCCAAAAACAAGAATTTCTGCTCCTCAGTTATTAACAAATTCTTACCCTCTCACTCCTCGATTGGTATCATATGTGGGGTTTCTCCCTCAACGAAGCCAAGTCGGAGGCTATCTTCTTTTCCCGCCGTAATATCCCCCAGATCCTCTCTTAGTTAACAATCATCTCAACCCTTGGAGTAACTCTGTCAAATATTTAGGGGTAATTTTTGACAGGAAATTAAACTGGGTGAAGCAGATCTCCCCCGTGCGCGACAAAGCCAACGGTGCATTCGTCTCCCTGAAACCATTTTTCAATAACCAGAAAATCTCTCAGGTTACCAAGGTTAGGGCCTTTAACGCGTTGATTAGGAGCATTTGCTCTTATGCTATTCCCGTCTGGGGTTCTGCCAATGCTAGGAAACTAGCCAGACTTTACGGCACTTACATGAGACTCCTTAGAGGCTCTCTACACTCCCCCTGGTTCATTAGGAATACTCAGCTGCTCCGAGAAACTGGTCTCCCGTCCCTCGATTCTGCCACATTAAAATTAGCTGGTAACCTTCCTAATTCCGTCAAGACCCACGGCACAACCCCACTATTAAAGCTCTTAGCAATTACTCCAACAAACCCACGGACAAATTCCGCCGTCCATGTATTCTTATCAATTAGTCGCCGTCACTTAACTTTATTTGTTCCCCCTCAAGGCCATCACACGTGAAAAAACGTAAGCAGTAACAGTAAAGATTGACCAATGAGAAAGCCTGTTTAAGCATAATTCCGTAAGAATAATATTTCTGATTGGTCAATCCTTACTGTTACTGCTTACGTTTTTTCACGTGTGATGGCCTTAACCTCGCACATGCGCCTTCCCCGCCAGCGGCCCCATCTAGCTGCAGGGCCCCTTTATTTTGTCGTTCTCCCCCCTACTTCTTCTTCTACTTGGTTTATAACCCCCGGGTTGGTAACCACGAGGAGGGGTTTAGTCGGTAAAAATCCGACACTACCCTAACAACATCTTGGGTGTCTTTTCGAAGATTCAACTTCTCGCCCGTTCTTCAAAAATATACATCCAATGTTCCGGGGGGAGTATATCTTTCTGAAGAAGTTCTACTTTTTCTGAGAAAGTTGTGTAGTAGCACACAGGTCATAGTAACTTCTTTTACAGTTTCAACATGTCAATTAATAGGTTTTCAAAAAATTCTAAAAACTGAAGTTAGAATGCCAAATGTCTACAACCCGGGATCTACTCAATCGTTTATTAAATATCCTTCTTGGCGAGCCGATCTCATGACTTCCGGGGTAAGGTTTCATAACATGCGTACTGAGTGCAAAAGCACCATCTGCTAAAAATACGTATGCTACGTTTATGTTATTATTCGATCCGGGAAGTGGGCATGGCATGGGAAAGTTAATTTCGTTTCTGCAAATTTTTTGCCATAATAATGAATTGGTAAAAACACCACCATCGCTAATTCTCCCTTGACATCCTATGTCAATAAATTGAAAGTTATAATTGCTATCGACTAATGCCAAAAGAACTATACTGAAAGTTTTCTTGTAGTTGAAATATTCAGTTGCACTCTCTCTCTCTCTCTATGAGGTGGGCTTTCGATAACTATATGTTTGCCGTCCATCGAACCCACACACAATGTGGAAATTTACTTCTGTATTCTCTTTTTATATTCATCCAATCTTCCACTGTTGAAGGCATCTGAAACGATAGAGTATTATGTTAAAATAATAATCAAAATTTGAAGTCTTTTTTTTCGTGTCGCTGAGTTTATAATGAAATCAAATATTTGCAGCAATCAACATCAAGAGAAACAGTTTTCGGTGAAACGGTGGATGGAGCCGAAGAGGCAGAAAATGATAATCGCTTAACGAGTTCCTCGACTTCTGCAGCTGCGGCCTCTTTACAATCAACGAAGAAATATACGGCAAATTCTCGTCGTCGCACTGCTTCAGATGCAACTGAGCAGCAAATGGCCACAGCGTTTGGCACATTAACAAATGCACTTGTTAGTCAACGTCAGTCACAAATTGCAGGTGCAGATAAAGAGGAAGATGAATGCGATCTTTATGGTAAACTTTTAGCCAAAAAGATACGGAGACTTTCGCAAGACGAGAGGGTTTTAACGATGTACGAAGTAGATGGTTTATTCATCAAAATAATGAAACAGGTCGCGTGAAACACCATCCTCTCAGTATTTTAGACCACCATCATCAGTGTCAAGTGACCGTGCAGTAGTACCAAACCGATCTTTACATCTTCAAACGTCATTTTCTGAACCTCTTTCCACTCAAAATCCTTATCCCTTGACCACGAATCTCATCTCGAATTTTAGAAGAACCTCGACTCCATTACCACCACCATCGCCTCAAACTGTTTACTCAACCGAATGTAGCTTTCCGATTCTAACCTCTACCATTAACCCTTCCGCTACCAGCGGGCCACATATGTACCAAACAGGAACAAAAATTGGCAGCGAAAGAGTTAAAATAGTTGCTGATGAAATAATCGTGCTGTGACAGATAGTATAAGTAGAGTGTAAGAGTACAGAGGGCACCACCAGACGGACACATGGGAGAGTCTGTTAGGAAGCCGACATCACGGCATGAGGAAGCAGATTGTAACAGAGACACATGTTCTATTTCTTTATAATAAATATTCATTACCTATATCTGTCAGAACTATCACATGGTGTCAGAAGTGAAACTGAAGTCTTACCGATACAAGGAGGACTGAAATTGAATAAGTAGCACGGTTAATCAGACTATAGGAATAAGAAGCAGGAAAAGAGAGGAAACATGTCGAAGATTGGAATTGAGGCGTCATTAAGACCACCACCCCCGTTGGAACAGCAGCAGTGACGTGTGATTTTGGCGAACAAAAAGACAGTTTAATTTGAGACAGGATAATCTGTGGAATAAGAGATAGAGCCTTGCAACGTAGACTATTGAGAGAGACAGATGTAACATTAAAAAAAGTAACATATAAAAAAGTTATAGAAATGTGCAGAGTAAATGAAATCAGTGATAAACAAGTTAAAATTTTGCAAGAGACAGTAGAGGTTAGTGCAGTTAAAAAGATCTCACCAGAGCAGTAAGAAAAGTGAAGATCAAGCAGAGCCATCGAATACTTTTGAATGTAAGTTCTGTGGTTATAAGCATCAACCGAGAAAATGTCCGGTTTACGGACAACAATGCAGGAATTGTAAAGGACTGAATCATTTTGCTAAGGTATGCAAAAAAAGTATTGTTAATGAAGTATCAGAGAACTACAGAAGCTCCGACAATAACCAACAGTTTGAGGCGGATCATTTTCTTATTGATGAAATCTCGAAGAAGTCAGAGGAGAATGGAAAAGCTTGGTACGTGGATTTAAAGATTAAAGGAACAAACGTTAAATTCAAGTTGGACACGGGTGCGGAAGTCAATATTATTTCGAAGAAAATTTTGGATGAGTTTCACCTTGATGTGGGTAAAACAAGGACCACGCTAACGTCGTTTGGAGAATTCACAGTCAAACCGATCGGGGAAGTCAATTTGATGTGCGAACGGGACAATGGAAGGAGAGAGAGAGAGAGAGAGAGAGAGAGAGGCTGGATTTTGTAGTGGTAGATGTTGCGTCAACCCCATTGCTAGGCTTTCCAGGTTGCCGTGCGTTGGATTTAGTGAGTCAATCGAGGAAGAATTTAAGGAGGTATTTACTGGCGTGGGGGAGTTTCTTTTCGAATACGATATCAAGATAAGGCCGAATGCCAAACCAGTAGTTCACCCGCCCAGGAAGGTACCATACGCTATACATGACAAGTTGAAGAGCACTCTAGAAGCACTTGTAAAGCTGGGTATTATTGCCAAAGTTGATAAACCAACTGAATGGGTTAATAGTCTAGTCATTGTTGAAAAGAAGGACGGATCTCTGCGATTGTGTCTTGATCCGAGTGATCTTAATGAATATATAATGAGGGAACAGTACAAAATGTCAACAACTGAAGATGTAGCTGCGAGGATGAACGGAAAAAAAATTTTCACAGTACTTGACATGAAGGATGGGTTTTGGCAGTTGAAGCTAACAGAGCGCAGTACAGACTTATGTGTGTTTAATACTCCGTTTGGAAGATTCAAATTCTTGAGATTAGCGTTTGGTTTAGCGCCAGCGCCAGAAGTTTTTCAAGAGAGAGTCGAACAAACGTTCGGTGACATTGAAGGAGTGTCATGTGTCGCTGATGATATAATTATTGCGGCTGAAAATGAAGAGGAACACGACAAAATAGTGAGGAGGGTGCTTCAAAGAGCCAAAGAAAATAATGTAAAATTTAACAAGAAGAAAATGAAACTTCGGTTGACTGAGGTTGGTCATATTTTTTCCAAAGACGGTTTGAAACCAGACCCGGAAAAGGTTAGAGCTATAACCAACATGGATGAGCCAACAAATAAGGACGAGTTAAGACGATTTCTAGGTACGGTCAATTACTTAGCACGTTTCATTCCAAACATGTCAGTCATAACTGCACCGTTAAGAGTTTTGCTGATAGAGGACATTGAATGGACGTGGGGTCGTGAGCAGAGTGATGCAGTTAAAATCCTGAAAGAAAAGCTGACAACAGCTCCAGTTCTGGCATTCTACGATCCAAAGAAGCCTCTCACCGTACAGACAGATGCCTCGAAACACGGGCTTGGAGCTGCGCTGTTACAAGATTCACATCCCATTGCGTATGCCTCTAGGTCGCTCACCGAAACTGAACAAAGGTATGCGCCAATTGAGAAAGAGCTCTTAGCGATAGTGTTTGGAATGCAACACTTTCATCAATATGTTTACGGTGTACAGGTCACAATACATACTGACCACAAGCCACTGGTAACAATTGTGAAGAAGGACATCAATAAAGTATCGGGCCGAATGCAATTAATGCTTTTAAAGCTGATGAGATATAATTTAATTGTGCAGTATGTTCCAGGCAAGCAAATGTTTTTGGCAGATACTCTATCTAGGGCATTCCTACGAACACCAGTGTGTGAGGATGCAGAGCTGAATGCGGCAGTACACTCAGTCAGCAAGCATCTGGCAGTCAGCTCAGCGAAGTATAGGGCTATTCAGGAGGCAACAAAAAGCGACAAAACTCTCCAGAGGCTAATATACTATGACCAAAATGGCTGGCCGGAGTACATACAGAATGTAACGCTGGGAGCTGAGCCGTACTGGAATTACCGGGAGGTAATTTCAGTCGATGACGGCTTGGTGTTTATGGAGGACCGCTTAGTAGTCCCTACGTCTATGCGATTGGAAATGTTGAAAATTCTTCACGAAGGTCACTTGGGAGAAGAAAAATGCAAGAAAAATGCAAGAAGTTTACTTTTTTGGCCCGGCATGTCCAGTCAGATAGAGTCGATGGTTTCTGGCTGTTGAATTTGTCAACAACTCAGACGAAGCAACAGGAAAGAACCGTTGATATCTCATGAGATTCCTATGAGGCCATGGATGAAAGTTGCCACTGATATTCTGGATTTCGGTGGTACATCGTACTTGGTAATAGTGGATTATTATTCCAAGTGGTTGGAGTTACTCAAGCTTAATAGGAAAACAGCAGATGTTGTTATTTATAAACTGAAAGAAGTCTTCTCAAGGCTGGGAGTACCGGGGGAGTTGGTATCTGACAATATGCCATTCAACAGCCATCAGTTCAAGACTTTCGCCAAAGAGTGGGACATCGAGCTAACGACCTCCAGTCCTCGGTATCCTCAGTCAAACGGAATGGCAGAGCGAGCGGTACAAATTGCAAAAAATATGCTTCGCAGAGCGGCTACAGGTAATGCCGACTTATTTACCATGTTACTGGATTATAGAAACACACCGGTGAAGGGTATGAGTGTAAGTCCAAGTCAGCTGTGCGCTGGACGAAGACTTCGTACCAAGATACCAGTACTCACTAGTCATTTGAGTCCAAAGCTACCTACGGGTGTCAAGAAAGAGTTACAGGGTAAACAGGCTGTTCAAAAGTATTACTACAATCGGTCTGCTAGAAATCTCCCAGAACTCAAGGTTGGTGATAAAGTGTTGTTAAAACGAGACAAAACACTTGAACCGGCAAAAGTGACTGCAAAGCATCCAACCCCAAGGTCATTTGTCGTGACAACGTCTGATGGTGGTGAATACCGTCGAAATCGCAGTCAACTGATCAAACCAAAATCTGAATCACTGACGTTCTATATGGATCCAGTTCATGATCCATTCATGCAGGATGAGCAACCTGCAATACCTAAGGGACACGAGTCTCCGTCTCATACGGAGGCACCATCTGAATCAACAACGGCAATCGAAGGGGAGCAGGATTCCTGGGCCGGCCACAGAGCATCCGGTGCATCGACAGATTATTGTGGACCTTCATTGCGATCGAGAACTAGTATTAAACCTCCCGGACGATTTGATGATTTTGTTAGTTACAAATGAGTGCATACTTGAAAGGGGGATGTGACAGATAGTATAAGTAGAGTGTAAGAGTACAGGGGCACCACCAGACGGACACATGGGAGAGTCAGTTAGGAAGCCGACATCACGGCATGCGGAAGCAGATTGTAACAGAGACACATGTTCTATTTCTTTATAATAAATATTCATTACCTATATCTGTCAGAACTATCACACGTGCCTTCAAAACAAAGCATACATAACACAGTATTCTTGAAGGCAAGCGAACATTTTCAACAGTATGGTAAACATGAATAAAATTATTTTAATTTAATTTTCAATAGGTAATAATCGGTTTTGGTTCCTCTTCGAACCCATTTCAGAGACGCAATGACCCACAAATACTTGAATTCCCTATTTATATAACTCTATGAACTGTTATCTCCTCCATTCCACACTTACATTCCCTTCCTTCTTCTCAACCTCCTAAGAAAATTTACTCTACATTTTAATTTCTAAATTATTGATTGATAAATTTGATGAAGTTCAACACTAGCAGTTGTAATATTTATATTGTCTTTAATTTTGTTCATAGAAAAACTTTCTAATATCTTTCTTCTAATATGCAAGTGTGGAATGGAGGGAATAACGATTGTGATAGAGTTATATAAATAGGGAATTCTCAAGTATCTGTGGGTCATTACGTCTCTGAAGAGAGTTCGAAGAGGAACCGAAACGTCAAACGTGTATTGTTTCTTATTGTTTGGTCTGATATATTACCTATTGAAAATTAAGTTAAATGAATTTTAAACTACTTAAGGCAACAGAAAAATTATCTTAAGAAACATGAATAAATAAAATGACTGTTTCTGTTTGATTATCGACGTTGAATATATTTAAAATATATAAAATACCAGATGCTATTGTAACAGTTTTTATAGAAAAATTGTTAGATGTGAAACATCGAAATTCTTCTTTGTTGAAACTATGCGATAGGAAGGTTGGTGTGTTGAAGGAAATGGAAATCAATGTAAACAAAGATTGAGATTGCAATAAATAAAATGATTCTTTAATTTGCATCAAAATGTACACAAAAATTTGCATCAAAATATATACAAAAATGAAGGAAGTGGAAATCAATATAAACAAAGTTTGAGATTGCAATTAATTTGCATCAAAATATATACAAAAATGTCTATTGAGTCTCGAGCAGGAGTTGGTCTTTACACAGAGAATTGCGAACAGTAAGTGATTGTAAAAGCGGCTAGCGGGGCAGGGGTATGCTTCGAATTTGTTTTTCTACGCATGGTGGGAGAAGGAAATTCTTCGAAACCACCGAGCTGGAGCATGAAAATTGGCGCCGGGAGAGTACGCAGATTCAGCGCCGTTCGGTTGGTGCTATCCCCGAAGAAGTACACGTGCACCGCAATAGTCGAATTTATTGCGGGTCTGCACATTGTCCGAGGAGAGCATAAAAGGCAGAGGGTTTCTGTTACCTCCCGCGAGGCTCCTGAAATCTGAGCACGCGGTCGAGGCCCTTCGCTTGCGACCCGGCGCCTATCACTCTCGCTAGACTGAGTTACTATCTATTTAGAGCCGGTTTTACCAACAGGTATAAACACGGTATAGCGCTATACTGAGAATAACCATAAGGCTTATTGCTGGTTATATATTCTCAGTATAGCGCTATACCGCGTTTATACCGTGTTGGTAAAACCGGCCCTTAGCCGGTCAAATAGACTGAAATTTCTCTAGCAGTAAATTTTTATCGTGTATCCACTGCAATATCTAGCTAGATTTATTTTTCTCAACCGAGATTCTAGACTAACTCTTGCTAGATTGTTCTCAATGCTGTGCCCACTTGAGTAAATCTAGCTGAAAACGAAAGAACACATTCGCCAGTGCGCATTTGCATTTATAATTGTGATACTATTAAACGGTACAAACCGTTGTGTCTAATTCAAAAAGCGTATTTAGTTTACTTTCTCTTAACTCCATCTCTTACTGCCATCAGTCGCTGTTCCGTCTCGCGATAAACGGAATTCGACACAACGGTTCGTACCGTTTAATGGTATCACAGTCATAAATACAAATGCGCACTGGCGCACGTATTCTTTCAACGGATGCGTGGTCCATCCTTCTTATCGCATACTTTCTACAAAGAAGAATTTCGATATTTCACATCTAACAATTTTCCTATACAAACGGTATTTAAATGTTATTTTTAAACGTGCTAACCAATGATCAATCAATCCTCATGCTTTCATTAATGAGGGTAAATACTGCTTCGCGTACACCGATACAGTGAGCGTGTAGTAGTAAGTGGTTAAGCTAGGGCTCGGTGAAAGGGGACCATCGAATCGTGGCGGAGAGAGCCGATGCGTCCCGAGTTAGGCCAGGCGAACGTTGGGACGCAGTTCAGTGAGGAGACGCAGGGTGACCGTTTCCTTTATATCTATACATAGAATAGATATAGATATAGAGGCAATGTTCAACGTTCGCCTGGCCTTAGCGTATTTAGCCACTCCAGCGACGTTTCACGAGCAGCCGGTCTCACCCCCGAAGCGCGGCATAAGATGTTTCACATCAATAATCGTTCGGAACACTGACTAATATTTTTGTACATCTCTTTTACTTTACCTTTGTTTCATCTTGTAGAACTTTATTAATAGCTCTGCAGACTTCACGTACAATATTTGATATGGCCGAGGTGGATACTTTAAACAAGTAGTGCAGACTTTGGTAACTATCACCAGATGCTAAAAATCGTAATGTGATTACCAGACGATATTTAGCAGGTATAGCTTCTCTGAAATCTGTATTTTTTCCTTAGAAATCAGAGGTGAAATTTCGTTCAGCAAATATTCAAAATCAGTATAACTCATTCGGCAGAAGTTACTAAACTGTCCAGATGGTTCATAAAGTAGCTCATGAATTTTTTCTTCCATAAATTCTCTACAATCCAGAAATAATTGATACAAACATTATAACACCGTTAAAGCAATAATTGTTATATAAGTTTAATTATAAAACAATAATTTCATATAATTAATTTCATATAATTATACACGTGAAATTACATTACAATCATATTACAGTAACATGAATGAAGTTACAGGCTTGTGAAGTTATAATAAGTAATTTAACTAGTGGGGCGCCGCGGTCGAGGCCGCGATTCATGGCCTTAAGGGGCCTATTTCACGGATCCGACATGTCGGATTGTCGTATACGACAAGTCACTCCGATTGGTTGTGCAAGAATCGGGTGGGGGGTCCGTCGCAGGTATTTTGTCGAATGCATGCAATATGATCGATTGACGACACATCTGTTTGTCGCTGCGACAGTCTGGAAATGGTGGTGCCGCCAAGTGGTGAAGTTTGGCAGTCCAGCTCCTCATTATAATACGTAAAATGAATTCACAAATACGTGTGACAAAAAAATCAAAAAACGCACGCATTGAACAATACGAGCTAAGACAAGACAAGTCGAAGGGAGCTTCTCGGCTTCGCTGTTCAGGATGTGTCAATATTTCTCAGGTAGCTATCGGTGGCGTTGAACGTAACATACTGTCGCGCCATCACCCGGCCATGCACGACTCTATTTTCTGTCGTACAAAACCGTCGCTTGAAGTTCGACACTGCTCAACTCAGTACCTCAGAGCTAAACAGTATTAACTCCATTTTTTTCGAAACCCGTATTATTTCTTCATTCTGCTATTTTCAATGTAAAATAGCAGAATGAGAAAATAATACGGTTTTTGAAAAAAATTGTGTTAATACTGTTTAGCTCTGAGGTATTGAACTTTCGTACGACGAAAAATACCGTCGGTCCGACAGATTGGGTGCGTTCAGCAGATCATACCGCTCCGCAACAGTTGTGGAGCAGCTCAGCAAAAATCTGCCGAACGCGCATGCTACCGAGCGCTCCAAGTGAGCGTAAGTGGTAGCGGTCGCCATGTTTTGTAGCGAAGAAAAGTTACGCTCCAGCGCTCTCGCTCACTTCCATCGGAAGAAGTTTTGGCGCATTTTATGAATGATGTCGAGCGGTGTGAACCGATGTGTCGAATTCCATCTGTCGTGCGACGGAACATCTTATATTTTATGTATTATTGCGAAAAAATTACATTTTCTTGCCACCGGCAATCGTAAAACAATCTGTTACCATATTATAAACAACACAACATTTTGTAACCAGAGATAACACTGGACAATAGTGATTTTGTTACTCGAACCAGAACAGGTGATTCTTATAGATATATGTGCACTAAAAACGAATTTGACTCTCAAACTGATTGTTCCTAAACAATTTTATAAAGCCAAATTTCAGTACAAGTCGATCGTTTAAGTCCGCCGCGCCACGCGCCTAAAATGTATCGAAGGTCACGGCCGAAACTTGTTGTCAGCAGAACAGAGAACGCTACTTCTGAGCGTACTGAGCGGTAGCGGTTTATGCTCGATCTGCTGAACGCAACCATCTGTCTGCGTAGTGTCTGTGTAGTAGTGCATTATCTTAAGAATTTTATAATTGTGTTTCTCCTTTTTGCAGTCAAATCGATTTTTTAAAAGTATTTACAAATTTACAGCATATTTTTTTATCATTGCTTATAATACCTCGATTCTATTTTTTATATTTACAAAATTTTTAATTTACGTGTCATCCTCTTTTTTGGAGCGAATTATTTTTTTTTTTGAGTGTACAAAGTATTTTTGGAACAATTTTTTTCCATTTTAGTAACGAAATTGAATAAATTCATTATTATGTTCTGAGACTTTTCTGACGAATATTTCCCATTTATTTTGAAAATTATTTTTTCTTGTTCTCTTCCGTTCTGCTGTAAAGTAAAATTGACTTTTTGTGTAACCTTCTTGGTACAAGAGATATTAAATAAAAAGTTTAATCATGAGTTTCATTGTATTGATTTTTCTGATTTTCGTATTTACGTTTATAGGCCAGAAGCTTTTCGAACAGGATTCATCATTCCAGGAGGCGCCTCGAGCTCAGATGAGAATTGTGGTAAATCAACAGACGAAACTCAAAATGGACATATGACTTTCAATGACGTCGTTCGTATTCTGGTGTCTTATGACATGGGATGGAGTACTCGAGGAGCAGGTCGTAGCTACGATAGTCTGAATGGTTATGGAGCCATTATGGGGCACTGTTGTGGACAGGTGTTGGATTACTCCACATGCAACCGCAAGTGCAAAAAATGCGATTTTAATGGTAATTGTCTCGACCATGACTATCGCCGCAATTTTTATGGGTCCGTAAAGGCGATGGAGCCTCACGTGGGAGCGAAACTTGTCGTTGAAAGTGAGATTTTGAAGTCCCACAATGTTCAAGTTGGAGTGCTTATTGGGGATGATGACAGCTCTACCATAGCAGCTTGTCGTAAAGCTAGTGATCATGAGATCATAAAATCATCGGACTCGAATCACGCTGCTGACTAACTAAAAAATGTTTTTTTTTCGAACTTTTTAATACATTACTTTATTGTTTCTAAACGATTTTACAAAGCCAAATTTCAATCCCAAAGTACGATTTTTCAAAGCTAAAGTACGACAAGTCGATCGTTTAAATCCACTGCGCCACGCGCCTAAATTTATCGCAGGCCACGGCCAGAACTTGTTGTCAGCAGAACAGAGAGCGCTACTTCTGAGCGTACTGAGCGGTAGCGGTTTATGTTCGATCTGCTGAATGCAACCAATGTCATCTTTTTCTCGCCACAAAAAATCGTCCCTGAAAAGGTGTTAAGTCCATATATAAGAAAAGTCACTTGTACCCCTTTTAATCCAAGGCCTTCAATTGTAAAAAAAAGCGCTCCGGTTTACTTAGGCGCAACTCTGAAATTATTTGTTTCAGAAAAAAAATAGTTAAACAAAACTTGTAGAGAATTGTCTCCTCTGTAATTTTTTTATAACTTCCTCTTACCTATAGGAGGCGCTGGAAAGAAGATAATGCCAAATAATCGGATTGAAAAGGGTACGTGAATGCAACTGTAAGAAAAGCGCTCCAGTTTACTTAAGTGTAATTCTGAAATTATTTGTTTGAGAGGAAAAAATGTTAATCAAAACTTGTAGAGAATTGTCTCCTCTATAATTTTTATGTAACTCCTCTTACATAGGAGGCGATGGAAAGAAGATAATGCCAAAGAATCGGATTGAAAAGGGTACGTGAATGCAACTGTAAGAAAAGCGCTCCAGTTTACTTGAACATAACTCTGAAATTATTTGCTTAAGGAAAAAAATTTGTAAACAAAACTTGTAGAGAATTGTATCCTCTGCAATTTTCATAATATAAAAACTACCTTTTACCTAGGAGGTGCTGGAAAGAACCTAATGGAAATAAGATAATGCATATTGCCTGGGCTACTAGGTTGGTGAGGTATTCATGATCGCGCTACGAAACTAAGTTTCGGGCGCTAAGTGGCCCGGAGACGGTCAATAATATTGTCAATGGTACTCATTGATGCTTCTAATTGATCGTGTAGGAAGCGATTGATGCCATTGTCAATCGATGGACGGAGATTGATAGGAAATTTGATTGAAGTACATTGACGGGGACCATTGACGCATCCCAATTGATCGTGTAATCGAGATATTGACAATCGTTCGGGCAGTTGCACAAGACGGCCACGCGATGACGGATACGCCGCGGAGCTCCGTGGAACCTTGAAACATCGCGGAACTTTGTGTTGCTTTTAATAGCCCTGTTTCGCGATCACTCAGAATTGTGGAAAGTAAAATCTAAGGATTATATGAAATATTGACGTGTTCATTGGATCTCCATCAATCGCTATTGCAATTGAAATCATCGATTTTATTGACAATATTATTGAACGTCTCCGGGCCACTCCATCAATCGCAATTGATCAATTTTATTGACAATATTATTAACCGTCTTCGGGCCACTTTAGAGCAACCCTCTGTCTCACTAACCCTCGCAAACAACTACATCAGCGCGCGCACACAAACGTCAGGGCGACGAGAGTGATAATGGTGCGACACTATAGGTTTGTTCCTGCAAGAGTCAGAGACTGTCTAAAACGGTCAGGAGCATGTGCATTACGATTCTAGGAACGTGTAGAATCGTAATACGCATGCTCCTGACCGTTTTAGACAGTCTCTGGCTCTTGCAGGAACAAACCTAAAATGTCTGCCTATAGGCGGCGAGCGAATTTGCTACCAGCGCCACCATCGGCGACTTTGTACAGTTTCCACGGGAATGAGTTGACTGCAACGTGCCAGCTGTCAATCCTGTTCCATCGCAACGAGCGACGGAATTAGGAGGGTCGATTCGTGCTTCTTGGTAGCATCGACCACAAATAATTCGCCGACTAGAATTAATCGCGTCGTAGGCGAAACGAATATTTCGATAAACATACCTAGGTCGTAAATGTCGCAGTTCCGAACTTTTCTCCGAAGGTAATTTTAGAGCGATTCGTAGCAAGCCGTCTCTCGCAGTGCCTGCTTCAATAGCTACCGTCACAAAAGCGATCCGAGCTGGATTAAGGGGAGGAATGTCGGATGCAGTCGATGGACAATTGGGGAATTTTGATACCTGGTTTATCCAGGAAAGCCATACACTGTTCGCGATCGATGTAGAGATTAGATCTAGATTGGCGCGTTACTTAGGTTGCGATGATAGTGAGCGGTAAGAAATGACATAGAAGTCCCCTTGCGACGGAACACATATTAATGCAAACTCAAGTCACTTGATACATTTTGTAAATCGGTCACAATGGCGAAGCGGTAGGTTTTGGCGAATTTAGGCTGTCAATGAGCCCGCAGCCATGCACCTTTCCCGGAAGGATTAATTACTGGACGAGTCGTAATGAACCGCTTTCCGCAATACCCATTCTAATAAACACCGCTATCTATCTTCTTCTATCTTCCATATACACGTTTAAATAAAAATGTTATATTCGCGTTTCTTCAACGTCTAACGTCGCGGTCTCACAGGGTCATAAACTGGGCGAGAGCACTACATACCTGTATTGTGCATGTGTCACGTCAATGTCGACACGTTGAGACCGCGTCGTAAGATCTCTGAAAGTTCTTTACCGATTGCTTTGAAATTTGGACATAACGTTGCATTCGAATACGCGCGTTTTTCATATATACTTACTCTTTATATACCTACTCCTTAAGGGGGTAAATGAATAAAAATGTATCTCAAATTTCCGAAAGTTTTTCACCGATTGCTTTGAAATTTTAATACAACGTTGCATTTGAATACGCACGTTTTTTTTATATATATCTACTATCTATATACCAACTCCCTTAAGGGAGTAAAATAAAGAAGAGATTATTTCGTGATTCACGCGGACAAAGTCGCAAGGGGAAAGCTATTGACTACTTACTTCTAAAGTAACTGAATATGGATTAAGAGTTACTGATGTCTGGCGAATCACACGGTCTTCTATCACAGAAATTTGGGTTATACCACATTTGTGTGTGTGTGTGCGCTTACTCGCATTTAAAACATGTTTAGAAAAGACTAATTTTAGGCCATTTTTATACCAAGCATCATTATGATGCATAAATTTTACAGCCTGAAAGCTGAAATAAATTATAGTATCCATTGCCAGCAAGTTGACATTGACACATCATCAGGTCCTACGGTCACTTAACTACAAGGCCGGGTGTCCACCGGATCGGGCCGACCACAATTGGGCCGATCGCTGGGCACTTGGGTGTATATATATATATACAGATTGGGTATATATAGATATACTCATGTGCTCAGCGATCGGCTCAGCGATTCTGGTCGGCCCGACCCGGTGGACACCCGACCTAAGTGACTCTGGTCAGTTCCCGTAATAAATGTTTCGGTTCGCCTAGGAGAGGCGCTGCTAAACAATATTCGCTCGCCGCCTATACGCATTATGCGCATCGGTGGTGGCGCCGTCTTACTCGCCTGGTGAGCAAAAAGTGCTGTACTGGGTTACACGGCACGGGGGTGTACGACTATACATGTGGTCACATGTACACTTAGGTTTGCCTGTATAAGCACAAGCCGGAAGGTCTGATTGGTTGACAGTGTAACCCATTTGTGCCAATCTTGGCCACTACGCGGCGCTTTCGGCGCACTTTCGAGATACGCAAGAGGCGTATAGTCTGCGTAGCTAGTGGTGCTCATCGCATAAATCTCCTTCCTTTTCAATTTAGCATATCTTACAAACCAGGCAAGATACGTTCAATTGATATTTATCTTTTTTTTTAGAAAAAATCCGAAATAAACGATGATATAATTAAAAAAATTTTTAATTGTAAATTTCTATATGAATTGAAGCATTGCACTTTAAAAATCAAATATTCTTAAATAACACTGACAAAAAAATTGGTTTCGCTAGGAAAAAAGATGAGATTTTTCTAAACAGGTTATAAAAAGCAAAATTGTAAAAATGTTGATTTTTGGATTTGTTATGAATATTTGAAAATTCCAACTCATCTGAAGGTCCTAGCTTCTTAAGGAGGTTCAACCGTAACTGGTCACGTCGACATATTTTTTTTTAATTTTTATGGTAGTTCAAAAAATTAAGTACAAAATGAGCGAAACCCGACGACGATTGACCATCTCAAACTGTAGTTATAAATTTTTGAAAATAATTAAATTTACATGTGTTTAGATAGGACTTCATCTATTTTAATTTTTTTTAAATCAACGGCTCGACACTTTTCTATTAAATGAAACATAGTGTAGAGAAAGTATCAGTGAATACAGCAAAAAAAATTAAAGTAATTTACCATTTGGTTATCGAGAAATAATTAGTGAAAGTTCATTTATTTTGCTCAATGGCCGGGACGACTGATTTGAGAGCGCCAACTTGGCAACAGAACACAGAGCGCAGCCTAAACGGTTAGGGAGCAGACGAAGAGGTTGAATAGAACCCGAGAGAGACAGACTGCGCGCGGCTGCCACGGTCACCACCATCCGGCGTTAGTTGTATGCATACGTATTCATGTATCATACTTTTAGGTGTGCGTGAATAGAACGAGACTGTACCTCACCAAAACTTTTTGCTTCAACTCGGACCTTTGACTGAGCGTAACGCCAACCCAGAGCGTCCAAAATTTTTACGTGTATCGTCTCGGTTGAACCTCCTTAAGGGTTAAAAAAGGGTAAAAAGTGTCAATAGTTATTTTCGTTATGAGGGCGCGAACGCCCGAATGACGAATTTTATTTTTTGTCACTAAGTGTCATGCCGGCTTTACACGCTTGCCAAGCTTCGGCAAGCCATCACAAATTCAAACGTGTAAATAGGGTGTTTGGCTTGGCTTGTGTGGGTTTACCAGCATTTGCGTAGGCTTGCTAGCCGTGTCGGTTTTTGGCACAAATCAAAGGAACTTTGCGGAAGCTTGCGAAGCATTTGTACCTGGTTTACACGCTTGCCAAACGTTTGTGCCGACTGCGGACGGACTTCGTATTGTACTGGAGGCGGATAAACGTGCGTTCCTATTGCGATAGTGTCGCCTATGCAACTAAATTTGATCTAAAGCCCGTATAACCTTCAAGGGTTACTAGATTTTATAGCGGTAAAATTCAAATATTCTACACTAATTTAGGACTGCTATTCTATCGAGAAATAATGAGCGGATAAACCGTTAATTCATAACCTACCGTAAAGTATTTACTAACTAACTTGTCTAATTCAAAGCGCATTAAGTTTATTCTCTCTTAACTCTGCCATTGGTCGCTGTTCCGTCTCACGATAAACGAAATTCGACACAATGGTACCATAGTATCACAGTCATAAATACCTCGCCAACCCATAGCAAAGCTGCGAACGCGCCACGGTTATATACCTTTTCTGGAAATATCGTCACGAGCCCTCTCTCATGCAGTGACCGGCTTATCTAGTAACGAGAGTTCAAGGTAGCCTGAAGGAGCGGTCAGTGCGCAATACAGGTAGTTCTCTCGCTTAGTTCATGACTCCGGGTTTATACGCTTGCCAAACCTCGACAAGCCATCGCAAATTCAAACGTGTGAATAGAGCGTTTGGCTTGTCTTGTGTAGGCTTGCTAGGACTTATGGCCGATCCGACCGAGTGTCGGTTTTTGGCACAAATCAAATGCCGCTTTTACACGCTTGGCGTTTGCCACAAACTTCAAACCTTCACAAACGCTTGGCTGAATTTGAATGCCTGTTTACACGCTTGGCACTTGCGACAAACTCCAAACCTACGCAAACGCTTGTGTACTCTTGGATACGCGGTAAAAAGATACGCGGGCACCACGAGTCCGTCGAAAAAACACGTGCGCCCGGACACGGGCGAGCCACGGGAGAACTAAACATCGCCATCAAGACGCTTGCGAGTGCGCCAGTATTTTTTGGCGAAGCAAGCATGACGGACGTCGAGATAGTGTCAGCTCTAACATTTGGCTTAACCTATCTTCATTATAAAAATAAGAAAAAAATTCATAGATCTCGCAATCCTTGCAACTATCGGGGACATTGAAAATGATTCGAAAAATATATAAATGATATTTTATTAACTATGTCTTACAATGCAAAAAAGATATATAATCATATAATAGCATATTGTATATTTACCGCGATATTACAAAGTAATTTTTTTTGTTTTACGAATACAATAAACAGGAAATATAAAAACTATTACAATACCTACAATATATACATTGGGGTGGCACGTCAGATTATGTTAGTTTATCATGTTTTAAGAATTGTCACCAAAGATCTGCACGATAAAAAGTTTTCTAGAGGTCGCTCACGAATTTTGAAAACTCAAAAACAGTGAAAAATCGATTTTTCTTTTTCATTACATTTTTTTTTCTTTCTACTTCGAATACAACATACATCTCTAGCACTAATCGAATCTAAGATTACTCTGTTTCGTGACTCTCATTTTCTATATAATCCTCAAACTCAATATCCTCATCGCTGTCGTAAATCATGTCATCATTTTCAGCTCCGAATTAGCATCCTCCTCCTCCTCCTCCTCCTCCTCCGGAATTCAAAGAAGCTTTAGTTGTTTTTCTGATTTCACACTAGCAAACTCGAGAAGTAGGTACCTTTATTGGTAATAAAAATCTCTCTCTGTTAAGTATATGAAATAGTTTTTCCTCACTCATACCCATTTCGAGTCCTTTTCCAGCCTATTTTTAGACCGTAAGTTGGCGTTTTTCCCGCGTGACTCCGACCGGGATTCCGCAGGCTGTCAAAAGATTGTTTAGTCTGAAGTGGGTCCTTTTTCCAAACTGATAAACGCAACGTGAAATGTGAGCCATGTACCTATAGTTCTGTTTATTTTGTTTTAAGAAATGGGCATTCGTGAGGAAAAATAGTATATGTCATTCGGTTGAAATCCTCGGATTTTTAAGGCTGTGTTTAATTAGGTCGTAACAAGAGGCACAGTTCGGGGGATGAGGCTCGCCTTCGGCGAGCCTCATCCCCGAACCATGCCTCGTGTTACGACCTAATTAAACACAGTCAGAAAACCTCGGTTTTCCGCGTTATGACATAAGATACTATTTCGATATCCGCTGCCTCATTCATTGATATACCCAACATCCGACCAAACAGATCACCTCGCGTACTTTATTATTAATTGTTACTTTTTGTTCGTTATTACAGCTCGCAAAATTCAAAATTTTTTGTTTGATTGGTGCTTCGAATTTCCTAACATCTTTCGAACATTCGGATATAAATATGTCTTGCATTGCCCGTCCATTTTCTTCTATATTTAAAAGAAAATCAATCACGGGTTCCGATGCACGGCCGACCTGTTTTAATATTAAATAAAAAACTTTCCTTAATTTCCAAGCAATTAAAAGGATTCATATTCTGTTTAAGAGCAGCGATAAATGCAGCTAAATTTTTGGAGTCAACGTAATCGTGTGTTTTTCCAAAACTGATGTCATATCCTACATTTGTATGTCGCGTGCCTCAATGGAAAGATTTTCAAACGTAAATAAAAAAACAGTGAGTGTCATGACACTCGGTGGAAGCGAAACTTATTGGAAACATAATCAGTAGGGGATATAAGCGTGGAAAAACTGTAAAGAAATTATGAAAACAGGCGAGGAAATAAAAAGCCGAATTGAATATACATTGTCTCTTACTGGTATATAAAATATAAATTTATTCCTTGAATTGTTTTTTAACATTTTAATTAAAACTATTGTTCGTCTTGTACATTTTCTACTCTATCACCAGTTGAGTCTACAGCAATAAACATTGGATTATGGTAACTGAAATATGAGACAAAATGTTTAACTCTCTACGATAGTATCAATGTTTCTCACAAAAACTGCATCAATCGTAGTGCCTCCTTTCTCGTAGTGGGATCATTTCTACCATTAACTGATTTTAAAAGCGGCTAGCGGGGCAGGGGTATGCTTCGGCTTTTTTCTATGCATGGTGGGATAAGGAAATTCTGCGAAACCACCGAGATGGAGCATGAGAATTGGCGCCGGGAGAGTACGCAGATTCGGCGCTGTCCGGCTGGTGTTATCTTCGAACAAGTGCACGTGCTCCGCAATAGTCGAATTTATTGCGGGTTTGCACTTTGTCCGAGGAGACCGAAAAGCAGAGGGTTTCTGTGCCCTCCCGCCAGGCTCCTGAAATCTGAGCACACGGTCGAGGGGTCCTTCGCTTGCGACCCGGCGCCCGTCACTACAGTACAGGGAATGCGGTGCGCATGTGGAAACCATTTCCACCTCCAGTGGGCCTACGGTGCCGTACCCCCTCCAGAGGAGCGCGTTAAACACCGAATAGAGTTCTTTCTTCGAGCTCGTTCTTCTTTCTTCTTCGGAATACTTGATCCTGATTGGTCTATTCGTTGAGTTGCGTGCACACAAAGATACGAGTGACTCGAGAAAGGCCCCCCTGTTCTCTTCGAGCTCGTTCTTCTTTCTTCGTCCCGCGTAGCTGCCTCACCACCCGTACCACTACATAGTACCATCACCCGTACCCGCTCTCAGTCTACTACATACACACGGTCGAGAGTGCTAGAGTGGGGGCTTTCCGGTGGCGCGCGCACGAAGGAGAGCGACATTTCCGTCTTAAACTGGCTCGTCGAAAACCTAGAAATGTCCCCCCATATACGGGAACATAAACATTTTCAATGTTAAAAGTGAAAAAAAAACGGAAAATATGGCAAAGAAGATGGTGGAAGTTACAAATTCATAAAAACCGTGCCAGGTAATTATCTCTATTTACTAAAGCGCTGTGATGCTATGTATGTATGTGTCGCAGGCAAATAGCAACTTTAGGCAGATAGTATCTGCCTAGGCAAATACTAACTGCCTGGGCAAATAGCTTTATTATGTTTATTTCTGATTAAACACCATTTGCCTAGGGAAATAGTATCTACCGGAACCGTTGTTAGGCAAATAGTATCTAGTCTATTTCAGTTCAATAATTTGTGGTTATGTGCATATTATAGGCCCGTTGCGGTACCGCTGCGGCGCCGGAATTGCGGTCGGTGATACCATAGATAGATTGTAGCGCTGCTCACACACCTCCGGTGACGTTGCGGCGCCGTGCGTTCCTCTTGCGGCAGTCTTTCGCCGCAGTTCCCCACGACACCGCAACGATACCGCACACGCACCTCTGGCTTCTCAGTACTTTCCCGTCTATAGAGTGCATTGAATTGCTGTGGCAACGCAGCGGCACCGTAACGACGTGTGCACCGGGAGTGATATCACCAACCGCAATTCCGGCACCGCAGCGGTACCGCACGGTTAAAAGACGGACGTGTGCAACGGGCCATAAGTAGTTGCTCCTCAGATAAACTTCAGTATTTCAGTAATTTATTAGGTGTGGGTTTGATAATTGTAGATGGATGTTTGTTTATGTTATCCAGTGCGGGAAATTTCTAATTCCTAATCAAGCTTTTATGTCGTAGGCAAATGGTCGTTTCAGACAAATAGCTTTGCCTAGGAAAATAGCTCTTGTGGCTTCGCTCGCTCCTCCGACTCTAATCTAACTTAACCCAGTCCAATGCATTAAAATATAAATAAATTAGATTTGTTAAGATTAGGTTAGGTTAGGTTAGGCTTGAATCGGCGGAGCGAGCGAAGCGAGCGGAGCCACAAAAGTTATTTGCAGGCAAATAGCTTTGCCTAGGAAAATATATCTTGTGGCTTCGCTCGCTCCGCCGACCCTAACCTAACCTAACCCAGTCTAACGCATTAAAATATTAATAAATTAGATTTGATAAGATTAGGTTAGATTAGGTTAGGCTTGAATCGGCGGAGCGAGCGAAGCGAGCGGAGCCACAAAAGTTATTTGCCTGAAATGACCATTTGCCTAACCAACCGCTCGCATGTTTTAGGAATAATTTGAAAAAATCTTGTATGCAACACGTTAGGAAATGCATTCTGTGTAACTCGTGTGATAGATATTGCAATAATCTCACTCGTTCCTAACTGGTTATATAAATAACTAATCTATTATGCTATATGCCTAAAGAACATTTAGGCAGATACTGTTTGACTAGGCAAATAGTATCTGCCTAGTCATTTAGGAATGAATTATAAAGAAAAGCTATTTGCCCAGGCAGTTAGTATTTGCCTAGGCAGATACTATCTGCCTAAAGTTACTATTTGCCTGCGACATATGTACGTAACGAGGCCGTATAGTAATGCTTTTTGTAGGAATTCCGGAATTCTGACAAAATCAATATAGCAAGTCGACTCTGATTTTCCGCAGTTTCCAGATTCTGAGCAGAATTTTCTATATTTTTAATATACCGTGGATCGGGCTGAAAAAAGGTCCTCGGGAATTTTTGACCGCGATGATTACGAATCTGACGTTCAAAGTTTCAAGTGAAATTAGAATGTAAAGCATAGAATTTTTAAATAAAAATGTCAGAATCTGGCTTCTAATGTTATTGTTTGAAATTGTAGATGTCAGATTTGAAATTTGCATACTTCAGATTCTTTAGCCGCAACTGACACAATATGTAGGATATTCGGCCTACATTTTAAAGATATTTAAAAATATACGAAATTGATGAAAATTTTATACAAAGTTCTTCAATCTATTTAAAAAGCATATGCAAAATTGCAGGTCTGTTTACAGCCCCATAAAAAAGTTATAATTGTTTTAAAACTATCTATTTAACCCGTGTTCTTATGGAGAAATCACAAAATCGAAGGGAAATCTCTGAAAAATTGTTCTAACTGAGTGAAACTGCGCTCATCGATAGATTGTTATGTAACGAACAATCGGTATATTTTTTCACCTCAATCAGGGCAATAATTATTAACAAAACATTGCAAAAACATTAGAAATTCAGCTTTTCTTGAAATTACTGCGCGCGCATGTCGTATGTATGGCAACGTCGCAACACAGTTTGAGGGAGGGGTGAATGCGCCAAATACAAACGTGTGACACACAGCTGTCGTAAGAATTTTACGTAAATAAATAGATTAATTAAATCAATAATTAAAGCAGCGAAGAAAAAACTAATAAATAAACCCTTAGTTACTCGCGCTGGTGTATTTTTGTACACCACTGCTCTATTTTCATATGTTACTTAAACGTCAAGGACGAATTGCATCCGCTTATTCCACTTAACCTACAAACGATGTGTCTACTGTCGCTTGTCTGATTTAGTCGTCTCTCGTAATTCATAAATTATATGTTGTGCGTTTTTTTCTGTATGGTGCCTTAAATACACCGTGCGAGTAGTAATCATGTTAGTATTTCTTCTTCTTTTTTATTTCAAATTTTATTCCGTAATAGACGAATATAGGTATATTATTTATATTTATTGATTTAATAATTTTCTATAGGTCCCAAAAGGTGTACATAATCGAAAGCGTTTGACGGAGGAAGAATTGAGAGAATGTTTGGAGGGAGTGACTTCGGAAGAAGAAATGGATTTCAATAGATTATGTAGTTTTATTACGTTTTATTAGAAATACTTACCCCAAAAATAAATATGTTCACTTATTTTAACTAAACTTAATTTATTTTTAATATATTGATCATATTTGACACATGTATTTTATTGGTGTATAAAATACACCGCGCGATTAGTTAATAGAAATCAAGCCGCGCGAGTAACTAAGAGTTAAGAAAGCTTTAGGTAGTACGATCAACGTTTATTCATTCAATTCAAACAGGACATAGGATAATGGAGAAACATATGTGGGTGAAAAACATGATATGAACATTCATTCAAAAAATCGACGATTTTTTGTACTGTTTTCCCAGTCATTACTTTACTTTTGACTTTATCTTCGAAAAAATCAACAACACCTTTAGCTCCTAGGGTTGAATAAATATTCTCAGGGTCTTGAACACTGATAGCAGCAGCTGCTAATTTTTTACGGGTTGCCACCCCTAATACTTTCTCGAGAGATTTTAATTGAGTTAAATTTACTTGATTTTGCTCTCGAAGATTCCATTCCTTTACCTTCTCATCATAAATTTCAATACTTTTAACCAAAGTTGCGCCTGTAATTTCCAATGAATGCAATATTTTTTACAAAAGCATGCAATCAACAATGGCATTATGAGCCCCAGCAACAACAACATTTAAGGATTTCGCTAACCCACTTAAAGTACATTCCCCCTTCCCCTTTCTACCTGTAATTGTTCTAATGAGAGGCAACGTGTTCAGAAACCCATATACTACATTCGAAAACTTGCCCTGAAGATTATATTTTGTTATTGAATCGTGTAATCAGGGACCATCGAAAATCAAATTGTGAGCAACTAATACACGTTTTTCCCCTTTAATACCTTCAATCCAATTCAAGAATTGTTCCAAGGCAACGGTCAATGAGACTGTTGGTAAGACATTGCCATGCAATAAGAGAGTTCCACTAGAATTCATCAGACCGGTCACTGCTGTAGCACTTGCTGAAATTTGTTGTGTAGGTTTTATATAAATATTAAAATTCTCATTGCCACATTTGGCTGCAATCTGTAAAATATCACAGTCTCGTCGTAGTCCTGATGTTTCTAAATCAAAGAAGATAAAGGAATGAAGTCCATCGTCAATTTCAATCTCCTCATTTTCGTCTCCACCAGGTACTGCAGACTGGGTCAATAATTCACAATTGCTCTCATAAGTCATACCCTCATTACCTTCTCGAAGATGTCGCAAAGCACTGCAAATTTGCTTATTACAAATACGACGTTTCTTAAACTCTCGTGAACTTGTAATTGCTCTTCGTCGTAGGAGTGACTTGTTTGTTCTAGCTCATGCCTCAGGTGATATTTTCCTGGCGATAGCTTGATCTTCTCGGTTATCTCCTGGGTATACATTTCTCCAAGGTCTTTTTGTCCAACAGAATACGCCATTCTATAATCTGCGGATGCAGTCAAGCTATAACAACGAGACTTGGGTGCTTTGCTGGCCATGGTGGCATTCAAGCTTTCGTTTCGATTGCTGGAGGCCCCAAGACAAAATTTTTCAGCATTGTCTGCGAGTTTATAAAAGACTGTTTTCAAGTCTGTAAATAACTTTTTGTCACCCAGTGTCAAAAACCTCGGTTTTTCGATCGTCCTCGACGCTTGTGAAATCGTGTTTCACGAACTGAAGCTACTCAGTGTGTGAACAACCTGCGCAGTGCGTGAACACTTTTTTCTGCACCGGAGAAATAGTTGTGAAGTTAGCAGTCAGTGAATCCAACCGAATGTCCAACACTGCGCATGCGCCGAGAGACTACACAGTTGACAGAAAGCTGGTACACATAACCTCAAAACGGTGAGACAGAAAGCCGGTACACATAACCACAAAACGGTGAATTGTAGTTTTATATTGTGAAATAAATAAAAACTCGTGACAATGGATCCCGATTTTATTCAACAATGGAACCAGTGTTGGTTGACACGTTATTACATATCAGTATCTAACTATGAATTTGTTAATTTTTTTTGTTGTCCAAAAAATGCATATTTAATTTGTTTTGATATTGATAAAAGTTTATAATTTTACTCTAACTTTCAATGTGTTGATTTTTTTCATTCTTTTCTTTAAAAAATATGTTTTATGATCTTTTTTGGAGGGGGGGGGGGGGGGCTCCGCCACCCCGGACCCCGTCCGCGCCCACGCTTCAACCTCGGTTTTGACACTTTGGTGACAAAAAGTCAAATTCGATATTCGTTCGTTTCGCGCCGTTTTTAACTCGTGTGATTGCCACACTCGCTTTTCTCGTGCGGCAAACTTCACACTCGTTAAAAACATGCGCTTCACGCACTCGTATCGAAAATAACTCTGACGTCACTGAAGCCATCAGGTACTGTGTTATGTTGATAATTCTCCTTATCTTTGAGATAGCCACACCATGTACCACATATGCTGTGGTCATTGAATGCATGGTGTGGAATACTCCGTATGGTTGCTGCCATTGATTGACTGTCTCCTCAATTTTGAGCAAGGGCATACCTGAAACATCTATGAAAATAGGTAATTCTCTCTGTGTTTAACTCCTTGTAATTTTTCTGCATGTGATACAGCTGTTTCTTGACTCCCTCAGCAGCGTGATTCGAGTCCGATGATTTTATGATCTCATGATCACTAGCTTTACGACAAGCTGCTATGGTAGAGCTGTCATCATCCCCAATAAGCACTCCAACTTGAACATTGTGGGACTTCAAAATCTCACTTTCAACGACAAGTTTCGCTCCCACGTGAGGCTCCATCGCCTTTACGGACCCATAAAAATTGCGGCGATAGTCATGGTCGAGACAATTACCATTAAAATCGCATTTTTTGCACTTGCGGTTGCATGTGGAGTAATCCAACACCTGTCCACAACAGTGCCCCATAATGGCTCCATAACCATTCAGACTATCGTAGCTACGACCTGCTCCTCGAGTACTCCATCCCATGTCATAAGACACCAGAATACGAACGACGTCATTGAAAGTCATATGTCCATTTTGAGTTTCGTCTGTTGATTTACCACAATTCTCATCTGAGCTCGAGGCGCCTCCTGGAATGATGAATCCTGTTCGAAAAGCTTCTGGCCTATAAACGTAAATACGAAAATCAGAAAAATCAATACAATGAAACTCATGATTAAACTTTTTATTTAATATCTCTTGTACCAAGAAGGTTACACAAAAAGTCAATTTTACTTTACAGCAGAACGGAAGAGAACAAGAAAAAATAATTTTCAAAATAAATGGGAAATATTCGTCAGAAAAGTCTCAGAACATAATAATGAATTTATTCAATTTCGTTACTAAAATGGAAAAAAATTGTTCCAAAAATACTTTGTACACTCAAAAAAAAAAATAATTCGCTCCAAAAAAGAGGATGACACGTAAATTAAAAATTTTGTAAATATAAAAAATAGAATCGAGGTATTATAAGCAATGATAAAAAAATATGCTGTAAATTTGTAAATACTTTTAAAAAATCGATTTGACTGCAAAAAGGAGAAACACAATTATAAAATTCTTAAGATAATGCACTACTACACAGACACTACGCAGACAGATGGTTGCGTTCAGCAGATCGAGCATAAACCGCTACCGCTCAGTACGCTCAGAAGTAGCGTTCTCTGTTCTGCTGACAACAAGTTTCGGCCGTGACCTTCGATACATTTTAGGCGCGTGGCGCGGCGGACTTAAACGATCGACTTGTACTGAAATTTGGCTTTATAAAATTGTTTAGGAACAATCAGTTTGAGAGTCAAATTCGTTTTTAGTGCACATATATCTATAAGAATCACCTGTTCTGGTTCGAGTAACAAAATCACTATTGTCCAGTGTTATCTCTGGTTACAAAATGTTGTGTTGTTTATAATATGGTAACAGATTGTTTTACGATTGCCGGTGGCAAGAAAATGTAATTTTTTCGCAATAATACATAAAATATAAGATGTTCCGTCGCACGACAGATGGAATTCGACACATCGGTTCACACCGCTCGACATCATTCATAAAATGCGCCAAAGCTTCTTCCGATGGAAGTGAGCGGGAGAGCTATAGAGCGTAACTTTTCTTCGCTACAAAACATGGCGACCGCTACCACTTGCGCTCACTTGGAGCGCTCGGTAGAATGCGCGTTCGGCAGATTTTTACTGAGCTGCTCCACAACTGTTGCGGAGCGGAATGATCTGCTGAATGCACCCATTTAGGCGCGTGGCGCGGTCGATTTGAACGATCGACTTGTCGTGTACTGAAATTTGGCTTTGTAAAATCGTTTAGAAACAATAAAGTAATGCATTGAAAAGTTCAACAAGAAAAATTGTTTAGTTTCATTGTAATAGACCCGTGAATATGGCCAAAATCGTCCGTTTTCGTATATTTAACTTCAAGTATATCAAAATCCTGACGTGGTACGCAAACTTGAGAGTCAGATTCGTTTTTAGCGCACATAAATCTATAACAATCACCTGGTTTGGTTCGAGTAATAAAATCACTGTTGTCCGGTGTTATCTCTGGATACAAAATGTTGTGTTGTTTATATCAGTACCAGAGCTGTCATGTCACGGACAACTCGATTCGCCTCTAACTTTACCTGGAACTCTCTCTCTCTTTCGTTCCCCTTTGCCTCGTTCCTGCTCCTTCCTTTCTCCGCTCGCAAGGAGGGGTGGTAGGAAAACACGACACACGCACACACTTGAATAGTCCCAAATCCTTTATTCGACTCCCCGGAGGCACAATTTGCGAAGAGATCGCACGACGGTACTGCACGCGCGGATCTCAAACGGGCGACAAATACAGGCTGATAATCCTCAAAAAAACAAAGAACAAAGAACCCTCTCTCTGTCCGGGATTCTCCTTTTATATCGTTAGACTTCGTTCCGGGTGGGGGTCCTTCCTGATGTTGAAAAAGGGAAGGAGAAGGAATGCGTTGAATCATGGAGTTTCTTCTTGTCGGCGGCCGGTCGATGGCCTCTTGGCAAAACGGCGTCTCGTTTTCACCGGTGCATTTCCTTTAATGCTGCGTGGGTGGCACGTGGAGGTTCTCGCGCCTTTGCCTTGCGCAAGGGTTCGTATTACCCGCGATGCAGTTTTGGCTCTGTGCGGAGTCGGCATTCCGGTCTTCACAGCTCGTCGCTATTCGATGTCTCTTATTCTATCGCTTTATTCGCCGCTGCGTTTTATTCCATGAAAACGGCTACGCTAGGACGTTACACCTCCCCCCTTAAGTCTGAACGTTAAGGCTTCTGTAAACATGCGGTATTCGGCGAGTGCCGAGCAAGTGCTCGCCGATGTCAACGAGGCTTTAAGGAGGAACATTAGTACTCTACGGGGTGAGGCGAGAGGAGGGAAAGAACAAAGCTTTCGACGCGTATTGCCAATATCAGATAATGAAATCTTAGTTCACTCAAAAATTATATATACGTTATTAATGTCACAAAATGTGGCTTATCATTGCACTATTATTGATTTAAAATCAATATAATATTTATTTAAATTTCTTATTGGTAAATTTTACATTATTTATTCGAGTAAGAAAATGAGAAAAACGTGGCAACACCGCAGTTTTTGACCACGAGGTTGGTATGAGATTTGTCGGTAAAAACAGTCACTTACCGACATAATTCTACGCGTGACAGCTGCGAACATATTTTGATATTCATAACCTCAAAGCTATATTATGTTTACGTGGGTTCTATCAGTAGCCAAGTATTGCTTTCAAAATGTATAATATTACGGCACAATGTTATTGTTGGAAAAGAAATTACTCACCATAATTTACAAATTCACGATTTCGAGATTGGAGGCTTCGATCTCCCGAATTGACACCAACTCTAATAGTACGAGATCCCACTGCAAAATTATGCAGGTATCTGTTTTTTCAATGAAACTTAATTCAAATGAAAGATTAATGCCAGTGTAATGTATTACGTCATGGTTGCCTATAAAAAATTAGCCGCAAGTATGTGTAATTAAATATATTGTAAGTCATTTATTTGGATGAAATTACACGATATGTTTTTTAAGTGAATGAAACGTCATTTGAAAGAAAATGATGTGAAGAATGTAAAAAAATATGGTTGCCAGCTCTCAGTTAGCCACAACCTCTAGGCAACCAGGTGTAAACAGGTACATTATTGTTGATTATTTACGTCATGTGTTTTTTCAGCGAAAATTATACCAAATTGAAGCTAAATTTTTACTGAACACAATAAACTATGGTTACCTGTAAAAAAAGTGGCCGAAAGTAGTGGTTACCGTGATTTGAAATAATTACCCTCGCTCTCTAGACAAATGGGAGCGAGAGGGAAGGAATGCGCGCGCTGCTTCGTGCTGTAAACAAGGACATAGCATGGCCGATGTGGTAGCTGTACGCAGGGCCGTATCTAACGGGGGGCCATTTCGTGTTACGCACGAAGGCGCACTAGCCATGGGGCGCCAAAAGGCCTCATACCTTCTCTAGAAAAGGGCGCTAAGCACGAAGGCACTTTATTTTGAACGCTCGCCAATACGTACGCCTAGCCGCGTACGTTTTTTAACTCTGTAAAGAAGACATAATAAAGGGAATATCTATATATTATCTGTGTTGATATGATTCGTAACGGGTAAAAAGAACCGGGCAAGTGTAACCAGTTCCTTTTGCCCGGTTCTTATTGCCCTTCAAGCGTGAAAAAGACGCATTTATATTTTTTAAATAAAGAAACATTACTAAAATAGTAATAATTGTTTAATGTCATTATTATGGAATATATGTTCAATTACCCTGTGATTGACGAATATTTATTTTCTTTCAAATCGTTGCAACTAAAATACGATTAAGTTTGATACGATAAAAAATTTTTCTTTATCTTTTTGCTTCAAAGCAGTGAACTTTTTATAACACTGTAAATGATAACCGTGTGTTTGGACTGTATCACTATTTAAGTTTATGTCATTGTATTTATAGTTCTGTTCTTTACGAAATAATAACATAAGTTTGCATTTGTCTAAAGTTTTATCATTAAATTCAATTAATTTCTGACGTGTGGCCCAAAAGCACCTCTTCATTTTCCAAAACTATTGAACACAACAGAATTCTCGAAAAGTATAACATTGAGTGTTAACGCGTCTTTATTTCAATAACGAATACTATTTATTGGGACCGCTATTTACGTCTTCGTGCTTAGCGCCCTTTTCTCGAGAAGGTATGAGGCTTTTTGGCACCCCATGGCTAGTGCGCCTTCGTGCGTGGCACGAAATGGCCCCCCGTTAGATAAGGCCCTGCGTACAGCTACCACATCGGCCATGCTATGTCCTTGTTTACAGCACGAAGCAGCGCGCGCATTCCTTCCCTCTCGCTCCCATTTGTCTAGAGAGCGAGAGGGTAATTATTTCAAATCACGGTAACCACTACTTGCGGCCACTTTTTTACAGGCAACCCTAGTTTATTGTGTTCAGTAAAAATTTAGCTTTAATTTGGTATAATTTTTGCTGAAAAAACACATGACGTAAATAATCAACAATAAAATGTACCTATTTACGCCTGCCCAGATAGAAAAGTTATTCCAGAATTGCGGTACAATGTCACGGTAGAAATATCAGGTTCTACCGACACGACGTGCTTCGACAAGGTCTGCATCAACTTTGGCGGTATATTGGCGGCACTGTACTAATCCTGTGGCAGACTTTTTTATCTGGGTGGTTGCCTAGAGGTTGCGGCTAACTGAGAGCTGGCAACCATACTTTTTTACATTCTTCACATCATTTTCTTTCAAATGACGTTTCATTCACTTAAAAAACATATCGTGTAATTTCATCCAAATAAATGACACAATATATTTAATTACATATAGTTGCGGCTAATTTTTGATAGGCAACCATGACGTAATGCATTACACTGGCATTAATCTTTCATTTGACTTAAGTTTCATTGAAATACAGATACCTGCATAATTTTGCAGTGGGATCTTAGGCTATACCGTATGTCCCACTCTGTACGGGCCAGTTTGAAGTTACCTTCGGGGAGGCTTGGTCGGTACTTGAGTGATTTAATACCGGTAGAAGTCGAGTCGGTACCCCGACAGCAAAGCGTGGATTTACACGCTAGCCGCACGCAGTGCTGCCACGTAGTGGCACCACTGTGGTCTCACCGTGGCGTGATCGCGTGGCGTACACAAACTAAAAGCACCGTGGCTACACAGTGAATACACTGAGTGGTTCACAGCGTAAAAACACAGTAGTTACACTCAGTGCAGTCAAGGTGCCTTTTCGACGTGCACACTTCGTAAATTTACCGACCATGAATGTCGGTAACTTCATTGTCTTCACAAAATTTTTAACACGTTTGCTGCCGCCGGCTCCGATCGGAGCCAGTCGACACTTCGCGCCCGTGCCGCCGGCTCCGATCGGAGACACATTGACGTGCACATTACATTATTCAGTCTGTTACCGGCACTGAGCGCGATGCAATCAATCGATTTAGATCTAAATAGATAGATTTAGATCTAAAAGTGGCAGCGAATGTGTTAAATTAGAAAATAACAAAATTGATATAATAATAGGTTTGTTCCCAGAAAGCAATTTGTGACTAGTTACAAATTTTGATCTGCGGATGTGTGAGGTTGTAAATTTACAATTAATTGATTTCACACCCCGATAGAAGAATTTTTAAATTAGAAAATAACAAAACTGATATTATAATAATGTTTCAAACAGTGCAAATTGTACTGAATTATTTCATAAATAATGAATAATTAATTATCATAATCGCTACTGTTTTGAAAAAGAAAGTATCAAATTATTTTTAAAAATTTAATGAGATATATATATATAAACCGGCCTTTACACAATGCAACACTGAGATATCTCGGCAAAAATATTAAAAATTTAGTTTACGTTTGACATAGCTCGAAATCGGCTTTCGGCTTTATCTCACTAGTCACAGTACTGTTGCTTTCAGGTATCGATATTATATGTATAACTTAGTCGACCTCCACCACAAAGAGTCGATGGCGCAATTGGTAGAATGCGAGAAGCGTTCCCAGTCTTCTAAAGATCGCAGGTTCGAGTCCTGGCCGGGTCGGGTTTGAGAAAAAAAACCGACACTCTCTCTCTCTCTCTCTAGTAGGCGGATAAGGCAGGCGGGAAATCCTACTTTATCGCCCCCTTTTTGCAAAATTCTACTTTTACCATCGTACTTACACTGCGTGACTGCAGTGTGGCTTCACGGTGCACAGACAGATGGACACCCCAGTGCATGCACTCGAATGCACCGCGTGAAAGCAGGGTGCAGTCACTGTGGTGCCACTTTGCTATCGGGGTAGTTAGAGTTGGTGTCAATTCGGGAGATCGAAGCGTTAACCTCGAAATTATGAATTTGTGAATAATGGTGAGTAATTTCCACTCCATTTAAATCCATAATTTCGAAGTTAGACGCTTCGATCTCCCGAATTGACACCAACTCTAACTACCGACTCGACTTCTCTACCGGTATTAAATCAGTCAAGTACCGACCAAGCTTCCCCGAAGGTAACTTCAAACTGGCCCGTACAGAGTGGGACATACGGTAACTACCGACTCGTTTTCTACCGGTATACAGGTAAATGAGAGTACCGACCAAGCCCGGCCGATGGTAAATTTCAAAGTCCCTGCAATTGTGCGGTGCTGCGCGGGTCATGCTGTATTAGTCTCGGGTTTGAATCCTAGCGCACCGTCTGACCTCTCCTCTGACGTCACGCGCTATTGCCACGTTTTCCCCTATTCGTTAAAAAATTCCGTTTTCTCGAAACCTTTTACTAAATTACACAGAAACTACTAACAAGGGGACCCTTCGAAAGTCGGAGCACCGATTGTAATGAATTTTTTTTTATAAATAAAGGGAAGTCCCCTGAGTAACGCTCATACTTTACTTTTGTCCAATGCGCCTTTGTTTATTTAAAAAAAAAGAAATTGTTTTGACGCGTAAAGTGTGTACTGTAATGTAATACTCGGTATCCAAGATAACGGCGTGGCGCAGTCGGCTAAGGCATAGACTTACCACGCGGGCGTCCCGCGTTCGATTCCCGTGCATGCACTATCTTTTTTTTTGCCAATTTCGAACTTCTTCACTTTTTTATTATTCAAACTATTGCTACTAATCTTTAGAAGTAAAATAAATCTAGGTAACGTGAGTAAAAAATTTTTTGAATTATAACTATATTTTGAACGATTGTTACTAATCATTCGAAGGCAAATTAGTGAAGTTTTGGTGACAATTTCTATGCTTCACATTAAATGACGTCAATGCCGGGTAAGTGCAAATTACTCATTTTCCTACGAAACATTCATTAAATTTGGTGGTAATTCACTCGTGACGTCAACACCAGGTAAGTGTCATTCGAAGGCAATTAGTGAAATTTTGGTAACAATTTCTATGCTTCACATTAAATGACGTCAATGCCGGGTAAGTGCAAATTACTCATTTTCCTATGAAACATTCATTAAATTTGGTGGTAATTCACTCGTGACGTCAACACCAGGTAAGTGTCATTCGAAGGCAATTAGTGAAATTTTGGTAACAATTTCTATGCTTCACATTAAATGACGTCAATGCCGGGTAAGTGCAAATTACTCATTTTCCTACGAAACATTCATTAAATTTGGTGGTAATTCACTCGTGACGTTTGAAACAATTTGAAACAAAAATGTAACTGCGGTTTTGTAACGTTTATGAAATGTGCTTGGTGTAAAGAGATTTTGTGTTTTAAGTGTTTATATGATATTTATCATCCTAAAGTATGTAAGATGTCGGCCCCAGAATCACCATCGGAATCGTCCGATGGAATTAGCGATAAGTATACCAATTAAATTTAAAATTTCACTTCTTACGAATAAATGAAAATGCTTTTTATAATTGAACGTGTTTAAATTTTGTTTTTTCGCCTTACCTAGATTTATTTTACTTCTAAAGATTAGTAGCAATAGTTTGAATAATAAAAAAGTGAAAAAGTTCGAAATTGGCAAAAAAAAAAGATAGTGCATGCACGGGAATCGAACGCGGGACGCCCGCGTGGTAAGTCTATGCCTTAGCCGACTGCGCCACGCCGTTATCTTGGATACCGAGTATTACATTACAGTACACACTTTACGCGTCAAAACAATTTCTTTTTTTTTAAATAAACAAAGGCGCATTGAACAAAAGTAAAGTATGAGCGTTATTCAGGGGACTTCCCTTTATTTATAAAAAAAAATTCATTACAATCGGGGTGCTCCGACTTTCGAAGGGTCCCCTTGTAAGTGAAATTGGTTTAAACTGTGCAGGATCGAAGTTTATAACTACATGCAAAATAAAACGTTTTCTTTTTACCATTTCTTCCATTTTAAGAGCCAATATTATTACTATCAAATCATCAGCCCATAAGGTTCCATGTTAATCAGTGACTTTTCAAACACGAATAAAAAAAAACGGTTAAGTGAATTTCTTTCAAATTTTTACAGTAGCGTTCTGATGAAGTGAAGATTATAAGAAAAAAAATCTTAGTAATTGGTCCATTTTCATTTCACTGATGTTCCTCCTTAAGGTGGAGCCCGAGCATTCGGAATTTGGCGAATACCGAGGGACTGCTCGGCGGACGCCGAGCGACAGCTCTATTCACCAAACGCCGAGTAGTATTGACTCGGAAAAGGTCGGTTCTTACCTGCGGCATATAAATAAGTGCAAACTTCTTCAATGTTCTTAAAATGCATGGAAGTTTCGAAGTTATTTGTAAAAGTCGAGAGAGCATCCTGAACGAATACTTCGGATGCAGCGTTTACACATTGCTTCTTTAGTTGTAGCTGAATGTTATTCCCATACGCATCGATGTAATATTACAAGTACATTTCTCAATTTTTATAATAGCAATGTTCCATCGCACTTTAAGCGGACGTCTGTATCCGTTCTTACCGTTCATTATCATCGCGGTAATTAAATTTAGAGTTAATCCCGCCATCGGTTGCAATGGCGAGACGAGCGGTATGTTTCGGTGAATCTAGGCTATTATTGAGCTCGCAGCCCCGTCAATCTTTCCTGGAAAGGGTAATTATCGGATGTCGCAATTAACGAGTCGCGATGAGCCGCTTTTTGCAGTATCCATACGTTCAGGTAGAAGGAGACGCTACCGGCGACATTGATACATCCTTTCATAGTGAGTGGAGTAAAGCACGAATAGCGATGGATGAACAAAATATTCACAATTTTATTTTGTCCTTAACAGGTTGCAACATATTTAATATCGATGTAGATCTCGGTCTTCGCAATATTTACACCGAAGCTCTTGCAGATGAAAACACTGTCAATTGTTTGCTGAATTTAAAAGAAACTAGAGAATCGACGATGAAAGAGTACGAAACTGAACGGTTTGAATTAAATAAGAAATACGTTTTTGACCCACTAGTAAGAAAACGATTTTTTAATTTCAATTACAAGTCCGCGAAAGAAAAGCAATCTACAAGTGATGATAAAAAAGTATAAATAATAACCAATAATACTACATTTCAACAATCATTTATGGTGGCATCACAATGTGAATTTGATCTGAGACAGTTCTTATCGCTTAAAATACTTGATTACCCTACATATCTCTATGAAGGGCTCTACAAGGAAAAAAACGAAATCAGGATTAGTAATCGAAATTGAAAGAGTACATGCATGTGGAAACAACACTTTTCAGCAAATAATAAAATCTAATCATTCGAAAGTTTGTATTTTCGATGGAATGTCACTAGTGCATAAAATTCAATTTCAAAAATGTAATACTTTCGGAGATTTTGCCACTGCATACGATCGGAAGAAACGAAACCGAAGCAAATTGTTATATCAAGTCCTTCAACCAAAATCCCGGCCGACTGCAAAGATTTTTTTTCTTCTCAAACAAACTGCAACTTGTTCAATTTCTCTGCACGTATCCTGCAACTTTTTAAAAAATCAATGCTGTATCATCAATAGCAGTATCTATTTGAATGGGTATTGCGAGAAACGGTTCATTACCACTCGTCCGACTCGGGAAAAGTTGGGGGACTGCGAACTCATTAGTAGTTTAGATTCGCGGATACAGACCGCCTGCCTTGTTATTGTGACCGACGGTGGGATTAATTCTAGATTGGCGATTATAATGAAGTGGGGTGTGTTTATGACTATTCGTTTCCTTTGATGTGCCACGAAAGACCGACAAACTACGGGAACGGCGAATACTTTGACGAGCACGACATTCGGCCATCGGCGAACAGCGAGCAACCCGTGTACACATTCGGGATTCGCCGAGCAGTCGCTTAAAGCTTCGTTGACATCGGCGAGCACTTGCTCGGCACTCGCCGAATACCGCATGTTTACAGGAGCCTTTAGGTGAGCCTAAGGGCCACCACAGACACATAGTCTTGTTGTCAGTCTTGCATGCGCAGTCTAAAGGCGTAGTCTCACGGGGTGGTGAAGCACTCGCATGTGTCACATCAGTGTCGGCACATTGACGTGACACATGCGCAATACAAGTAGTATTCCACCACCCCGTGAGTTCGCGCCTTTAGACTGCGCATGCAAGACTGACGACAAGACTGTGTATCTGTGGCGGCCCTAACGTGAAGGTTGGGGTTCATATCCCTCTTTGGAAAAATTTAGTTAGTGGAGTGTATATTATTATTGTAGCCGTGTTCGTAGATTATTTCCTTAAAACTGTGTCTTGAAAATTTGAAGAAGTTAACGAAATGTATATATTTATGAGTTATTAAATTTAATGTTTGACGGGGTACTATGTTATAAATGGTTACAGAAATCAATGATTATTATGTTAAAAGTACAATAAAGTTTTGGTTATAAATGTTTTGTGAAATCAATAAGTAATGATTGAATCAGTAATTAAATATATATAACGGATTTGCCTAATTAACAAAGAAAAGAGTGTCAGATAATTTTAGATATTATTTAAAGAAAGACACGTTTAATCGTTAGCCATCTTTTATTCTCACTAGTATGCTAAAGTATATCATATAAACATAGTTAAATCCTTAATGTATAGAGTGCGCTGTGCGCCAACGCGCGATAATATAAATCTAATCTTAACACCCCACCTCTCAATTTCAAGTGCGTGAAGCCAAATAATACTGTAATTGCGAAACTAGACTGATAAGGAGCATTGAATGCTTACACACATTTGAAATTGACAGTGTTCATAATATCACTCATTAGTAATTATTATTTCTTGTTTATCTTAGATTTAGTAGATCAATAGACTTTTGGTACTTGTGAACGGACAATGGTTTAGTGAGCACATCTGCCGTATTTTCCTTACTTTGAACATAGCTTATTTTAACAATATCTTTTTTAACAATATCTTTAATAAAGTGAACTTTAATATCGATATGCTTAGATCTCTTACTGTTTTCATAACTCTCAATTAGCTTAATAGTACTTTGATTATCGATAAGTAAATAACAATCTAAATCTTTTATCAAGTTTAAATCTTCAAGAACTCCTTTAACATAAATCATTTCAGTCATAGCCAATGCAGCGGCAACATACTCGGCCTCAGCCGTAGGCAAAGCAATAGTAGGTTGTTTTTTCGACAACGATGAAATCAAATTTCCACAATAAGAGATTACAGCTCCACTCACACTTTTCCTGTCACTTTTGTCACCCCCCAGTCTGCGTCTGCGATATTATTGATCGGCTGCCGATGAGATGAATTCGAGTGAGCAATGGCTGACCGCGAGGTCAGCCCGTGAGAATGTTCGAGAGCCCGAGCTCGATTCGTACAAGATACCGAGCTCCCTTGAGCCTTGAACAACGAGCGGATCTAAAGGTAAAGTGCGAGCGCCGGTGAGAATCTACTTGATGATGAGCACTAAAACCGAGAGCAGACCGTGAGATAATAACCGCGAGATCCGAGAGCTACACAGATGAGACGCCCGGGAGCTAGCAGTGTAGTGAAAAAAAAGAACGAAGACGGACACGGAATAGACAAAGGCTCACGTGACCGCGCGACGTGGCATCGACCGACGATCGACGAGCAGTACCGCGAGGTGCTGCCGCGTGACGGTCGAAACCCGAACCGGTCGAGCTGAACGATCGCGCCATTATTCAACAGCTCGTCTGTTGATTTATCAAGATATCTGCTTAAATAACTTGTTGCAAATGTTATATCTGGTCTTGTCATCAATGATATATACATAAGAGAACCTACGAGTTCCCTGTAAGGTATATCCACAATCTCTGCTTCAGTGTTTGGATTAAAATCTTGTTCCATTGGAGTATTGGCTCCTTTGCAGTCTGTCATATTGAATTTTTTCAGTGTTTTGTTTATTAATTCAGTTTGATTTATCGTCAGCTCATCGTCAGTTCTGTGAAAATCCATTCCTAAGAATGTTTTGATTTCTCCCATATCTTTAGCATTGAATTCTTCTTTTAATTTATTAATTATGTATTTTCCTTGACCAATTACTAGAATATCATCCACAAATACGAGTAACCAAGCATCTTTTCCAATGTATAGACAAAAGTCGTGTTTGGATTGTGTAAAGCCATTTTTTATCATAAACTCGTAAAATTTCTCATTCCAACAACGAGGCGATTCTTTGAGTCCACACAGAGCTTTTTTAAATTTAAGTACTTTTCCTTCTTTTGGTGTTAATCCATCTAGGTATTTTATGTAAATCTCAGTCTTTAAGTCTCCATTCAAGAATGCCGTAGGAACATCCAATTGTTTAATCTCTAAATTTTCTTGGACTGCTTTGCTCAGTAAGGATCTCACTGTTTGAATTCTGGCCACTGGAGCATAAACGTTTTGATTAGTTTCTTCCTGGAAACCTTTGGCAACCAGTCTGGCCTTTTTAGTTCCATCCTGTTTAGTTTTAAACACCCATTTAGTGTCAATTGGTCTTTTATTTTGAGGCGTTGGTGTCGCTTCCCATGTACCTAGTTTTTCATGAGCTTCAAGTTCCTTTTTTATGGCTACTTTCCATTCATCACTTTCGTTTATAGCTTCTGTGTAACTCTGTGGATCTTCACTCATCAAACAATAAATTTCGTGCAATTCGTAATCAGATAATTTTTGTGGATTCTTTATTCGTCTACCAAATCTTGTTCTCTCTTGAGTTTGAGTTGTGTCGTTTGATTTCTCTGGATTCTCGTTTCTGTCGACATCTTTGGCATTGTTTCCCTGTTTCAAAAGATCAATTCGCTCATCTGTGTCATTTAGTTCGGTTTCGGATGCACGAGATATAACTGTGGGCTCGTTTTCATTATTTTCATACATTATTACTCTTTCACATATAATATCATCGATACTTATATCGTTTATTGTATTTGGATCGTATCGTGTTTTAGTTTCATCAAATCTTACATCTTTTGAAACAATTATTTCATTTGTCTCCGGATTCCATAGTCGATAGCCTACTCAGGCGTAACCAACTATTTTTAGCTCTTGTGCTCTCTTTTCTAATTTATCTCTCCTTGGGAGTATAACATGCTCTGGCTCCAAAAGCTCTAAGTCTGCTTAAATCCATTGATCCAAAAAATACTTCAGCTGGTATCTGATTATTTATTGCTTTAGATGGTGATCTGTTTAATTGGTAAGCTGCACATTATATTGCTTCGCCCCACAGTTGTTTGGGAAGGTTGCTGTCAATCATCATGGCTCTCATTTTATTACACAATGTTGCATTTAGGAGTGAGGTAACGTAAATGAGAGCTACCACAAAATTTTCCTTTCGCTACTTCTGCAGAATGTACACGTTGACTAAGACCTCATTCTGCTTTTCAAACTTTGAAATATCTCTCGGTATCACCGGAAAGTCTATTCCCACAAAGTTCAGTTCGTTCTCGTATTGTTTGTACTTTGACATACGTTTGGGGGTATCGCGTCGATCATTGGGATGCATTTCAGAAAGGAGCGCCCACTTGAAATACTGGTTGTCGGTGTCCTGCACGTTGACACATGCTTCTTTCCTCTTGATAAACTCTGGAAGTTCCAGGTAGGAGCTGCCACTCATAGGGTTGTATCGGTTAATGTGATGGTCAATTTAATTACGATTCGCAGGGTTCAACTCGACGAGAATGGGTTCTCGCACATTCTCTGTGAACCACTGCTTCAAATCGGTGGTCTGCGTGATTGGTTCATTCCTCGTGGCGAAGGTCTTCAGCTCGACGATCTCTTCGTCATTTTTGACGATGCTGATTTGCCCTCCAATACAGCATTCACCTTCAAGACGTTCTCCCTCTTCAGTGCGTTCTTGATGCGCAGTGTGAAGATGAGTTTTCCATTATCTCTTGCTTTTACCATATCAATTATGGCAGCATCATATCCTTTATGAATATATTTGTGAATATATTTGATCGATTTTAGAGTGTTTACAATCTTTGTGTTTGCATGGCTTCTCATTAATTTCATCAAGTAAGGTGAGTGTGTTACCACCATGCTATTATCAATTGCTCGTTTACCAACAGTAGCCCTTTTATCTTGCGGTCGTCTAAGTTTCACATAACCTTGGCCTGATAAATTCGTGGTATCACAAAAGTCCTTTAGAAATCCTTTAGAACATATTTTACCCAAATTACCTATTGCAGTCATTGCATTCGGCCGGCCTATCGTTCTTTGACTTGAATTTACATTCACCACACATTTTGTTTTTCATACATGGTGCATTTAATTTATCGATCCCACATGGATCATGCATCATTCGGGTATTTATGAAATAACTGTCATCTCCACAAAGACACATTCGTGCGGACAAAATTTCGTCGACATTTTCCCTCAAATACCACTTGCCCTCGGCATCGAGTGTGAGTAACAAATCGTACATCCAGTTCAATACCGCCACAAGTGTAAATCATATAATTTTGAGTAAGAAGGAAATAAAACAATGCTGTTATGTAATTCGTCGCATAATTAATTAACTCTTAGAGGTATCTATTTGAAATTTTGATAGAATATGCTTACACGTTGCCGATACATAACGGTATATATAAAAAATACAAGTTTTGAGTTAAAATTAAAATTTTGCAGTTATGGCGGTATTGAACTGGATGTACGAAATGCATGTGTGCGAGTCCTCTCTTTTGAAACTCTATTGTATAACAATAGGCAATGCATTTTCAAAAAATTCCACATTTTTTTCTTGTTTTTGCAATTAAGCACTTCTAACAATTTGTTACAGTGTTGTTTAAATACGCGACAATATAATATTGGATGATTATTTGGTGTATCACCTTTAGGAATGTTATTTAATATATCCGGGTTCGTCGGATTACATGTCATTGTGATGAATAAGTCTGGAATTCCGCATTCCGCACAAATACACATCGCGTCATTATAACTGTTTAACATATAACGCGGACCTCCAGTATAGCTGGAAGGTAGGGCAACTTGATGTCCAATGGAAATGCCCGTTTGATTTGTAGTGCTGTTCAACCAATCTTGCAAACCACTATAGGAAATTGCTTTTATTTTATTTTGATTCACATATGGGGCATAATTTCTGAAGTGTACCACTCTTGAAAATAGAAGTTGTCCGATCGGGCTAAAAATTGGCCCAATTGTAGTCCTATTAGATAGTACTCCTCACACCAAAAATTAATTCATTTTGATAATTATTTATCAAAGTGGAGGGGGTACAATTTTTGGGTTATTTAAGCAAAGCCTTACTTTTAAACATCTGTAACTTGTTTCCTATTGCCTTAAACAAAATTTCACTACAAATGTTTTTCATAGATTTTTCCACAAACTTTCTGGTGGCCATAACAATTTTTTAAAAAATTAAAAATTTGACCCTAATTTTTGAAAATCAAAAATAAATTTGATTTTGTTTAATTTGGACAATTTCCTTATTTTTTAAAATAATTTTAGAAGAAAGCTGAGATTTTTCCTATAAGACCTCCAAGTTTCAGAGAGTAGCAAATTAATTCTTCTCCAAGTAATAGAACGATACGTAAAGCTGGTGGGAGATGTAACGCGCGCGTATTCGTAGATCTCTGCAAATGAAGTGGTGGGAGGTCGAGCTGAACGCAATGGGCATGCTCACGATTTTTTTTTTGCTTATTCGTTAATACTTTTTGTGCTTATTAATGAGATGTGTTTGTTTTTTTTTCTGCGCACTAATTTCTTTTTTCTTAGTGTTTAAAGTTTGACTTCGATTCAAACGAAATCCTTAGTGACGTCACTAAAGCCACTGGCAAGGGCCCAAACCCGGGTTTGTGAATGGTGGAGAATCTGTTGCCCGACTCTGATTGGTCAGTTAAAATGGCGGTGAAAGTGCGACGCTTTAAAACGAATGCTTTTTTTAACATCTCAAAAATACTGGAAAAACATTATTTTAATGACTCATTTTTTACCTACATTACTTTAATACCCTAATCTTCCGATTCATGCACTTTAAACAGCTGTACAAAAAGTTGTGAACATGCCCATTCCGTAACCGCGTGCTATCCTGTACTACAACTGCTACATCGAAGGGACCGGTGAGTAAATTGGCGGGATATTTGAAAATATCGTGACTTTGGTCATTCTTATCTGAAAAAAGTACTTTTTTTACGATGTCCTCTAAAAATATGAATAAAATTTGGAAGGATAGATGTATTAATCCTTTTCAAAAGGCTGATGACCTTCTAAAAAAACTGATGAAGGTGTTCAATATATATATCCTACATCTATCCTTCCAAATTTTATTCATATTTTTAGAGGACATCGTAAAAAAAGTACTTTTTTCAGATAAGAATGACCAAAGTCACGATATTTTCAAATATCCCGCCAATTTACTCACCGGTCCCTTCGATGTAGCAGTTGTAGCACAGGATAGCACGCGGTTACGGAATAGGGAGGTTCGGACCAAAAATATTTTATGTCATTTCTCTATGGAAACTATTATGCATCTGTAAGTAACCATGTACGTGAAAGAATTAAAAAAAAAAAATAAAATTTACTACTTCAAATTGCACATTGTAACTAAGGCGATAACGTTAGGGACGCGAACGTTTTCTTATTGGTTTGACGTCACTTGCCAGACACAAGCTCCGCCTTTTCCCGGGGAGCAGTGCAGGCATATAGCGCGAACGTGATTTAACTATCTGGCTCTCTTGGATCGGGAAATGTTTCGGGGGTGAATCAGCGATGGTCAGAAGGGAAAGGGCTAAGCTTCTATTTCAGGAAAGGCTTATGGTTGAGACAGATAAAGTTGATAAAAACAATAAGATTGACGTAAATTTCTCAAAATATTCTGAAGTAGGTAAACAAACTTCGACGAAGTGCACGTATTAAAGATTTGCGTAACGTATCATATGATGAAAATTACTGTTGAATATTAATTTTTTATAAATTTGATCACGATACTATCAATTTTTATGTAATCTTATTAGAATATAAGAGTAATTTGTATCTACAAACTGTGTATGTATCAGCATAGATTTAAGATTGAATGATAATGATTACTTGGTCTGATTGAGGTCTTATTTTGGGGTTTTTCCTTAATCCGTAGCAATAAATGTTGGACCATTGTTATGTTCCCCAAAAGCAAATTATAATAGATAAGAAAACTTCTACATTAATTTAATCGATTACTTGTTGAGTGAGAGTATTGAAATAAGCAAAAACTGCTCGATGTTAAATATTTATAATCCTAAGTTTAACCCTTTCGCTCATGGTGACCACAAATATGGACACGTGGATTAATGTATATATCGTCCCCTTCCTGTAAAAAGTCACTAACTAACATATTTTGTAAAATTCACCTAACTGGAACTAGTAGCTTAATTTTATTAAATCTTTAAATGGTAAAACTCACTAAGTGCTAAATGCGTTGGAGGTGAGCATGCGCGCATCATAAAAAGTCATTAACCGAAATATAATACCGATATTATAGAGCAGAAACTACCTAAGTCAGTTGATGATAAATGTTAGTTAGTGAGTTTTTGCAGGAAGGGGACGATATAATAATATAAGGTCATAAATTAGAATTTTGACCGTTTGTTTACAATAAGTACATTCGTGGACATTGTAATGAACGTATAAGGCATATATCGCCATACAAATTAAAAATTAAATTTATAAATAAACTAAAAAAATTTAATTTATGCAAAAAAAATTTTTTTTTTATTAAAACAAAATTAAAATTTAAAGCATCGAAGAGCTGGAATATACATTATCAATTGTATGGCTGCAAAAATAAAAATTCGTGAGTGAAAGGGTTAAGAATATGATTTATTATCGCAAAGGAAAGGTAAGGGTATAAATTTATAACTCTACCCCCTTGCTAAAAAGTTTCCAATACTTTACAACCGGAAAAAACCCGGCGGGCCTAGCGGCCCAGATGAGCATGTGGTGTGTAGCTTGATACAGAGTGATTTCTGGTCACTCTGTCCCTTCTAAACGGGCTTTGCAGCGTCTACTAAATAAGAAATAGTTAGTTCCGAGATAGCAACAACGAAGTGTATGTGATTTTTGGACGTGTGGACGTTAAAACCCGCGCTGAAGCCACTACTTAATACGTACTGCTGGCTGTTGCGTTTTCTACGGTAAATCTACTCGTTGCGAGCATAGTTTGGACGTTGTGGCGGGGGTGTCTGGCAACTGACGTCACGCAACGTAGCCTCGTGTCGAGGTCCCGTTTTCTAGCCTCGCGTCGATTCATGATTTTTAAATATTTATAGCACGATTAACTCTTAATATTTTGCGCTACAACTTCGGTTAACGTTTTTGTGACCCAAACTCTATCGATTTTCATTTTTCAAAAAATTACCGAACCTCCCTATTGCGTTCAGCTCGACCTTCCACCACTTCATTTGCAGAGATCTACGAATACGCGCGCGTTACATCTCCCACCAGCTTTACGTATCGTTCTATTACTCAGAGAAGAATTAATTTGCCACTCTCTGAAACTTGGAGGTCTTATAGGAAAAAATCTCAGCTTTCTTTTAAAATTAATTAAAAAATAAGAAAATTGTCCAAATTAAAGAAAATCAAATTTATTTTTGATTTTCAAAAATTCGGGTCAAATTTTTAATTTTTTAAAAAATTGTTATGGCCACCAGAAAGTTTGTGGAAAAATCTATGAAAAACATTTCTAGTGAAATTTTATTTAAGGCAATAGGAAACAAGTTACAGATGTTTAAAAGTAAGGCTTTACTTAAATAACCCAAAAATTGTACCCCCTCCACTTTGATAAATAATTATCAAAATGAATTAATTTTTGGTGTGAGGAGTACTATCTAATAGGACTACAATTGGGCCAATTTTTAGCCCGATCGGACAACTTTCATTTTCGAGGGTGGTACACTTCAGAAATTATGCCCTATATATGTATGTTAATCGTTCCGATTAAATACAAACCCATCGTTCAACTATCCACTGTTGAAATAATTTTCCACCATAATTTAAAGGATTGAAAACATACTTTTCTCCTTTACCCTTAGGAAGAGCGCCCACCAAAGTGGCGTGGCATATGACGTGGTACCGACATGGCAGTAACATTACAGTGGCGTTGCATGCTTTTCAGGGGAACGTCCACCAAAGTGGCGTAAGACGGCAGTAGTATGACAGTGGCGTTGAATGATTTTCAGTTGATCGCAGATCGAAGTATAGTGACAGTGGCGAGGATGTCGTCCTCGGAAGACGAAGATATGTTGGCAGTTGTAAATTTAATTAATATTAACCAAAATTGTCCAAAGCGTCGGTATTGGGTACACCCCTTGTGCAAGAAGAGATAGGAAAATAGTGGATTGAATGTTTTTATGGAACTGAATATACGAGTATATCCGGAAGATTTCAATCATTCTATAGAATGAAAAAAGAAACCTTTGATCTATTAGTTAGAAACGTCAGGCTGATAATTTCGAAAAGGGATACAAATTATAGACGGGCATATTCGCGGCCTACATTCGCTGAATTAGATCGCCGTTACCTGGCAAGATTAACCGTATATTTCGCAAGGTATTTCCAATTGTAATTTTATCAAACGGTAGCACCGATTCGTTAAAATTACCGAAACGGTGAATATACCGCATATTGTGAACGGGCTGTTAGTAGCACGACGCAAAAAGTAGAACCGGTAAAAGCAGTGACGTGGCATGCCACTAGCACGTTTCTGGCTGCGCTATTTCAGTGTGCGCCGATTCATTTATGTTGGTTTCAACTCGAAGTAACATGCTAGATGCATGTTACTTGCCATGTCGGTGCCACGTCTTATGCCACGCCACTTTGGTGGGCGCTCTCCCTTACGATAATGCAAATGGTAATTAGTGTAGTCACAATGGCTTAACTTTCATTAGTTTCCATTCCTACATTCCATCCATGTTCACCATTGTGTTTAAATAACGGGTAAAGCATTAGCTGCACATTTGGATCTATATGCTGTAATGTTTTTACTTCTTTTCCACGTGCATGCACAGTTATGTGTGCTTGTGGTACATTACCGTCTTCAGTCGACACGAAAACAGCGGCTATCTCATTACTGGTGGGTAAGTTATACCTTCTTGGATCATGACTCGTAGTAGAGTTGAACAAAAGCTGTATTTCCTTTCTTTGTTAATTTTTTTGCTTTGCAATAGCTTCTTGGCGATCGATTTCTTCTCTCATCATAATGTACGATTTGGCACATGCATTATTTTTCAATAAGTAGTTATGTTAGAAAACTGACATGTACGCGAAAACATACTCTTCATCGAAGACTGCCGTCAATTTTTCGCCGCGTTTCTTTTGAAGCCAGAAAGAAACACTGCCATGTTTTTACACGGGAAACCCAATACACCGTCCGATCTGGTAAGTGAAATGGCGCTGGGCTCGATACTATGAGTTCAAAACTTGGTTGATTTAATGATCAGCTATCCAAATCTGACATCTAAAATGTTAAACAATAACATTAGAATCCGGACTCTGACATTTAATTTTAAAATTCCATGCCTTAAATTCTAATTTCACTCGAAAAACCCGATTTCTTGCTCGAAATTTTGAAGTCAGATTCAAAGTCAGCACAACTGAAAATTAACATGTACGCGAAAACCAATTAAAATCTATGTGAATTTTAAATATGTCGGATTCAGGAGTCAGAATCCGGCTTCTGAAGTCATTTTCAAACAATTTCAACGTCAGATTCGCAATCAGCGCGTTCAAAAACCCCCGAGTACCACTTTTCAGCCCGATCTACGCTAAATTTAAAATTCGCTAAAAAAAATTAAACGTCAGAATTGCGGAAAATCAGAGTTACCACGTTGTAGCCCGTGGTCGACTTGCTATATTGATTTTGTCAGAATTCCGGAATTCTTACAAAAAGCGTTACGTACACGGCTTCAAAGATTTCGTTACGAACACCCGTGCTCACGGATTCTGTCGCTGGTGACTTTTTTAAATGTTATTTTTAAACGTACTAACCAATGAATGATAATCCTCATGCTTTCATTAAGAGGCCGACATACCAGGCCCACTAGTTTCTCCTGCGGGGCAGCGGTGAGACGAGGTAATGTCAAAACGCTAGAAGGGGGTGGAGCTACTCGAGGTTAGCGATGTTGCCAAATGCATGCAGTGTGGACACGGTCCGGTCTTACGCCGGCCTCAGTGGCGAGAGCATGGCTCGCTCCCGTTTAGACCGGGATACCGCGTCGCGCGCGCGTTCCAAGTGTCTCCGGGATTGGCGTACGTCATGTCACCAATGCTTCGATAGCGCAACGGTTAAGTTGCCGGGCTGGGGGTCTCGATGTCGCGGGTTCAATTCTTGTTGGGATTTTTTTTTATTAACTTTTTTTATTCGATTACAACCTTTTCTTGTTATAGAAAGTGGTTTACATTATCGAATAAAATAAGAGTTTCAATTTTTTTCATAGTTTTACGTTATTTTCTTCCTCGTTGAGGTGAACCAATATTATTAGAAAGAACAGTTGGAAGCATCGTTGCATTTTTTATTCTTACATTTCGTCATGGGAATTTTTGGCTGCCGAAGATTTTATACACGATTTTGGATAATAATTGTCGAAAAAACATTTGAAGCACACCGTATTTGGACACCATGAACATTTGACGAATGGAACTTTTCCACACGCACATTTACACTTTAAAAGCGTTATGGGAAAGCAAATTTCATTGACATTTTCGAAAAACGGCCTGGTTGGCAATAATATTGGTTCACCTCAACGAGGAAGAAAAAATAACGTAAAACTATAAAAACAATTGAAACTTTTATTTTATTCGATAATGTAAACCACTTTCTATAACAAGAAGGGATTGTATAATCGAATGAAAAAAGTTAATAAAAAAAAAACCCGACAAGACTTGAACCCGCGACATCGAGACTCCCAGCCCGGCAACTTAACCGTTGCGCTATCGAAGCATTGGTAACATTATGCACGCCAATCCCGAAGACACTTGGAACGCGCGCGCGGCGCTATTCCAAGAAGTTTTCAAGACAAAATCGATTTGACATCTGCCGGGGTCCCCTTGTGAGATACGCCCTTACGTGATAAGACCGACGATATTCTGCTATTCGTGGCGGAGACAAATCTGACAACCCCGCAGTCCGTACGTAGTGAAGACGCTAGATGGAAGCATTACTCGGCTGATAAAAGTAGACGAGTAATAGGTTTGAAATAAAGGTTTTCTGCAATGGGGTTTCAGAAATCTTTCGTGCAAAAGGTGGTAGTACCTTGTACAAGGTTTATTTTAGGGTCCCATAGAAGAATTCATTTCAATACTTTGATTGTTTCCGCGTTTACAACTTGCAAAATATAGGTATATTTGTGAGGTCGCCGATGGATTACAACAAAGAAATTTATTAATTTTTTTCTATAGGGCCCTAGATTTATGTTTTTTAAGTGTGGTGGCGAAAAGTACAAAAGGTTCTTATGCACCATGTTGGAATTATCGCTTTACAGCCGCGACAACTTTTCGGGCGTTTCCAGACGGGGTGTGTCGGCCTCTTAACGAGAGTAGGCGCCACCGTAGATAATGAGGGCATGAAAATTAATTGTTCATTGGTTAGTACGTTTAAAAATAACATTTAAAAAAGTCACCAGCGACAGAATCCGTGAGCACGGGTGTACATACACCCGGGCTCACGGAATCTGTCGCTGGTGACTTTTTTTAAATGTTATTTTTAAACGTACTAACCAATGATTAATCAATCCTCGTGCTTTCATTAACGAGAGTAGACGTCACCGTAGCTAATGAGGGCATGAGAATTAATTGTTCACTGGTTAGTACGTTTAAAAATAAGGTTTAAAAAAAGTCACCAGCGACAGATTTCGTGAGCACGGGTGTACATACATACACCCGGGGACACGGTATCTGTCGCTGGTGACTTTTTTTAAACGTTATTTTTAAACGTACTAACCAATAATTAATAATCCTCATGCTTTCATTAACGAGAGTAGACGCCACCGTAGCTAATGAGCGCATGAGAATCAATTATTAATTAGTTAGTACGTTTAAAAATAACGTTTAAAAAAAGTCACCAGCGACAGATACCGTGTCGCCGGGTGTACATAGCATCACAGCGCTGTAGTAAATAGAGATAAACAATAAAATTTATGTATTACTTTAATTGATTAAAATAGTTATGTTTACAGTTTCTTCAGCAATTTGAATTAATATTTAATTTTACTCTATACTATCAATACTTCACTCAAGTAATATTAATCTAATTTTCTTGCAATTTAGTTACCACTACTTTACACTATTACTTTTTACGAAAATTTATTTTTATACACCGAATTCACAAAACTTAACCTCATCATTCCTCACAATCCTGTCAGCGTCGTAAGGCCATCACACGTGAAAAAACGTAAGCAGTAACAGTAAGGATTGACCAATCAGAAATATCATTCTTACGGAATTATGCTTAAACAGGTTTTCTGATTGGTCAATCCTTACTGTTACTGCTTACGTTTTTTCACGTGTGATGGCCTGTACTTGACGGGCGTTGCTTTACCCGACGATTAATCTCCCGTATCGGTCATCTACACGCGACTCTGTTAAACTTCCTCTTGAAAATTCTACGTTTCGGATGGCCACACCGATGTCGCCAACCGCGTGGTGGCGCCAGCGTAGCTGACCCGGCTGAATGCGGGCGAATGAGGTGTGAATGAAGGGACTTGAGTGCAATGAAGCATTATTCCATTTTGTAATAAGTATGTAGGGATAAGGAGTTTTATGAAGTAATAAAAATAGTCCAGTAAATGTTCGAACGAATTTTATATTTCACGATACAAAATTGTAGTTTTATTATACCCATAAATAACGTAAAACAACTGCAAAAGGATTTTTACTTTCATTCATTTTTTTATAATTTTTTAAAAGATACTGTCCATTTGGACGCTTTCTTTGTATATTGGTTTTTTTTCTCTTCCTCTGAGTTAATTCGATTACAATACTGTTGCATTCTCCTCATTACAAAGTATCTAATAATGTGATATAGGGCGATTGGGTAACTGCACAAAACAGATAGAGTGCCATCTGTGGCACGCACCAAGCATTAAGTAGATGCCCGTGGTATAAGCGCTGTTTACACGTTATTTTAGATAATAATTGAAGTGTTTTACCTATGAGATTTAATCAACATGGCCTCAATTATAAGAGAATGTGGATTTCAAAGCATTCAAATAAATTCTTTCCGTAGAAAATCGTTATCAAAAGGTAAATACAAGCAGCGCCACCAAGCTGGGTTTCTTGGCGAAACTTGGATGTACATTCTCTATATGTACATGTGCAACACAAACAAAAGCTACGTTTGTGGAAGTCCGCTAGAGCCCTATAATATATCAGTGGCATGCGTCTCGCAAGGAAATGATAATTTATCTCATTTTAAAACACCATCCAAAATTGCTTCAAATACATAATTTTCATTTCGATGGACAAGAAAACGGTTGTTGAGATATAAAATGAATTTAAAAAGGTGTGTATTAGGGTGATAGAAAAGCACGTCTTTGTACCATTGAGAAAAAGCAGCTTCCGGTAGAATAGCTTGGTTAGACGGATTTACAAGAGCATTTTTACATTCAACACACTTAACAGTATTTAAAACATGCTTTAATAAATCAGCCGTTAAGCAATATAGAATGCAGTTAGACACATCTGGCCGGCTGTAGTCATGCTCAGTCATATTTTCCATGCTCCAATCTTCATTTGTTACCAAAGCATCAAGTTTAGCTTTTATCTCCTTCTTAGCATCAGCAGAATTGTTATTACTAAAAATAGATTTAATATCGCCAAGTGTTAAAAGTGCTTCTTGACTATGCCCTGATTCAACCAAACAATTCCCTGTTCTTGGAGCCTTTAGAACAGTAAATGTGCAGAGAATTTTGTAGATATGCAGAAAAGTTGGTGCAGAAGGATGATCGTTTGAACCACCTGCTTGTCTAACACTTCCAAAAAATTTCTAAAGATGAAAATGAAAAAAACCAACGCCGTAAATAGATTTTGGAAAATTAAAAATATTCTAGGACAGTTTATCACTCACCATTAGTAATTCACGAATTATTTTTGAATAATAGATGAGATAGAGTAAATTGCTGCATGCACAAAAAAAGAAGCAAAATATACCAAAAATCAACGCGATAGGAAATTGTAATGATAAGATCGATAAATATATAATTAACTTAGTAAAAACTGACACAGTACTTTAAAGCATATATCGCAGTGTAATTAATTTCCTCTTACGTGATTGAATATGATTCGGAAAACTATAATACAAGTAATGGCAAACCTCGAGAGCGTCTTGATTTATCCTCCCTGTAAGGACAGAAGGGAAATCAGATGGGTGTTTTTCAGTTAGATAATCAATAATGCCTAACGTGCCTAAATTAATATGAGTACTTGCCTTCGCGATGACTTGACCGTTTTTATTTGTGACCATTTTGTGAGTAATGATTTCCTCCTCTAGAAAATGATTGTGACAAACACGATCGCTTGATTTTAAATCAGGTATTTTTGTGGCAATTCTCCATGCTTGGAGAATCTCCGAGTCTTTTGGTGCCGTAAAAAAAGGTCCTTTATCAGATTCCAAAAAATGCACAAGGATGGAAAGAAGTGGCGCAAGAGTTTGAAGAAAGGTGGAACTTCCATAACTGTATAGGAAGCGCAGATGGCAAACATTTGGCCATACAAAAGCCCTCGAACTCTGGTTCTTACTATTACAACTATAAGGGAACTTTTAGTATCGTGCTTATGGCTATTGCTTATTGTTAATGCAAATTATCAATTCCTCATGATTGATGTTGGAGCCAATGGACGGGTATCAGATGGAGGCGTTCTGAAGAACACACTATTTTGGGAAAAAATGTCTCAAAACCAACTCAATATTCCTGATCCACGCGAATTACCAGGAACAGATAAGAAGTATCCTTATGTGTTCATTGGTGATGAAGCCTTCCAGCTAATGCCAAATTTTATGAAGCCATAGAATAGATCTTGCCTGACAAATGAAAAACGCATTTTCAACTATAGATTATCTCGTGCGCGTAGAATCGTTGAAAACGCGTTTGGTATTTTGACATCAAGGTTTAAGATTTTTCAAAAAAACATCAAATTCGCACCAGATAAGGCTCGAAAGATAGTAATGGCTTGCTGTTATTTACACAACTACTTGTCAACTAGAAATAATACAAATTACATTCAGCGCAATGATGTTGATTATGAAAATACAGCTTCTGGAACAATTGAAGTAGGTTCATGGAGACAGGGAACAGAACTGTTAACTGATCTTCAAAGAATGAGGGGTAATTCAGCGGTTGAAGCTAAGAAAGTTAGAGATAATTTTTGTGACTATTTCAATACTGTAGGTTCAGTGCCATGGCAAGAAAATTGCTTGAAATTGTAAATTAGACTAACAAATAAAAAGTACCTAACCTTCCTAATGTAGTGAAATAAAGAAATATTTAAACTAAACGAAATAGTTTTTTACTTACCTCTGAACTTTCAGTATCTGCTATCTCCACTTGATCTTTTATAAAAAGTAGATCGTTATAGTACCATAATGCAGGCTCCGGAATGTCATCACTAGATGCACCTGATCGCTTTTTTTGATCAATTTTCTGGTACTCTTTATTGAAGTTGGTTCGCAGGATATTTAGGCTGTGTTCCAATCCGACAAAAGTTGCATTTAGTATATACTTGGTCGGTACTGACTCCGCCCCTTAGTACGTAGCACGCATCCGTAAAAGGTGGTGGGGGGAAAGTCGCGACGAAGTAACTTTCTCGAGACTTTTTCGTCTGCTCGGCTCGAGCAGACGCTCTATTCACCATAGAGGTATAAAGACTAGAGTTTTTCACCGGGTATAGGGACCGTGCATGACAATTGCTACGCCACCTGATGGCAATAATTACAATGTTTGGAAGAAAATTGTACAAGTGTTCATATGGGAGAAATTTTTTATTATTGAAATAGTAATTATTTGGAAAAGTAATTAATATCAGCAAGCATCGACGCTACAACTCCCTCTATACTTTTTGGTTTAGTTGGTTGAATCGTTGGTTTAGTGCTAATTCCTTCTACGGTAAAAAAATTTCCCCGTGAAAAATTAGAAAAATTGAGTTTTAGGTGTATTTGACGTAAAGAATATTATTTTTAATTATCATTTAATTCTATTCAATAATTAAAAATAATATTTCTTTACGTCAAATACACCTAACTTAATTATTCTAATTTTTCACGGGGAAATTTTTTACCGTAGAAGGAATTAGCACTAAACCAACGATTCAACAATTTCACCGTGTTATTCAAATGGAAATCAGAAAAAGCGATTGAGACACCCCTAAATATTGAGTGAAAATGTACACCCGGCGATATATTCAAAGTTACATTAAATACTAACCAAGCCCGCCAAGAGAATTAATTAAAAAAGCTTTTTTTTGAGTCAGTCTAATAAGTATATTCATAAAATTGCTATAAACGTGAATTGCTATAAATGTGACTTGACGGGTTTTGCATCTATACCCCTCCAGTCCTACATTAGTATAAAATATTCGAATTTACCGCTCTACTAGCCTAGCGAGCGTTCCATTACCCTGGTGGAGAGTCGACACCAATTTACACGAGTCGACACAAGAGTCGCTGGGAGTCGTGTCTGCTAGTGTGCTGACTGCACATGCGCGTAGTACGCTACTATAGGCTGGTCAAATCCGAAGTACTTAGTACGTAGTCTAGTATCTAGTATATCCTACGTACTAAGATGAATTGGAACACAGCCTTATTTTTTTCTTCAAATTATCCTCCGTATAATTTGGTTTATACTGTTGTAAAGCAGTTAGAATTTTTTTTACAGCAATGCTTTTCTTATTCTTGTTTAAATAATCCTTCGATTTTACTCGCCACAACTCCGGTTGATCGCGGTACAAAGCAATTAAAAGTAATACAAAATCTTTATCTCCTAAGTTTTCGAGTTCCACGGAGCTCTGCGGCGTATCCGCCATCGCGTGGCCGTCTGGTGCAACTGCCCGAACGATTGACAATTTATCGATTACACGATCAATAGGGATGCGTCAATGGTCCCCGTCAATGTGCTTCAAATCAAATTTCCTATCAATGTCCGTCCATCGATTGACAATGGCATCAATCGCTTCGTACACGATCAATTTGATGCCCATTGACAATATTATTGACAATATTATTGACCGTCTCCGGGCCACTTTAGACATGAGAAATAGACGTCTCAAAAAAGGTATCCAATAGATATCCGTGGGGCCCTCTTGTGTTCGCCGTACAAGGACGCAACGGATGGGTTCATTTGGACATTTTCATGTGAATGGAACTATATAAAAAAATGTATATATATTTCGTAAGGACAGCTCGTTCGAGGTATAAACACATAAAAGAAAATATTAGTTTATAAGTAAAAACTCTCTCTAATATCGATGTAGCTTTTACATGAATACTAATACATTTATTTAAGAATAAGACATTCGTTTTTCATTCTTGAACCCAAGTGTGAATCGAGCATAAAGCATCATTTTATTTCAGAAACAATATTATGTATGTTCCCTACGTACCACACGAAGTCGAGTCCTTTTTGTCATAGAGAGTATGCATATGGCCTATAATTTAAATTGACGAGGGAAAAGTGTTGTTTACCACAGCTTAAAAATGAATTGGAAGACTAAGAAGAATAAGAAGATGGTGAAATACAATACTATAACTGGTGGTCCTCCAAAAATGCGTGATTTCATGCAGATCTTCACAGTTCTTCAGAATAAAGAGAAGGTTAAACGTGAAATAGAGGTGGTGAAAGAAGAGGCCGAAAAGCAAAAGAAGGATGAAAGCAAGCTTGAAATCATTGAAGAAATCATTACGAATAATGAAAAGTTCCCTCGGTCATTAGTTAGTTTCTTTAATTACATACAGTTGAATTTCAGGTATTGTTTACAGGGTCCGGACTTCGATCTGCAACATAGAAAATATAACGTATACGATTTTGTGGATGTAAAAATGATAAGCGTGATCGTTAATTCGTGATGGTAAGTAGGAGAGGTTAAGCAGGACTAGCATCTGTCAGTGATGAAACTATTCAATCAAGTAGATAGGCCTGATTCTTACTAGATTTTACTCCAGCTTTTGTTATAGTCAGGAGTACTTACCTCAGTTTAAGAGTTTTGCCAGTAACAGTTGCTAATTCTGCTTAACCTCTTCGATCCACAATGACCAATTAATAATGATGCTCATCGTCGATACTTCCACAAAATCGTCTATGTTACATGTGCTATGTCGCAGATCTAAGTCCGAACCCTGTAGATATGTTTGATGCACTGTTTTTTACGTGAAGGTGAAGTATGTACAGCCTGACTGCATTTAATATGGATTGCTACTAACGTGGCATACATACAGTATGTCTCGTTGCAAACTCCTCCTTTTGAATTTCCCTGATATTTGACTTCGGTAGTGATTGGGTCGGTGCTCTAGTAATTTAGTTGGCTTCAGGAGAGTGGAGAGTGCACCCTCCTGAAGCCAACTCTAACTATAAATGACTAGAGCACCGACCCAACCACTACCGAAGTCAAATTCAACCACTATCAAAGTCAGGGAAATTCAAAAAGAGGAATTTGCCACGAGACATACTGTATTTTACAGAATGGTCTTGATCTCGTTACACATAGCAAGCATAGTGTATAGAGTTTCCCAGATTATGGTCAATGAGGGTGATGGTTAATTGGTATTAGCTAATAGGGAAAGTTAAGTAGGATTGGCATCCATGGGTAATAAAACTTCTGTATTGAGGTAAAGACGCGTTTGATTAGGTTTTAACTAGACTGAGGTAAAATGTGGTTGTAATCAGGCCCCTTACTTGAGAAGTTTCATTGCTTATATTACTAGTTTTGCTTAATTTTGCTTCTTTACTTGCCTTAGGATCAATTAATGATCACACCCATCTCTGTCATGGTCTTGAAATATCTATATTACATCACTGTGTACTGACAAGGAAACCATCCCAGGTGTACCTCGTCGATTTCGTTCATTCTGATATATGTTATTCTACATCAAAATCTAAGAGAGACGTATCTTTTTTATCAGCGGAAAACATTTCTAGGGGGTGAAATTAACCCCTCCCCAAAGTTGACAGCTCCTAGGAGTGATTTCTGGTTTTCACATACTTGCAATTGATCTTTTGAAATGAAACCAAGTGGATAATAATCTACATAAAAATGATGAGAAATGCAATTTATTACATTTCGTGAGGGTAATTAATTAAAAAATTGCAATATGTAGTTTTTTATAGCAATTTTGTGAATTTCAAAAGATCAATTGCAAGTATGTGAAAACCAGAAATTACTTCTAGGAGCTGTAAACTTTGAGGGTTAATTTCACCCCCTAGAAATGTTTTTCCGCCGATAAAAAAAATACGTATCTTAGATTTTGATGTAGAATAACATATATCAGAATGAACGAAATCGGCGAGATACACCTGGGACGGTTTTCTTGTGAGTAGTTTTCTAATTTCTAGTTATCAGCAAATTGGTTGGAATGTAAGGTAAATATTACCATAATCAAAAATATAGCGCATGCAAGGGCAATCCAGTCGAGTTCATTAAAAATTCTTTATCAACATCTTTTTAAATTTCCTCATGAAAATGTTGAAATTTCTTAGAATGTTTCACAATTATATGAAATAGTTCTCAATAAACAAGATTACGTGAAATAAACGTTGAAATATGGTGGAAACTTATGGTTGTAAATACGTTGCAAAGCGATGTAAGTTTTAGGTTGAGAATGTTCGGAAGCATACCGTACGAGGGCAGAGTGAAAAGCCCGATACTTTTCTAGTAGATGGTTGTGCGATCGCAGAGATGAGTATACTGTATTCCATCTCTCTATTATACAGTATGTCCCGTGAATAAAACGCAAGTATTTGAATTTTAGTACACGCAAATAGTACTTTTTAGAAGAAATAATTTATAGTTTTCATATTACGTAAATTATGTTCCTAACGGGAGTAGGAATAAATCCCCAAAAAGTTCCCACGTGGCCGATGTCCGCAACATCCCTTATTTTGCAAAAAACCACACCCGGATGGTACATCGTGCCGGTTCTTCTCAATTTCCTCGTAAACTGTTATTCAAACGTAAAAAATGTATAGAACCAAAAATGTTCATCATTAAATTCTACACAAAAACTGTTCTATAAGCATTTTAGCTATTCCTCTCTGAATTTCCGCAAATAACGTTCAAAGTTAGGTGTAGTTTTTAGCATGTAAAATGTGGCTTTAATTGTAGTGATTTTCATAGTTCTAGTGCTATAATATCGCTACATAAGTATTATCTAAGTCAATTTTTAAAAGTTGAAAGGGATTTTAGAGCATTATAACTATGCATTTTCTAATTTGAGTTCGTTTCCACACCACCCATGAGGTAGAGCTCCCGGAGCGTTATTTTTAAATGGTGTCCCCCCAATAGGCCTAATCCACTAACATGCTTTTTTAATTCATTTGTTAGGTCCTCTTCACTTAATATCTTCTTAATATATATAAAATATCTCGTCAGGTGGTGCATTGAACCAACCCTGTCCATGGCAGTTGGGGCACATGTTTGAACAATGTAATCCAAGTCTAACAATAAGACATGCACATCGCTTACCGCAACCCTTTTTACAGCTGCACGATATAACTTTCAGAACAGAAATCGGAGCCGGCGCCACGGTAGTAAAAACTGGTGATAAAATGTTGCCCATTTTTTTCCAACCCCACTGCGCGCGCGTTGGCTGTATATCTTTTCCTCGCCAAGATTGAATTTGGTGAAATACCCGGTAAGAATGCTGTTTTAATGCTGCAGATGTTGGTGGCAATCTAGACAAAATTACGGCATGATTGGATTGGCCAACCAACTTATTAAAATAAATAAATCTGTAGCTATTCAAAGAAGTTTCTTTCTATTCAGCTTTATATAACGCAAGTGTGAATTTCTCACCAGCACTTTCAATTTGCTCTTTCGTAGATTGAGAACTATTGAAAATATATACATCTTCCAAATCCTTTCTCTTGTTTAATATGTTTACGATTTGAGATTTGCCTTTTCAGAAAAACGCAAAAGTGGTATCACAACCATTAAACGCATGTGCAAAAAGAACAGTTTCTTTAATATTTTTACTAACATTGGATGATTGCATATCAGAAGATCTATAAATCCTTTTCTTTATATTTCCTTGGGCTGGTTTCAAAAACAAAATATTCTTATCTTGAGGAGCAAGAGCAATATAAGGGAAAGAAGATCGACACATCCTGACCAACTACAACTACAGTGTCGTGTTGACTTGATAGATCGATGGCGGTTGTAACGATTAGTAAGTCAGCATCGTCTAAAGCAGTAAGAGTATTAATATTCTCAGAATTCAGCCTCTCGACAAGTTGAGAAATTAAAGGATCTTTGTTAGCTATATTACTTAACAATATCTTTTATTGATCGTGTATTGGTGTGTTTTCACTAAATGCAATTGCAGCCGAAGTGCGCTTCAAGAGTCGTTTTTGTCGTTCAAGACTTTGTAATAAGTTACATAGTGACCATAGTGTTTACGTATAAAGTTAACATAGGCCGAGTAAATGTCACGAAATGTACTCTGTTTTGGCCATGCCACACGGTGAATCAAATTACCACCATCCACTACAAATTCGCAATGATCGCTCAAGTCAGCAGTTCGTTCTGGAACTTTGTTAAAAATTTCGTACAAGGATAAAATAATAATAATAATAATAATAATAATAATAATAATAATAATACACATTTTTAACACTGACTAAAATTCGTAAATAATCCACCGTAACGCATACCACAAGTCTGTGTCACAAGTGCGTTGACGCCTCGCTGAACTTGACATATTTTAACGGCCTGCTAAAAACTATCCTTAACTTTAAACGTATTTTTCGAGAATTCCGTAAGGATTAGCTAACATATTTATAGAACAATTTTTGTGTAGAATTTAATGGCAAATATTTATGGTTCTATATATTTTTTACGTTTGAACAACGGTTTACGAGGAAATTGAGAAAAATCGACATAATGTACGATCCGGGGGTGGTTTTTTGCAAAATAAGGGATGTTGCGGACACTGGACAATTGGGAACTTTGTAGGGTTTTGTTCCTGATCCCATGAGGAAAATGTGTACGTAATATGAAAACTTTATAAATTATTTCTCCTATTCCATGTTTATACGTCTAATTTACGTGTACTATTTCCCCCACATTTGACTTTGGTAGTGCTTGGAACGGTGCTGTAGTTAGAGTTGGCTTCAGAAGAGTGCGCTGCGTTCTTACGAGCCGTGTTTCCGAAACCTGTATGATTATTTCTCATCACTTCTACACATTATTTACCATTATTTACAAATTCAGTTAATTTCGAGGTTAGACGCTTCGATCTATCGAATTGACAGTTCCCGGGAAAAATCAGACGTTTTACACTTTTCGCTCTCGAAACACGGCTCGTAAGAACGCAGCGCACTCTTCTGAAGCCAACTCTAACTACAGCACCGTTCCAAGCACTACCAAAGTCAAATGTCAGGGAAATTCAAATACTTGCGTTATCCACGGGACATACTGTAAAATAGTTCTTTCCATGCATCTAAAACCCCCGCCGGCTGTGCGTCGCGGCCGTCGCCGACACAATGTTCTCTCATTACCGCGATAAAACTGCGTGGTAAGGTGACCACGCCGGTAAACACGACGACACTCAGCCGGGGGTGTTTGTTTATGCGTCGAAGAAACTATTGGTCCACCCAACACGCAGTCTGATCGCGGTTTTGATAGCGCGCGTATCCTGGCGCACCGGGCGAAAGGCAACCGCACGGGGAATTGACTTCGCTTCAACACAAATAGTCCAGTCATTTTAGATTTTCTTCACTAGATTAATCCCCTGTCGATGAATTATGGACCAATCGAAAGGAAAAAATCTCGCGAACAATATTCCGATGTGGTAACATAACGTAGGTGACCACGGAGTTGTTTATTTAACAAAAACAATTTATATATATTCAAATATATATATTCGAATATATAATATATTTAAAAAATTACCTTCTTGTAGAGCGCGAAATTCTCTACAAAATTGATGCGGAAGTAACTCTCTAGGATGTGTCCTTTGTTTTATATAAATTTTTAAAGTTTCTTGAACAACAACTCACGAGCAGAACAGCTGACTAGCCACGCCATGCCTCAACACCGGGTGGCGCTGCACGCCCAATCTCAGAATTCAAATGGTAAACCCTCCGTTACTTGCCAAGCGCTGAGATGCCGTAGTAAACGGAGCACGCTACTTACCGGCTACTTTCACATACTTTTGCACTGAACGGGGGAGACGAATGTAAGTGCGACTGTATCTCGAGCGTTTGTCGGAGGTCTACTCGCACAGCGCCGTCCTACGCCGCGCGCACGCACGCACGTCCCTGTCTCATTGATTTCAATGGAGAAATAAAAAAAACCGAATATCTCTGTTTCTAAACGTCAGAATGACTTCATTCATAAGGAAAAGTTACCAGTTTTTTTTATAATCTAAAATCTGAAAATGTTTGTTTTTTTTATGTTTTACTATTAGACAAATTTGGAAAAATGCTTCCTTTTTAAGGTAGTTGGACTGCTATAGCACTTTTCGAGCAATTTTTTAAAAATATTGTCAGATTTTAGATTATAAAAAAACTGATAACTTTTCCTTATGAATGAAGTTAGAAATAGAGATATTCGGTTTTTTTTCTTTCTCCATTGAAATCAATGAGACAGGGACGTGCGTGCGTGCGCGCGGCGTAGTACGGCCCTGTGCGAGTAGACCACCGACAAACGTTCGAGATACAGTCGCACTTACATTCGTCTCCCGTTCAGTGCAAAAGTATGTGAAAGTAGCCGGTAAGTAGCGTGCTCCATTTACCACGGCAGCTCAGCGCTCGGCGAGTAATGGAGGGTTTACCATTTGAATTCTGAGATTGGGCGTGCAGCGCCACCCGGTGTTAAGGCGTGGCGTGGCTAGTCAGCTGTTCTGCTCGTGAGTTGTTGTTCAAGAAACTTTAAAAATTTATATAAAACAAAGGACACGTCCTAGAGAGTTACTTCCGCATCAATTTTGTAGAGAATTTCGCGCTCTACAAGAAGGTAATTTTATTAAATATATTATATATTCGAATATATATATTTGAATATATATAAATTGAACGGTGCTACGCCTAAGTCGGTAAGAGCGAAATTTCGCAACGTTTTTGTTAAATAAACAACTCCGCGGTTATCTACATTATGTTATCACATCGGAATATTGTTCGCGAGATTTTTTCCTTTCGATTGGTCTATAATTCATCGACAGGGGATTAATCTAGTGATGCACATGTAAATTGGATCTAGAATGACTGGACTATATATGTCTTAATTTTATGCGTTGGTGCGGGTACCCTCTGGGCCGGCCGGCCTTGGTCCGCTGATTAGTGGATCGGGGTCTGCTGGTCCTGGGGTGCCCCCTGGATTTCTGTGTGTGGTTCCCTGTATTGTCCTCTCAGATTATGGCGCCACATCCCCCGACTGCTATGCGGCGGCGGTATTATCTATATTATAATTGTAAGGGCCCGTCTAAGTAATAAACGTAATTTTGATCATGACGGGCCCTCAATAGCGGGGGGTGGGTAAATAGTCGCCCCCCTTATATTTATATACTAGCATATGTGGCCCTCGCTCCGCTCGAGAAAGCTAGTGAGTTCCCACAAAAGGTAAATTAAAGGGATAAACTTTCAACTCCAAAAATCATGAAGCTGTGAACTAAGTCTTTATATTCTCAATACAACAGCGTTTACGTCGGTGAAAAAACTCCCTTCTTTATTTAATTGTGTATGCTATTGAAAATTGAATTCTTTTGAATAGAAACAGCAGTTCAGTGGATATATATATATATATATATATATATATATATATATATATAAGGGGTATCTCTCCTCGAAATAAATACTGTTTCTCTCCTTTATATTTTCCCGACATTATTTGTGCTTCAATTATAATGTTTGATAGCTGCTTCACGGTCATTCTTGTTCCATTACATAATCTGGGTGAATCTAAATTCCTTAACAAAATAATTGGTGTTCCTTTTTTTAATCTCAAACAGTGCAAAGGCATCCGTGGTACAGTCAACGAATTTAACCCTTAACTGTGCTAGTGCGGTTCGTGCAGACCCCGTCGTCTACATTTCTTGTATGTAACATTATTTCACCAGCACAGTAAAGGGTTAGAAATTCTGTGGGCCAAAACATTTGAGAACTTTCTAGAAAGTTCTGGAGCATTCTAGAACATTTCAGAACTTTCTAGAATATTCTGGAACATTCTAAAACATCTTGGAACATTCTTGAAGAGTTCGTAATATTTTTGAAAATTTTGTGACACTGTGAAGCACTTGACATAGTCGCTGGAAGAAGTCCATTGGTGGGCGGCACCCTTTTAACCGCTATATCTTCTGAACCAACCCCTTCAGTTCGAAAACAAAAACTTCTTCATCGATGGGGGATGCAGAGGGCTACCATACAGTATAGGCGGCGAGCGAATATTGTTTAGCAGCGCCTCTCCTAGGCGAACCGAAACATTTATTACGGGAACTGACCAGAGTCACTTAGGTCGGGTGTCCACCGGGTCGGGCCGACCAGTATCGCTGAGCCGATCGCTGAGCACTTGAGTATATCTATATATACCCAATCTGTATATCTATATATGTATACCCAATCTGTATATATATATATATACACATATATATATATACACCCAAGTGCCCAGCGATCGGCCCAATTGTGGTCGGCCCGATCCGGTGGACACCCGGCCTTGTAGTTAAGTGACCGTAGGACCTGATGTGTCAATGTCAACTTGCTGGCAATGGATACTATAATTTATTTCAGCTTTCAGGCTGTAAAATTTATGCACCATAATGATGCTTCGTATAAAAATGGCCTAAAATTAGTCTTTTCTAAACATGTTTTAAATCCGAGTAAGCGTACACACACACAAATGTGGTTAAACCCAAATTTCTGTGATAGAAGACCGTGTGATTCGCCAGACATCAGTAACTCTTAATCCATATTCAGTTACTTTAGAAGTAAGTAGTCAATAGCTTTCCCCTTGCGACTTTGTCCGCGTGAATCACGAAATAATCTCTTCTTTATTTTACTCCCTTAAGGGAGTTGGTATATAGATAGTAGATTATATAAAAAAACGTGCGTATTCAAATGCAACGTTGTATTAAAATTTCAAAGCAATCGGTGAAAAACTTTCGGAAATTTAAGATACATTTTTATTCATTTACCCCCTTAAGGAGTAGGTATATATGAAAAACGCGCGTATTCGAATGTAACGTTTTGTCCAAATTTCAAAGCAATCGGTAAAGAACTTTCGGAGATCTTACGACGCGGTCTCAACGTGTCGACATTGACGTGACACATGCACAATACAGGTATATAGTGCTCTCGCCCAGTTTATGACCCTGTGAGACCGCGACGTTAGACCTTGAAGAAACGAATATAACATTTTTATTTAAACGTGTATATGGAAGATAGAAGAAGATAGATAGCGGTGTTTATTAGAATGGGTAATGCGGAAAGCGGTTCATTACGACTCGTCCAGTAATTAATCCTTCCGGGAAAGGTGCATGGCTGCGGGCTCATTGACAGCCTAAATTCGCCAAAACCTACCGCTTCGCCATTGTGACCGATTTACAAAATGTATCAAGTGACTTGAGTTTGTGTTAATATGTGTTCCGTCGCAAAGGGGACTTCTACGTCATTTCTTACCGCTCACTATCATCGCAACCTAAGTAACGCGCCAATCTAGATCTAATCTCTACATCGATCGCGAACAGTGTATGTCTTTCCTGGATAAACCAGGTATCAAAATTCCCCAATTGTCCATCGACTGCATCCGACATTCCTCCCCTTAATCCAGCTCGGATCGCTTTTGTGACGGTACCTATTGAAGCCGGCACTGCGAGAGACGGCTTGCTATGAATCGCTCTAAAATTACCTTCGGAGAAAAGTTCGGAACTGCGACATTTACGACCTAGGTATGTTTATCGAAATATTCGTTTCGCCTACGACGCAATTAATTCTAGTCGGCGAATTATTTGTGGTCGATGCTACCAAGAAGCACGAATCGACCCTCCTAATTCCGTCGCTCGTTGCGATGGAACAGGATTGACAGCTGGCACGTCGCAGTCAACTCATTCCCGTGGAAACTGTACAAAGTCGCCGATGGTGGCGCTGGTAGCAAATTCGCTCGCCGCCTATAACCCTCATGGGGCTACGATTAGCGGTTCCAGAGTTTTATGGGAACGCACAGACATACCAGACTTTCTTTTATTATATATATTAGATATATTGATATAATACGCCGGTCAAAATCGATAATAAATTCGCAAAACATGATGTATCTCTGATTTTTTAGTATGTTGTTTGGACCCATTAGGGCTATGTATACTCAAGTTTACAACTCTCAAAAAGTTGTGGAAAAATTTTCACACCAAAAAAACCGCGAAATGTTTGGACTTGTTTCAGATTTTGTTCTATATCTCCTAATCCATGCATTTTTCGTCGAAAGCTATTCTATATGTTTTTTAAGAGCATTAAATTTGCGATCAAATTGAGCCGAACCGGAGCTCTGTAGGTCAATTTGTTACCGAATACGAGCTCGCTCCATATCCAAAATGGCCCTATTTTCCGACGAAAGGATGCGTAAAGGCACAAAATCAGCTTTTTACGCTGCCTTCACTCAAGCCACAGAGAACGTCAGTGTGCAGGCAAAAATATTTGCTATCGTCGATGGAGGATACCTCCTCCATAAAGTCGTGTGGCATCGGAATGATTCGGTACGGGCTATCACAGCAAGCTACATAAGTTAAATATTTAACCACTTTGGGAGAAATGTGTGTGTAGTCTTCGACGGGTATCCTGAGGATGGCGCCAAAAAAAGCACCAAATTTGCAGAGCGATCATGACGGTATTCTGCAGCATCAGCGGAAATTGTGTTTGGCGCATCGACCATCATCACAGTCCCCCAAGAGAAGATGCTCTCGAATGACAAAAACAAGGTTCATCTTATTGAGCTTCTCTGTTCTGCTTTTGCTCTTGAGGGGATTGAGACAAAAATATCAAAAGAAGACGCAGACCGCAATATCGTCGTGACTGCTCTGCAAAAAAGTACCTCTAATGACCACGCCATCATCTTTGGAGAGGATGTGGATTTGCTCGTACTCCTCTGCGGTCTAGCATCCACTAAAACAAACGTATACTTCCAGAAGAATGGTAGAGGTGAGGCGGGTTGCGTCCAATTCTCCACCAGCTCATTCAACCAAGTGGGGCTACCACCTGGATTTGAACTTTTCATCCACGCATTTACTGGGTGCGACACCACCTATGCCCTCTTCTGGCAGGGGAAGATGAAAATGTGGGGCCACTTCAGACAAAATCTAGCCCTAGTGGACCAAGCAAGAGTTTTCCTCCAGACAGATTCCACACACCAACAAGTCGCAGCAGCCGGTTACAAGTGCCTAGTTGCTCTATATGGAGAAGACGAAACGAAAGACACCCTCAACGATGTACGCTTCCGTACTTTTGTGAAGACAGCAGCCAACGCCAAAACGAATCTGGCCCGTTTGTCCTCAACCACAGAGGCTGCGTCGTATCACCACTACCGTATATACCACCAGGTGTATAAGTGATTGGGGGTGGAGAAAGAGGCCACCGACTGGGGGTTGGGAATTGACCTCGGCTGGACTCATCCCCATTACTATTCGGCAAGCTCCTAAAACTCCTCTCTTGCAAATGCAAGAAAGGGTGCAGAGGTGGCTCCACTTGCCTCAAAGCAGGGCTCAGATGTTCTGTGATGTGTGTTACCTGCTCTGGGGAAACGTGCCAGAACGCTGCCTTTATCATCATTGAAGAGGACGACGATGACGAACCTCAAGACAACCCTGACGATCCACCAATACTGGAGTACCTACCTATAGGGGACGAAGACGGTGACCCACCAATAGTGGAAGACATATCTATTGAAGAGAGCAACGAAAATGACGATCCAGGGCCATCAAAAACAAGGCGACGAATGTGACTATGTGTCCAATTTGATTGACTGGTTGATTGATTAAGTTACTATACTTTTGATTACTTATTTTTATATTAAAATACATTTCACCGTTTTTTAAAAATGATTTCATGCCTTCTTTTTCATTACCAAACCAAAAAACAAAAGATAGGAAAGGGTATGGAACATTTCTGGAAAAATATGATTTTACCTTAAATGGGTTTTTTTTTGGAGATTTTGAGAGAATTACGAGGCTTACAGACCCCGCTCTACGCTTAGTTTAAAGCTAATTAAATTGCCTACAAATTATATTCTACAAGTTCTATTCGTAGGATCAATGGTTTCGACGCAATTTCGGTCCAAAGAAGGTCTAAAACTAGAATTTTCGATTTTTGGAAAAACTGGCATATATTCAAAGTGCCGTAATTCGGTAACCAATTGACCTACAGAGCTTCGGTTGGGCTTAATTTATCACAAATTTAATGCTTTTAGAAAACGTATAGAATAGCTTTCGACGAAAAATGCATGGATTAGGAGATGTAGAGCAGAATCTGAAACAAGTCCAAAAATGTCGCGGTTTTTGGTGTGTAAAAATTTTTTCACAACTTTTTGAGAGTGGCAAAAACTTGGGTATATATAGTCCTAATGGGTCCAAACAACATACTAAAAAATCAGAGATACATCATGTTTTGCAAATTTAGCGATCTTTTGTGTCGATTTTGACCGGCCTATAATTAAAACTATTTTGTACCGGCGCCATGTGCCATTTGTATTACGCCCGAAGGAGCATTGTTCCTCCGGGGGAAGTCATTTGTATTTTTCAATAAATGGCGTATTTTTATTCATTGCAAAACATTAAGACTCACTCGAATAATAATTCGAGTGGAGGATGCCCCTAGGATTCGAGAAATCCTCGATAGTCTTCCCGGCCTGGAGCCGAACCTCACATACTTGGTATCCACGAAAAGGGAGGCCAACTTCTCAATGTCTGAAAAGATGATACAAAATGAGTGGAGGCACGAAAGATGCTCCGGCAACTCACAGAGTTCTGACGATCTTCTCGGCCAGGGGCTGGACCTCACACGTGGTCCATCTCGGAATCACATTCCAGCTTGGGAGATTAACCGAGAAGTATCACCCCGCTACCAAAGTCCCAGAAGGAGTGATCAACCTACCGGATATCGTCTCATATTTACATCCGGCAAGAGGAGCTCGAATTTCCCATTCCTCTAATAACGTTGAAGTTTCACTTCTACCACGCGTGGCGAGCACGTACTCATTTTCTATTTACGCGACGTATGATGAACGGAGAGGGACGCGCCTTCTGAACAATGTATTATAGGTTGGCATTCCTGGAAATGACTGTACCGGGAAGTGAGTCTACATAATCGTAGCGTTAGTCACAATCACGATGTCAGAGAGAAAGGTACCCTCTTCCGTTACGCAACGAATTATCATTAAATTTCTGACAGCAGAGGGTGTAAAACTGTCTGATATTTTGCGGCGACTAATGGCATAATTTGGGGACAATACCTTGAAGAAGACGCAAGTGTATGCATGGCACAAAGTATTGTTAAGGGGACGAGAAAAAGTTCAAAATGCAATTCACTAACGGCGCTCGCGTACCAGCTGGACTGAGGAGAATATCCGTGTTGTTTCCCGCATTATCGAGGAGGACCGCTAAAGAACTGTTGTAGAAATTACTTCTGAGGTTGGTTTTGGACAAAGCAAGACTTGTATATCGTTAGAAAGGACGCAGATTTCCAATCCACAAGGTGGTCCTGCTTCACGACAAAGCTCGGTCGCATTCAGCTGCCCTAACTCAACAAAAACTTAAACAATTGTTCTGGACAGCACTAGAATTTCCTCCCTACAGTCCGGACTTATCGTCCTGCGATTATCATTTGTTTGGACCATTGAAAGAAGCACTTTGAGGCGCGAGATTTCACGACGATGTTGCTGGTGAAGCGTTCGTGCACAATGCGTTGGTATTACAACCACCTTCATTCTACGAGAGCGGGATCAAGAAACTATCTACCCGCTGGGAAAAATGTGTTTCTAAGTCAGGGGATTATGTAGAAAAATAGACCTATTTATTTGTATTCTTCTGAAGTGTCAATAAATTTATTTCATAAAATTCCGGTTCATATTTGATTTACTCTTATACTAACATACAAACATACAGCACAGAGAATAGACCTACTGAGTCTATGGCAAAAGAGAAAGCCTACAGGAGCAAAATTCGTAGAAAAATGGAGGAGTTTGCCTACGAGCAATTGGAGGAGAATAATTGCTCACTATCCGCAGGGGCAAAAAGCCTAAAGGCTATCTCCTCGAAAACAACTACAAGGGAAACAACTGCTCCCTGAGATGCTCTTTAACCCTTTTGGCACAGAAGAGCTGGCCGCGGTTATTGGGATCTGACATGTCTCGATACGCCGTCTGGTGGCGAGAAGTAAAACTATTCCTAGTATACCGTTTAGTCGGTTTAACGAGTGACTGGCATTGGATTAATGTACACAAGCCATTATTATTAATATTAATATTAAGCTCGCAAGCGGCTCGAAAGGAAGGGGTACGCTTCGGTACAAGGGCAGGTTTTTTTTCCAATTTGTCACCCCAATATAGGTTTTTTCAATGTCCGCTTTTGCTATTTTTGAGGAGAGCACTGTGATACTAAATATCGGTACTACATAAATCTGGCATGAATTACAAGCTGAAATGAATTTTTCATACACACTTTCAATCATACTGAGCCTTTTTTGCTACTTTGTTTTATCCATTCATATATCTAAAATAAAATATCACATATTTTTTATTTGGATATTGAATAAAATAAGTGGTTAGACTTTGAATTCACCTAATAAACTGGACATTGAACAAGACTTACGGATATTGAACAATCCAATTCTAACAACTGGGTAGTAGTATCTTTATTATTTTATCATTACAAAGGAAACATCAATTCTTTTTCTATAATATTAAACAAAATATAAATCTTAAACTAATTCTTCATTTTCATCATCTTTATCACAGAGGTGTAAAATTGCTCATCTGATCCCTCACCCATATATTTCATCATTTCTTTGAGATCTTTTGCTTTCCTTGCTGTCGTAATATGTTCTTCGTTTAAGACTGGTACTACCTGTATAATGCAACCTGCGTTGGAGTTTCGGCTGATGTACAACCATTTCTTTTTTTTGTAGTGCGTGGAGTTCTTTGTCTGAGTAATGTTATTTCTGAAAACTCCCGCAGAAATTTATTTTTGAAACTTACTTTTAATGATTCATCGTATATCATATGTTTGATTTTACTGTATGGAATATCATGAAACTTAAATTGCAAGCTTCTTGACTTATAATTCAAAAAATCCCTGTTTTGCATTTGCAGGATTTGGAACTTATTCTTCGTTGAACGAATATTTAGCAACATCCTTATAAGTCCTAGAGGGCTATAAATATCGATATTTTTAATATTCTGTTCTATTAGTGAATGCGCAGCATCAACTTCTTGTAAATTTCCATGACCTGGCTCGGAGAACTTCTGCTTGATAACTTTGATATTACTTTCGGTATGTTGAATAAAACGTATCAAAGCTAAGCTCATAACGCTATTTTTATTTTGTTGAACACAGCTATCTGTGTGTGTGTGTGACCAGAGGATTACTCTTTCTAAATTCCGTAAATCTTTAGCCAGTGCGTTCAAAATTCGTACCACACACTGCACTAGCAATTGCATTAGAATCACCGCCGCTAAAAATTCTTGCCAAATGGAGCAATAGATCGTTTTATTTTCATTGCAGTGAGCCGTTAAATTGAAAACGCATAATTTAGATTTGTAATAGAAGTTTGATACTTCAGATTTCGGTAATGAAAAAACATTTTCTAAATCAAAGGTCAAAACTGCTACACTCTCCTCGTTATTTTCCCTGTCTATTTATATTGGAGTGTTCAATATCCGGATATTGGATATTTCTACACTGTATTTTAATCTTTCTACTGGACATTGAACAAAAAAATACTGTAAAAGTTTTATTTAGTCTAAATATACCTCATTCTGTTGTTCATTGAACAAACAAATTTTAACTTGAGTTTTGATGTGTATAACTCAATATCCCCAAAAAGTGGATATTGAACAAACCTATATGGAGGTGACGAATTCACGATGCGAGAAGAAAGTTTCGAGAAAGTGGAAGAGTAAAAACGTGAGAAAAACTCCGGGGAGACGCGCAGATACGTCGACGTACCATGATGCGGTCAAGGGACAGGCGTATGCGCGTCTCGAAGGCTGATTTTATGGGAGGTCAACCATGGACGATAGCGGAGGGCAAAGGGTGCCCATTAGTGCAGGCGCTGGAGGTAATTGAGTATGCAAAATGTGAGGACCGAATTCCGCCAATGGATTTGAGTTAAGAATGGGTCAAAGATTAATAACACAGGCACACAAAAAAAAGTTCTCGTTCCCGGAACCAGACCAGCATATCTTTATGTTTTTAAGGTCGCTGAATCCGAATCCGGTATCCGTTTGTCTCCATCACGTCACGTTCAAGGTCATTTCAAGGTCAAATCCTGGAAAAATAGTCAAATCGATTCAAATTATTATTCTTATATATTTTTGGGATCGCTGAATCCAAATCCGATGTCCGTTTGATCCGACAAGGTCAAATTCAAGGTTATTTCAAGGTCAAATGTATTTATTCTCCCAAAAATGACTTTTTTTACTGCAGATTCTGAAAGAACGGGAAATTTTACGCCTAGATATGTATCCAATTTTTTTGATAACATAATCCCTAAGGTCATTTCAAGGTCACTTTATATTATTGTATGGAAGGTTCATATGACAATTGCAAAAATAAGAAAATGTGTCTTCACGAGAATAAACTATCACGTCAATATGTTTTCGAGGTCAATGAGTTAGAATCCGAGGTTCGTTTGCCACCAGTATGTCAGGGTCAAGTTCATTTCAAGGTCAAATCCAGCAAAAATGTTCAAATCTTTTCGCATCATCACTCCGTTATATTTTTGGAGTCGCTGGAACGTGTATTTTGTATTTCACTCTGCTACTTCTTCATCGTTTCGCCTTCTTTTATAACGTACTCGTTTATTCTCAAAAGATCTGTGCAAGGGATTTCTCTTGTATTTTTTTCCTTTTTCCGCGCTTTCTCTCTGCAACATCCAACAGAAATCTACCATCAGACAGAGGCAGACCATGCTGTCGGGATGCTGCCGAGGCTGGGATCATGTTTTCATCCCATCTACCCTGAAATCTTCGTTAGAACATCTTCACATGTAGACATCTTTAAAATCTTGGTGGAAACGTTCTCCTTGTTCTTCACTGAAATTGCCAACGTTATCTGGAAATTCGTCCACATGACTGTCCATCATATGTAATTTTAAACTCATGTTACATTCCAATCTCCTGAAATTCTCAACCATGTCAGATATAATTTTGTTGTAGTCCGAGCTGTTATGATTACCTAGAAAATTACTACATACTTTCTTGAAGCTGACCCACGCATTCTTCGCAATAGAGCTCATTTGAGTTACGAAGTGATTGTCTCTAAACATTTTTCTGATCTGAGGTCCATCGAATACTCCCGCGCCTACTTTAGCATTAGATAGGCCTGGAAATTGATCTCGTAAGTATTTGTAGCAATTGCTTTCTTTATTCAACGCTTTGACAAATTGTTTCATGAGTCCTAACTTTATATGTAACTAGCAGCCCGTCCCGGCTTCGCACGGGTAGATTGTGGATTGATTTTGGTGGTCATTTAATGAATTTTTAGCAGATATCTGTACTCATAGGTAGGGAGCCATGCTCCGCTAAAAAAACACATGTATTTAATTTAAATTGGAAAGTATATTTCTTTTATTAATTTATTTTAAGGCCAGCGGATAGACAATGTTTTTTATTTTTTTATTTGGAGTAAAAACGTGTAAATTTTTCGGTGTGCCAACTCTGGAGCAAGCCACATACAATTGGCCGTGTGAAAAATATGAATTTTTCAAATTTAAGCCAGCAATAGTCAACGATCGACCTTGTGATTTGTTGATGGTAATAGCAAAAGCAAGAGGCAAAGGGAACTGGAGCCGCTTGAATTCGAATGTTAAATCGTTGGAAATCATAGGTATGCGTGAATGAGGACGTCTTCGCCTTTGAATTTGCCAGTGATGATTGTTACCTTGATTAAATTTGGTTTTGGCACTAAGGGGTTTTTCGTGTAACTGATTTGGAATATTATGTCAGATGTAGGAGATTTTAAATGAAGGTCATGGTCAAGGTCAAGTACAATATCACCATTGTACAGCCACTAAAAAATCCTAAATCCTACTATCAAAAAGAATTTGTATAGGGCCCATAGCTTTCATGGTACGAAGCCAAACTGTATTTGACCTCAATTTGACCTCCGCTGACCATAAAGGTCACATGGAAATAATGGTCAAGGACATATTTGAACGAGAAATTTCCCGCTCTTTCCATTTCCGGTATATAAAATAGAGGTTCGGATTTAAAAAAATCAATTTTACCTAGAAGGTCATTGTCAATGTCAAATCCAATATGACCATTGGGTAGCCAGGGAAAAATCCTAAAAGTTTTATATTAAACGTTTTTCTCTAAAATGATTTCCCGCTGAGATAATCAGCTGTGCCTGGACTTTTTGAACACCCTGTATAAGATTTACTAACTCAGAAACCTTCGCGGGCATGCGTCCAAAAATTCCCCAAAGTTTTATCGCAATCGGATGAACGGTTTAGGAAGGCATAATAATCATCCGTACCGGTACTTTTCGAACACCCTGTAAACGATTTACTAACTTAGAAACCTTCGCGGGCATGCGTTCAACCATTCCCCAAAGTTTCATCGCAATCGGATGAACGGTTTAGGAAGGCATAATAATCATCAGTACAGGTACTTTTTGAACACCCTGTATAAGATTTACTAACTCAGAAACCTTCGCGGGCATGCGTCCAAAAATTCCCCAGTTTTATCGCAATCGGATGAACGGTTTAGGAAGGCATAATAATCATCCGTACCGGTACTTTTTGAACACCCTGTATAAGATTTACTAACTCAGAAACCTTCGCGGGCATGCGTCCAACCATTCTCCAACGTTTCATCGCAATCGGATGAACGGTTTAGGAAGGCATTTGATATTACCTTAAAGGTCACGGTCAAGGTCAAATCCAATACGACCACTGGGTAGCCAAGGGAAAATCCTTAAAGTTTTGTATTAAACATTTTTCTCTAAAATGTTTTCCCGCTGAGATAATCGGCCGTGCCGGGACTTTTTGAACACCCTGTATAACATTTACTAACTCAGAAACCATTGCGGGCATGCGTCCAACCATTTCCCAAAATTTCATCGCAATCGGATGAACGGTTTAGGAAGGCATAAGAGACATACAGACAGACAGACAGACAAACATTCATTTTTATATAGATAGATAGATAGATAGATGGAGGTATCAATACTTTCTTTGAATCTATGAACGGCTGCTGTAAGATATTGTCGGATCCTACAACGAAGGATGTTCTAGGTTCCCAAACCTTTTTCACGTAATGATTTTGTTTATCTCTACTATCCCATTTACAAAGATAACACGTTTTTTTTGTATAGCCAGATTGCTGTCCCAGAATCATTGTGAGGATTTTAAAATCTCCGCAAACTTGCCATTTGTGGTCATCATATTTTATTGCTGCTAACAGAGTTTTCAAACATTCATACGATTCATTCATAACAGTCGAATGCGCAACTGGTATTGGTGCGTATACATTAGTATTTTGGAGTAAGACTGCTTTGAGACTACGTTTACTAGAATCGATAAAAAGTCTCCATTGATCAGCACTATAAGTATCGGGCTTTAATTCGTCGATTAATCCTTTCACATTAATACAATAAACGAGAGACTTATTTGAATTACGAGAGAAAAAGCTCCTAAATTTTTTTTCTCTTGTCCTGTAAAATGTCACCTTCGTTTTCTTCTTCAGCCGATTTCTTTTTTTCAACGTAGAAGCACAGTACTCGACAACATCTTTCGGCAATCCCATGTTACGAATGAAATCGTCCAGTTCTTCCTGTGAGAACAATTGAGGCTTTTTATTCTTACAACCCGTTGGAACGTATTCATGAGAATCATCTTCAGTTTCACTTTCTTCATCATTCGTTTGGCCATCTTCGCTGCCACTTTCATTTTCGCTCATATATCTCTCATCGTCATTATCAGTTTCATTTTCACTCGTGTAACTTTCATCTTCGCTATCAGTTCCACTCATATAGCTCTTATCTCTATTATTATCATCGTTCTATTCATCCTCATTCACACAATCGCGCGATCGATCTCCGCTATCCACTCCACGCGTGACCCGGCGCCCTATGAGTAGAAACACGTCGACCGGCACTCCCATGGAGGGGGTCAGCTTGGACTTTAGATTAGAACATTTTTGCTAGATTTGACCTTGAAATGACCTTGGGGGTTATGTTATCAACAAAATTGAATACATATCTAGACGTAAAATTTCCCGTTTTTTCAGAATCTGCAGTCGAAAATTCATTTTTGGCAGAATAAATACATTTGACCTTGAAATGACCTTGAATTTGACCTTGTCGGATCAAACGGACATCGGATTTGGATTCAGCGACCTCAAAAATATATAGGAATGATAATTTGAATCGATTTGACTATTTTTCCAGGATTTGACCTTGAAATGACCTTGAACGTGACGTGATGGAGACAAACGGACACCGGATTCGGATTCAGCAACCTCAAAAACATAAAGATATACTGGTCTGGTTCCGGGAACAGGAGCTTTTTTTTTGTGTGCCTGTGTTATCGGACGGATCGTCGGGAGCCATCTAATGCAGTACCCGGCTTATCCAGGTACGAGAGAAAAAAAACAAAATGAGTCTGCTAGTACTCGAGACACTGATGTGTAAACATCTCGTGAGCGGTAACTATGGAACGGAAATGTGATGGGATTTGTGAATATTGGTATCTGTAATTGAAGTAATTTCAGACAATTTTAAATCTTATAACTGTAGAAAAATATTTTTGATTTAATAATGCCGCGTTTGACACAATCGGCTTATGATAGCTAAAATAAATAAGTGAATCGGAGTAGAGCCGATCGACGAGGAGTTACTCCGACTCACTTACTGGACATGGCGAACACCACTTCCATACATTTTGTTCTGCCAGATGTTTACACATCAATTACAAGTTAGAATGACTAACTAGTTTAGATGGTCAGTATATTTTGAAAGTATTTTTGTCACTACATGAAAGGAAGTCGAAATGTCGTTTCACTGCATAATGGATGAAGCGTGTTTAGCAATTGTACTAGCATTTGCTGTCGAGAAGAAAAAACAAAAACAGGCAAATCTGAGTGTACATGTGGTCACATGTGCACTCAGGTTTGGCTGTATAAGCGTGCTTGAGTCGTCGAGTATCGGATACCTGCATAGCGTAGTGTACGAAGGGCCGTAGTGTCGCCGTTGATGCACTCTCCTCCTCTGCCGGTCCCCCCACCACGTACCTAGCTATATTCCCCTCAAGCGATGAGGATTTTCGTTACGCTGGAAAATCGTAGCCCCCCCTCAGCAAATAGCCTAAGATTCCACTGCAAAATTATGTATGTATCTGTTTTTTCAATGAAACTTAATTCAAATGAATGATTAATGCCAATGTAATGTATTACTTCCGGGTTGCCTATAAAAAATGAGCCGCAACTATGTGCAATTAAATACATTGTAAGTAATGTATTTGTATGAAATTGCACTATTTGTTTTTTAAGTGAATGAAACGTCATTTGAAAGAAAATGATGTGAAGAATGTAAAAAAATATGGCTGCCCCAGCTCTCAGTTAGCTGCAACCTCTAGGCAACCAGGTGTAAACGGGTACATTATTGTTGATTATTTACGACATCGTGTTTCTCAAGAAAATATTATAGCAAATTGAAGCTAAATGTTTACTGAACACAATAATCTATGGTTGCTTGTAAAAAAGTGGCTGCAAGCAGTGGTTGCCATGATTTGATTTAATTACCCTCGCTCTCTAGATAGTAAACAAGGATACAGCATGGCCGATATGGCAGCTGTACGCAGGGCCGCTTATAACGGGGGGCCATTTCGTGCCACGCACGAAGGCGCACTAGCCATGGGGCGCCAAAAGGCCTCATACCTTCTCTAGAAAAGGGCGCTAAGCACGAAAGCGTCTCATCATCTAGAAGCGGTCCTGGCTGTACGTCTACGCGTCTTTACTTCAATAACGAATACTATCTACTGGGACCGCTATTTACCGAAGTCAGGTAGGTAAAATTTTAGGTACACTCAGATTTCTTGCGTTTGCCGTCGGACATACTGTATACGTACAGCCAGGACCGCTTCTAGATGATGAGACGCTTTCGTGCTTAGCGCCGTTTTCTTAAAGAAGGTATGAGGCCTTTTGGCACCCCATGGCTAGTACGCCTTCGTGCGTGGCACGAAATGGCCCCCCGTTAGATGCGGCCCTGCGTACAGCTACCATATCGACCATGCTGTGTCCTTGTTTACTATCTAGAGAGCGAGGGTAATTAATTCAAATCATGGCAACCACTGCTTGCGGCCATTTTTTTTACAGGCAACCATAGATTATTGTGCTCAGTAAAAATTTAGCTTCAATTTGGTATAATATTCTCTTGAAAAACACGATGTCGTAAATAATCAACAATAATGCACCTGTTTACACCTGGTTGCCTAGAAGTTGCGGCTAATTGAGAGCTGGGGCAACCATATTTTTTTACATTCTTCGCGTCATTTTCTTTCAAATGACGTTTCATTCACTTAAAAAATATATAGTGCAATTTCATACAAATACATTACTTACAATATATTTAATTACACATAGTTGTGGCTAATTTTTTATAGGCAACCCGGAAGTATAACATTACATTGGCATTAGTTATTAATTTGAATTAAGTTTCATTGGAAAAACAGATACCTACATAATTTTGCAGTGGGATCTCGTACTAAAAGAAGTTTCACTTCAAAATGAGGAACCGTAATTGATTCGTTTTTCTCAAATTGAATATTTATTTGAAATTAAGGAGGGATCTAAATTCCCACTAACACCACCTGATGTTCATTATCCAGATAGACACCATCTGCATGTAAGAGTGTACGTAAAACATGGCGGCTTCACTAATCAAGACAATATCCTTAAATGATAAATGAAACTAAAATTATTATAGTTATAGTCATAAGTTTATGAATTTGAAAAATGTTACATTGTTGTGATAATATCGTTATATGTATTGTTCTGTTATAGTCCAGGTTAGCTAATGACTACCTGTTGTGTTTGTTGAGTTTATTTATAATACTATAATATTGAATAAAAGTAAAATGATAATGTAACCTCCATACCGAATGTCCCACGGCAAACGCAACAGGTGCCGAGGTTTGAATTTCCCTGAAATTTGACTTCGGTAGTGTTTGGACGGTAGTTTGGACGAGTCATTTATAGTTAGAGCTGGCTTCAGAAGAGTACGCTGCGTAAGAGCGAAAAGTGTCAAACGTCTGATTTCCCAATAGCTGTCAATTTGGGAGATCGAAGCGTTTCATCTAACCTCGAAGTCGTGAATTCTTGATTAATAGTGAATAATTTTTAGAAGTGATAAAAAATAATCATTCGGGTTTCTTCGATGAAATTCCCTATGTGTTTAAAAACCGGTGTCCGATTTTTGCCAATAACTTTTTCTTCAACTTTGTGAAAATCTTTTACCTACTCGTTGTGCAGTAATATTTTATATCAGTGGAAGTTGAAGCAAAAGTTTTTAGCAAAAATCGGATACCGGTTTTTAAATACTTAAGGAATTTCATCGAAGGAACCCGAATGCTTATTTCTTATCACTCCTAAAAATTATTCACTATTATTAAAAAATTCACGATTTCGAGGTTAGAACGCTTCGATCTTCCGAATTGACAGCTATCGGGAAATCAGACGTTTGGCACTTTTCGCTCTTACGCTGCACACTTTTCTGAAGCCAACTAACTACCGAATGTCTCAGGAGAATTCGAGCAAGTGCCGATACCTGTGGTCGATAATTTGAAATTTGACTTCGGCAGTGTTTGCCGACGGTCGAAAATTTGATAGTTAGAGTTGGCTTGAGAAGAGTGCGCTGTGTGTGCTGCGTGAGAGCGAAAAGTGTCAAACGTTTGATTTCCCGATAGCTGTCAATTAGTGAGATCGAAGTGCTTCGTCTATTATTCAACACTTCGATCTCCCGAATTGATAGCTATCGGGAAATCAGACGTTTGACACTTTTCGCTCTCACGCAGCACACACAGGGTACTCTTCTCAAGCCAACTCTAACTATCAAATTTTCGACCGTCGGAAAACACTGCCGAAGTCAAATTAAAAGTTATCGACCACAGGTATCGGCACTTACTCGAATTCTCCTGGGACATACGGTATAAATGACTCGAGCACCGTCCAAACACTATCGAAGTCAAATTTCAGGGAAATTCAGGTCTCGGCACCTGTTGCGTTTGCCGTGGAACATTCGGTATATACCGCATAATAATACTGGAAAACAACATTATAATCACAACATCTATATGTTATTTTTTGTTATATTGTAGAGTATTATACCGATGTTGTAAAGTTATAACTCCCCATATATCGCATGTCCTACGGTAAATCGAGCTGGGGCATGATAGACTTTTCTGCTGAATTTGATACCGGTAGTGTTAGTTGAAATTGGATGTACGAGATGGAGATTGAAGGCTCCGTCGGGTTCCGTTTCCTGTCTGTTAGAGCTGTCAATGAGACAGATTCTTCAACCTAACCATGAAAGAGTGCCGGCCCTTCTCTAACATTGCAATTTGAGATTATAATCAAGTAGCGCTTTTTTATTAAAAGACGAGTGCGGAAAGACGAATATTAACCTTTTAAGACCGGGGATGGTCGATATATCGAACAGCCATGGGACGATAAATATTTAATGTTTCTTCAGAAATAATTCATGCGTTCTCAAACGGGAAAAATAGTAGGAAAGTATAGGCCCAAAACTTGTTACTTATATAGGAGTTTTCGGGGTCACTCATTACGATACTGATGTCCAAATCGGTCTATTCTCAAATCCAAGATGGCGGATCCAATATAGCAGATGACGGATTAATTCCACAAGTTTATCAAAATTTGAAGATTATTGCCCGAAAGTTGTTACTCGGGGGTTTTCGGGGTCGCTTATTACGATGCTGATGTTCAAATCGGTTTATTTTCAAATTCAAGATGGCGGATCCAATGTGGCGGATGATGAATTCAATAAATTTTTAGAATTTGAAGATTATGGCTCAAAACTTATTACTCGGGTGTTTTCGGGGTCACTCATTACGATGCTGATGTCCAAATCGGTCTATTCTCAAATCCAAGATTCCCAAATCCAAAGTGACTGTTTTGTTGTTACTATTTTGGCCTCAAAGCTGGTATGCTCACGTTTTTTGATGTCAGAGTACGAAAAAAATCAGCGACTCCGGATACCCTCGAGTAAAAAATTGTGGACAATAATCTTCAAATTTTGATACACTTCTGGAATTCATCATCCTTCACATTGGATATTGGATCCGCCATTTTGGATTTGAGAGTAGACCGATTTCGACATCAGCATCGAAAACCCCCGGGTAACAACTTTTGGGCAACAATCTTCAAATTTCGATAAACTTGTGGAATTCATCATCCGCCATATTGAATACGCCATCTTGGATTTGAGAATAGACCGATTTGGACATCAGTATGGTAATGAGTGACCTCGAAAATCCCCGAGTAACAAGTTTCGGGCCATAATCTTCAAATTCTAAAAATTTCTTTAATTCATAATCCGCCATGTTGCATTTTCCATCATGGAATTGAGAATAGACCGATTTGGATATGAGTATCGTAATAAGCGACCTAAAAAACCTCCAAAAAATAAGTTTTGAGCGATAATCTTTCCTGCCAAATTTTTTTCATTGGACTTTGCCTTGCGGCCGGGGGTAGTGATATATCCCAACTAGTAAAATAGACCTCTAAAAGAACGATATGATTTCATAACTATCGTATAGCGCCGCTTGAAGAACAACTTTATTTTTTAAAGCGTCTCAATACGACAATTTTGTCGTAAAATAGAGGGGTCTCTGTAATCCTGTTGTATAGACGTTCTTACAACTCCTATTATAGGACAAAGAAATACTGTAAGTCTACAAATTTTGTAACAATTGCATAATGTCTTATATGATCCTTATAAAATTATTTTAAAAGAATCATACAAATTGTAATACAGCTGCATAGCTATTGTATTAGCGACGTTAAAAGTTATTGTAATGGAAGTTGTATAAACAGTTGTATTGAGGTTCCTTAAGAAAAGTAATAAGATTGTTATTTTACGCAGAAGTAAACACATAACACAATAAGTATGAAAGGATTTTATAATCATCCTATAACTACAACAATGTACTCTCTTATAAAGAGCTTATAGAATAAAAATATAGTTCCCAGGAATAAAGTTATCTCAAGTTCTGCGTTATAAAATCTGTTTATACATACATAACCTAATAATACTAGAATAGATTAAGGGCCGGTTTTACCAACACGGTATAAACGCCGTATAGCGCTATACTGAGAATAACCTGTACGCAAGCGTTTTACCACGATGGTATAAGTCTGGAATAGGATAAACTTTGGAATAAATGCAGGGATAGCTTAGCCGGCAGTTTCAGCGCTGGATAAGCTAGCTATCCTCGGTATAACCTAACTTTTTGTTTGCGTCTTTATTATTCCGTGACAGAATCACAACCGTGACAGAATCATAATAATTGTTATTAGTTGTGAAATAGAGTTGATTGATGTGCCAGTTTTCAAATCATCATCTGATGATGAAATTGACGTCTTACAAAGAAAGAGTAATCCTAGGAAAATACGTGCCCGCGGTAAGTAAATAAAGGATACCTATACCTACTAATTTATAACCAATATCTAATACAAAACTATTCCAGAGTTGACTATTTCGAAGAATACAATGGTTGTAGAATTCTTCACTTGATTTCGTTTGGAAAAACAAACCTGTCAGAGATTATTGGGACAAATACGACATCGCATTGCTTCGAGGTCGCCAAGAAATGCAGCAATTCAGCCAGCAACAAAATTATTGCCGACTTTAAGATTTCTTGCTTCGGGATCAATGCTAATTACTGTAGGTAATCGTTTTTATCATAATGTTAAAACTTTTAATTAGTCATTATTATATGCCGCCACCTCTGCAACCTCCAACGACTCCTAACATCGCGAGGAGAGCTAGTTTACAGGACTACAAGTTCATCGATCGGCATAAACCGCCACTGATCTCCCAGAAATCAATGGGCGACATACTGAAAAACATCAACAAAGTCAAATTGAAACTCGTCACAAGGTACGATTAAACAATTTTATCGCGGTAAACTTTTAATTCGCCAGGAACAAAGAGAAGTTTCGCATTCTCAGAATGTCGTGGCTGCGAAGGATTGATTTTGTTCACAGTGGGCTTTTAAACGTGTTTTTCAGATCGCCGGGTGGGAGACCTTTGCGAGCCAAACGAGAAAATAGCTCTTGCAACGACCTTCAAGAGATCTTACGGAAACGATATATCGCAATGCAATCGCCGGACAGTAGAAATTCCACCGCGACGTTGACGTTCGATAATTCGTTCTAGATTAAGAACTCGATGATACTCAAGTTCTCTGGGTCGAAGCATTCGCGTCGGGCGGTGCTCCGAGGAACGGCTATTGTAGCCTTCCTTTCCACGCGTGAGATTGAATCATGATTATAATTTTATCTGAGTCAGAGCTTTGCAGAATCAAAATTAATAGATCTCTCTTCTTTTTTTATAAAAGAGTCTTTCTCTGCGAGGTAATTTCGCACGACACATTTTAGATTATTTTTATTTGGAGGGAGGGAGGGAGGGAGGGAGGGAGGGATAGGGAGAGGGAGGGAGGGAGGGAGGGAGGGAGGGAGGGAGAGAGAGAGAGAGGGAGGGAGGGAGAGAGAGAGGGAGGGAGGGAGGGAGGGAGAGGGAGGGGGGAGGGAGGGAGGGAGGGAGATTGATTGATATTGATTGATATTTTTATTTATGATCCACAGTTGGACCAAATATACATGCAGCGAACTGCAGGAACAAGCGGAAAATAACAATCATTAGCATAGTAAATAAACATAGGTAAATTTAATAGACATAAGCAAGTAAATAACTTAAGATTTAGCAGTGGGAGAGTAGCAGTGAAAGATTTGCTCTCTAAAACACAATATATTGCAGACCTGTCATCCCGCGACAACACTAGAGATGGCATAAATAACAGATGTATAGGGGGGAAAAATGAGAGATGAATGAATGGGTGACATTAATTAGTTGACGAGACCGTAGTTAGTGATCTTTCCTGTTCAACGAGGTAGGCTTTTAAGTTCGTCTTGAAACAACTACGAGATGATGAAGCTTTTATCTCAGCCGGAAGAGAATTCCAAATGGATGGTCCGGAGACTGCAAATGCGTACTTGTATGCATCAGTGCGATAATTAGGAACAAGCAGTTGTTGGCTATGGAGACCTCTCAGGGGCCGTGGCGTGCTACGAGAAATAAGTAACTCTGCAAGGAAAGATGGGCAGTTCTCGCGCAGAGCTGTGTAAATCAGACAAGCCACTGCATGTTTCCTGGCATCGTTGACAGTGAGCCATCTCAATTCACGCCTATAAGGGGTGATAGACGCGTCACGTGGGAGATTAAAAATGTGCCTGATACCTCTGTTTATCAGCCTCTGCAGCTTCAGGTCACCGACTGCCCCCGCACCAAGAAGGACAGCAGAACAGTAGTCAATGTGCGGAAGCACTAGTGCAGAAACTAGGCATTTGCGCAGGCCACTGTCAGTGTACTCTCGCATCTGTTGGAGTTTGTAGATAACTCCATTCACCTTTGACGTGACACTAGCGATATGCTGGTGGAACGTCAACTTCGAGTCCAGTGTAACTCCCAGGTTTTTAACAGATTTGACGAACGGAATTTTATTAGAGTAAAAGCCAAGTGTGGGAAGATCCGAAAAGTTGATTTGGTTTACCAAGCGGTTATTGCCAAGAATGATTGCCTTAGTCTTATGGGGGTTTAGACGAAGTCGATTTCGCCGGGCCCAGTCTTCAATACCTGCAATGTCATTGTTAAGGCCTTGGATACTATTGGGCAAGTTCGAAAGTGGACATGTAGTATAAATTTGGAGGTCGTCGGCAAATAAGAGCCGCTTGGCAAATCCTATCGATGTCCCAATATCATTTATGAACAATGAGAAGAGTAAGGGCCCCAAAACGGAACCTTGTGGGACTCCGGTATTAGTGCTAATCCAGCTGGTGCAGGACCCGCCATCGAGCTTGACTGCCTGTTGCCTATTACAGAGATACGAAGCGAACCATTTAATTGTCACCTCAGAGAATCCCATCTTTCGAAGTTTGCGAAGAAGAATGTCATGTGGGACCAAGTCAAATGCCTTCGAAAAGTCGAAGAGGACCAAGACAGTAACTTGACGGCTTTCCATTCCTCGCCTAACATCATTGAGAAGTTTAGTCAGCGCAGTTGCTGTACTGTGGCAAGGTCGAAAACCACATTGCCACGGGTCCAGGACCGAAAAGCGCTTAATGTACAGAGCGACCTGATCATAGATGAGACGTTCCAGGATCTTACTCAAGATGGGTAACAGTGAGATCGGTCGATAGTCACTGGGTGATGTAGGGGTGGCAATCTTATTAATTGGCACAATTACGGCTTTTTTCCAAGCTGTTGGGAACCAACCGTTGACTATAGAGCGATTAAAAATTAAAACTAGGAAGCCCATCACCGTAGTCAGGACAGGCACAAGCATCCGCAGGCTAAGGCCGTCGGCTCCAGTGGCATTCGATTTAGCCGCATGCACTGCTTCCTCGATGCTAGTAGCTAAGATAGGGTTGAAAAAGAATTCCGGCCTGTCAGGAAGCAGCAGATTGTCGTCAGCCTCAGTATGATCAGGTGGAAAATCATTTATTGATACC